>JAHLSL010000080.1:10700794-10889905 GCA_025920805.1 Petroica traversi | reverse complement strand
TGCTGATTTGCTGCTGTTTCCAGGCAGAACAGAGCATTCCGCACCACCGAGTGCTGGAAGGAGAGAGAGACTGAACTGGAGGTAATCATTCTGAAGTTCATCCTAGAAAAACAGCAACAGGGATGGTACCTGTGGACCCTTAGCATCACCACTCTCTGGCTTGTAAAGATTTTACCACTGTGTATCCCTTCCCTCCAGACTGAATAATTCCTAGAACAAATGGGCAGCCAATGGCTGTTCCTTATCTTGAATCTACTCTTCTTTAATATATCTTGTATTGTTTTTTCCCAGTTTGATTTAAAGACTGTGAAGTAGGGCACCAATCCTTCCTCAAGGAGAATTATCGGTGTTTTGGGATAATATGAATTCTCTGAAATACTTCCTTACTTTCCTGAGTACTGAATACTTGCTTTCCTCCTCTAGGTCTCACCCTGAGACTCTTCTGTGCTTTCATTTTCTGCTCTATCTTTTCTTTTTTGTTTGGTTCCCATTTTCCAGGGCATCTTGAAAACAAACTCACTTTGCTGGAAGTAATGTAGATTCTAGTTTGGTGGTAAATTCCATGTCCACACCAGAACAAATATGTGGTTTTTTTGCATTTTCTATAGTATTTTTGGTGCTGTTAACATTAGCAATGCTTCTCTTGGCTTAAGAGTGCAATGGCTACACAAAGTAAAATGTAGCTACTTTACATGGTGAAATGACTAACAGACACTGATACCCCATGACCTTTCAGCAAGACACATGACTACTCCTCATTTGTGATAGAAAAGCTGCTATAAAATTGAAAAAGTAGATCTGCAGGGGGAGCACGCCATGACCTGAAAACTAACAACACATTTACAGCTTAATAAAGGGTCTAGAAGGAAAGGACATATTTTTGTTTCTTTGTACTTTGACTTTCACTGTGTGTCTACTGGAAGATGAAATCTCTTTTGATCCCTTTTGGAGAAGCAGTTCAGCTGGCTTTAAGAAAGTAAAGAATAAAACCAAAATTGGTTGTGTCGACAGGATGTGACTGTAGATGCACATGCTAAGGACAGTGCTATTAAGGTTTTTATGAGGGTTTAATATGGCTTATTCAACTTATGGAAATACTCTGTATGAGCTTTAATTACTTAAGGACTCTGCTAATCTTAGTTCATGCAGCTAACTTGAAATGCACCCATTCCCCACTCAGATTCTGACAAACTCCTTCCTTCACATTCGGTTGCCACCGAATGTGGCACCACTGTTTTGGAGTCAAACATCCTCGTTATCCAGTATGGTTCTGTCTGAGAGCTTGGCTTATAAACACAACACATAACAAAGAAAGAATACTCTTCTGGTGAAGCTAGTGCCATCCATGTCACCCAACTGATAAAATGATTCCTTCTGTTTGTTCTTGCTATGCAGATAAAAGCTTTAGCCACAAAACATTTCCTGCTATATCTGGGAATTGCAACAGCCTGGCAATCACCCTAGCTCAGCAGTCCTTCTGTTGTGATTCCCACCCCAATTTTACCTTCACCACTACTTTCTTTCAAAGTGTGTGGATCAGAATGACCAAACCCACCCTGCTCTTAAGCAGGCCTCAGGCTTTTCACAGAATGCCATGATGGCATTCCCCATAGGTATACTTTATGAACAATAAGTATGCCTTATTCTTCAAGCATGAAAGATGAGGATTTCCCATAAAACCATCTAGAAGAAGCAGAGAAAATGACAATTAATGCCTGAGTGTGCCATCCTTTCTTACAGACACCTCTGGTATTGTGACTGCACAATATGCCCAAGAGTGTTCAACAGGATTGTACTATTCTAAGAAACAAAATGAGATTTCTGTAGGTGTAGAAAACCTATTTGACTCACTTCAAGAATGAAGTATTATTTAACACACTGACAATCCAAGCTGTATGGAGCAAATCCATTATCATCCACAAAATCCCTGAAAAAAGTGAAATGTGTATAGAGGAGGCAGGATTGGACAGGGGAGGAAGATACAGGAAGATGTTTGTTCAGTCTAGGCTTGAATGAAAAGACTATTCAGATGGGATTTCTTCTTTCCAAAGGTAAAGAGATCTGATGATCTGGGCAATGGGGCACTGGTAGGGCAGGTCAGTACAGTACCCCAGTCAGTACGTGGGGTGCAGACACGTACGGTTACAGCCAGAGGAATCTCCAGCAGTGCAGTAGTGATGTAGGCTGCCAGTGTGACCTCGTCATTCACTCCACCCTGCAGGGAAACACAAAAGGACTTGTTGATCCCACACACCACCTCTGGCTTCTCCCTGTGCAAAAGATCTGCATCCTGCAGGGGCAAATTCTTCCTGGCCTCCTTTTCATGTGGAGTCCTTCGGAAGATGCTGCTGACTTCTTCCTGCTTCTGTGGTAGCCCACATATATAACTCCTCACTCCGTCCCAACACCCAAGTGTTGAAATGACTCTGTTGATCCCTGAGTGACTTCTGGCCAAGTTCCAGCCTGACAAAGCCCAGGTGGAGCCAACCAGGGAGTCTTTTTACCTTCATAGCATTGTTCAGGAGTGTCCCAGAACTGCGGAAACAGCCATTCTCCTTCTGCTTTAGAGTAAGCCAGCTCAGAGCATCCTGGATGTGCTTCTCGTCTATGAAGATGTGACGCCGGGCCTGGGCAAAGGACTTGAGGACAAAGGCTGTGAGCCTGAAAGAGATAGAGGCAACCAAGACGTCCTGAGCAGGCCCTGTATCCATCAGAGGTCATTGGGCCATCTGTACAACTTCATATCCACCTCCATTCCAAACTCCCCAATGACCAAGCACAAGAGAACACTGAAGAGTGAGAGGGCATGAAAAGCAGAAATGAAAAGCCAGTGGTACTGAGGTCTTACCAGGTATTCCCAACTTGCCCATAATGTGGCCCAAAGGTGCTATAAGAACCATCCCGGTGCTTGTACTTCAATTGCCTTTGATACCCTGAAATGGAGAGTGAAAAAACATTTCAGGTGCCACAGTGCTTTTCAAGGAGCCATGCAAAGGAAATGTGGCAGACATGGGACACAGTGTCACCCTCAGCTAATGGCACAAATGTGGGCTATGCTGCTCAGTATTACAAAAGAAGTTCAGGCAAACCCCAGCTCTGAATATCTCTATTCTTTTGCTCTTCCTCTCTCAAAAAACTCCTGGAAACTGTTGTCATTATTGCTCTCTGCCCAAGACTTCGTGAGAAGAAGTAAATGTATCACAGACTTGGGAGAAATGGGATAATTGCTCCCAGAGGAGAACCGGTCAAAAATGTGAGGCCTATACAGGACAGGAATGCAGAAAACATGATAATTTTCTTTGGAGGAAGTGTAATTTTCCTGCAAAAATAACTGTGAAAAACAGCCCCTTGCTATTTGGCAGATACCTACTGTGTGCATATGTACTGATGTTGTGTCTGTCATCATGCCCTAGCTAATGTAGTAAAATTCTGCTCTGGTCAAAGATGAGCAATACTTTCTACACCTCAGTCCTAAGGAGAATTGGAATCTACATAAGGAGCTCCCATGATTAAGGGTTATAGTCTGATTTATGAATTTCATATAATCCTTTTCTTATGGAGGGAAATCCTGAGTTATTGCCAGGCCTGGACTTTTTCTGTATTCCTGTTTGGATGCTGTTGTCTCTCACCCTGTGCCTCCAGCTGAGTGTAGGATTCCTTCTTACAGATACTGCATTGTATACCTCTAACCTGCCATTATCCTGTTCCTTTCTAGAGACAGCCTCCAACAGATCATCCAGGCCAGTGGCCAGCAGTGTCCTTATCCAGTAGCCAAGGGAAGGGATGAACAGAAAGGCAAAAGCTCTCACCGCTCACTAAGTATCCAGTGGCCTTGGATTTGACCTCCTCACTCAGCTGCCCAGTCTTGTTCAGATAGTCCAGGACGTAGATGTTGGGTGCAAACAGGACCATGTTCTGCTCCCCACAGCCAAAGGGCATCTGGAGGAGCTGGTGCAGGTTCTGCATGGCAGTGCCCATGATGTCACCTGGGGAATGGGACAATTCACAGTGTAAATTGGCCATAAGACTGAGCACAGCCTGAAGTGGCAGTGTTTTAAAATAGTGTGTGGCACTTTGAGGGGGTTTCACTTACCTAGCACTGAGAAATATGCTCTGGCTGAGCCATCCACCACAGTCTCTGGGAGAGCCAAGGAGACTGTCTCTGACACTGACTCTTCTGGGATGAAAAGCAGATGAATTTGGTTACAATTCCAGATGTATCTACATGCATGCATAGCAGCTATCTATGGGTGAGACACCATCCCCTGAAGAGGGCTTTCCTGACTTTAATTAAATCCATTCATCTGTAATGTTGTTGATAAAGTTTCCCATCCTGCAAACTTTGTGTTGGGCATGCAATACCCTCACATGCAGACTGTCATGGATTTCTACATGTCTCCATCAACCAGCCTTGGCTGACAAATACACTTTTCCCAGCCTATTTTTCTGGCCTTTTTTTGCTTCAGTGGGCAGACCTGGCTTACTGCAGAGTGGGGTTTGTGATTTTACACCTGCTAAATGAAAGGCATTTGAGATAACCTTATCAATCCCAAATACTCTCTCCCTGCATTGACCTGGCCAGCCTAATTTCCTGTAGGATATGCTTCTCCCTCTTTAGTTGTAGATGCCATTACATCCTCAGCTCTTCTCCTACAGGAAGAATTGTTTTCACTCACAGTTGGACATGCGTCTAGTTTGTTCAATTTTATCAGATCTCTCTACCTTTCTTCTCAGAGTGGAGCACTCACAAACCTTTTCTTCTTCCTTGTCTTTAGTTTCTACCTCAGCAAAGAAAGTCCTAGTGAGCAAATGGCCCTTACCCGATGCACAGAGCACAGAGTTGTACGTGGTTTCCACCTCAGTCCCTTCCGGCTTGGGGAAAAGGGCAATGGAAAAAAATAAAGCAAAAAATGAGAAACAACAGCAACAAAGAAGAAAAGAAAAATCAAAAGGGAAGGTAAAAGGGACTTTTAAAATTGCCTAGAAAGTTTTCTCCTCCATGTTCTAAACTGAGGATAATTGAGGACTGTAACATACTGGCTAATTGCAACTATGAAATGCAATACATTTTCTTTTCTTTCTTATTAGTGAGAAAGGCCCTGCATCTTCATAAGTTTTGATGGAGATAACATACAAGGTGATGCTACCAACAGAGATATGGGACTCTGTCATCCAAGTTGTCACCCACTGTGGCCCAGACTAGCAGAGCTCTCCAGGCTGTGGTCATAGCTGGAAATATGTGCACAAACTTTGACTGGTGGCAACTGGAGCACTCCAATGAACTCACAAGTGACATGTTACAACAACCACAATTTAAAGAAAGAAAGAAAAAAAAAGCATGCTGCAGTCAACTGGTTAATAATTTCCTATCTAGTTTTTGAAGTCAGAAAATAATCTTTTTTTTCCTGTTGAGATGGGTGAAAATATTTTGCAGAAAACTCAGGAATCAGATGTTTACTAAAAACATTTTTTTTTTATCAGAGTTTATTGTAGTGACCTCCCTGCATCAATTTTTTAACCTCTAAATAAAAGAGTTCCTGTTGTTTCCTTACTGGTTTCCAGCTTTTGCTGGCTGATATTTTTCCCAGCCTGTCAAAAATCGTGTTATTTTCTTCACTTTCTCCCATAGTCAGAATAGACTGTCTTTCATTCTTCAGTATGAAAAGACAGAAAAGTGTAAAAGAGCAGGAAAAAAATAAGAAAAAAGTTTTTTTTGGATAAACTGTGGCAGAGCTGAATGTTTCTGTTTGAAAAGGCACCTTCTTGTTTGTTTCAGTATGCTATTCTGATATGCAACCAAAAGAGAAATCCATTGTTTTGTCTGATTTTCAACAGGAAATTAAAACATCTGAACTGTAATTTGAAATTTGAAAGATTTTCCTTTCCAGACATCAAATTCCTGGGTGAAAAAAAAAAAAAATCCTTTTTCCCAAAGAGCTCTCAATGAGACTTGGCTTCTGGGGGACAAGAAGATGCCCTGGGGCCTCTGGCACACTCACTTCTCTCTCTCTCTCTGGGATGCACTGCCTGCTGCAGGGAATATTGACATCCATGTGCTTGTGACAATGCAGCTTCAGCCCAAGCATGTTACACTGCATCCATCCCTGCTAATTAAATGTTCAGCCTTGGATGCTAATCTCCAATTCCATCCCATCAGGGCTTGCTGTAGATTAATTACCACATTACAATAACAGGATGGGATGAGCAATCTCTCAGACACCCTGACAGAAGTAACTATAATACTTGTTGAGTAATTTACATTCCCCTGCCATCTGGGAGAAAAGACTTTAACAGTGCTCTATCTTCCTCTGTCTTCAAAGAACAAAACAAGCTGTCTTTTTCCTGTAGGTGTATATAAAATTAGGAAAATTTCCTGAAATGTTAAACAGTTGTTCATGTATTATACATTCAAATCCATTTATAAATAATTTAAAAAAATTTAAGTCTAGCAGATAGGACTGTTGTTCCATCATTACATTCCAGTTAGCAAAACATTTTCTGAAGCTACAAGCTCTGCCTCATTGAAAACTGGAATGTCTGCACTGGATGGAGGACTTATTATTGTATAGCTTCCTCTATGCAACAAGCTGGTACTCTTTGTTTGCTAATAACATCACTAGGAGTCTTATAGTGCAGATTAATTTTATGTCTGGCAACTTATCATGTGAAAAGCTATGTTTTTATCATTGCAAAACACTGCTTAAGAAAAGAAGTGTACAAAAGAATGAAAAAGGCTAGTTACACTGTTTTGAACATACTTAGAAGTGTAATAAAAACAATTCAAAACAGTGATGGTAGTTTTGTTTAGAAATATTTGTAGATTCTGGTGACTGTTCCATATTCCAGATTGCTGGCTATGGGCTGGAGGAGAAGCATAAGCTTTCTGTCTGGTATTTTATTCACAGACTATCCCTGTGATTTATTAGATGCAAACCCAAGGATTTCTCATTTATCTCTGATATGATGTGTCTCGGAAAACCTGTCATTATTGCCTGCCTTATTATTCCTGTCCCCCTGTGTAATGTAAGACCCTGCTTTGACTGTGAGATGGCAACATTATGAGTTATGGGCTCTATTGGCCTGCATTAGATTTATCAGTGCTTCTTTTGTAAAAGCTTGCAGAATAAGAGTCCCACAAGCCATTATTGCTTTTCTCACAGCTAAAACAGAAAACCTTTATCACACAACAGCCCTTGCCGCTATTTCTGCTACTTTTCTGTGCCACCAGAATTAGCAGCCCACGTACCTCCACCAGCAGCTGCCTGATGACCGTGTCCTTCCGACCTTTCTTGGGGGTCTCCACAAGGGAGTTCCCACAGGGCTGCTGGCTCTGTATGGCCTCAGTGGTCACTGAGAACTCCACCTGCCCTGGAGGAAACAGGGGTCAGTCACTCTTGCCCTGCCAGGCAGAACAAGGGAAACATGCATTTGTGTTTGTACTGGGCACTCTGTGATGCATTACAGAGAGGCTTTTCCTAGAGGAGAACTAAATCTGAGACAGGGCTCTATCTTGATCCAGACACAGCCCTCCAGACCTCCTCCTTGGTGATGGCCACCCAAACAGGTGTTAGTCCATCAGCACGAAGAGTAGTGATGATGGGGAGGGTCTCATAAATCAAATGGTCTCTTTCTGGGAGGCTTCAGAGAAAGCAAGCTTTGATTAAAACATTTCAGGCCCAAACACATTAAGGCAAGACATTCTTAGCTCCACAACTGGAATGTCTGAGTGCTTTGCATGCATTAAGGGAATTGTGATTTCCATTAAAATCTTGGGAAAGCCGTGGCGTGTATCACATGACTTGTTTAGGACTTGGAAACACTACACCCAGTGTAGTGTCTCAACCTCAGGGATGGAATTCTCACTTCTGACACAGAGAAGATCCTTCCAAACGTGTTTGGAGTTCCCAGCTCCTCACACCAAAGATCTGGTGCCATACACTGATATCTGATCCCGGTATCTTCTTGCCATCTGGTCTCTTACCTAGAGATCTTGGTGTTACTGCCCAAGCAACAGTTTTTCTTTCATTCACGCAGATGCAGTAGGATTCTTCCTGATTCCCCACAGGTACAGCCAGGAAATGAGTAGATTCAGCCAGAGACACACTGACCTGCCAGGAGGACAGAGAGGGCTCGTGAGGTTTGGACTTGCAGAGAAGCTGGAGTAATTGCAGACATGGAAATAAGTGGTGGAGCTGGTTATACCATGGGACCAAGGATCTATATTGCAGAGCAAGAATTGCCTGACAAAGGAGGAAATGACTGAAATTTGTACAATTGTAGGAGATCAGGGGGCTAAGTGTAGAGAACAGGATCTTTGGAGAGGAAATCGATTCTGGGAAGATGAATAGCACAGACTGGTTGTGCCATGAATTAAAGATCTCCCTCAGGATTAGTTAAGTGGAGAGATAAAACACCAGCAGTGGGAAAGCTAGTAAGCGAACAAAGAAAAGCAAAATAAGGGAACAAGAAAAGTGGAATAATGAGCCTGAAAATGGCAAACAAAATAGGAAAGACAGGGACATAAATGAGAGTGCATTGGAATGATTGGATAAGCATCCCTTCTCATTTCAGTTTCATTCCTTTTAGAATAAAAGTCTGTATTTATAAAAAACTGAGCAAAGGGGATTGAGATTCTGTATTAATACCTTCCCAAATTTTCTTGTGTCTCTTTAATTTTTTTCCAAAAAAAAATGCAGATAAGAGTGGTGAAGCTATATAGCTCTGTTCGGGGTTTTAGGGACAGATGCAACAAATAACAGGAGGTCTGCACATTCCAGCTAATCTTCTGTGAAGTTTTGTGAGATGACACTAAAAGCTGAACGCTGATATCCACCCTGGTGAACCTGGGATTTCCACGTGGGTATGCAATGATTCTGCGATCTGTGAAGAACCCATGTTTTCTATTTCTACAGAACAATGACAATAATTGGTGATGACAAGGCTGGGGTCTCAGTAGCAGACCCTTAGGCTCTCTGTCAGATGCAGTTTACAGATCTTTGAGAGGAAAACACATTCCCTCTTCATTGAATACAATAAGGATTCGTACGTATGTGCAGCTATATGAAATTATATTTGCAGATCAGTTATCTGGCTTGGAACACCTTGTTAGAAGTGCCCCACTGTAGCCTCCCCTAAGCTGTTGGGCTCAGCAAAGCTGTGACCATCTCTTACCCTGATGCAGGCAGGCAGGTAGTTGAAAACGGTGGCTTTCAGCATGAAAGACTCCCCACGCACCACAGAGTAGGGCATGGTGAGCTCCACAAAGAAGGGCTGGAAGGCTCTGAGGGACACTGTTGGGGACAGCCCAAAGCCTGTGTCTGCTGAAGTGCAGAATGCATTGGCCTTCCACTCGGTGATGGTGTCAGGGATGGTCACTTCTAGATCAGCTTTTCCCTCAGGGCTGGAGAGGGACAGAGAACAAGATTTCAGTTATATTCTGGTGTTCATCTATTCTCCTCTCAGCCTACTAAGCAACATCTGCTGACAGGAAACCCCTGACCAGCTGGGATTTAGGCACTGGCTGTTTTGCATGTTCCTCTAAAGCCTCCTGTACTTATTGTCCATAAAAAATCCCTCTGTCCACTAGAAATACTCCTCTCATTGAAATACCAATAAATCCAGCTTTAGCCAATACATACCCCGCCTTTAACCTAGTCCTAGATTTTGGCCTAGTGACCATATTCTACATTCCCTTAAACACTTACTTCACTGAAACTATATCCCAGATCCATGTCTCAGGGAAGTACTTCCGGACAGTCTCCATCGGATTGCCATCAAGAAAATCTTCTTCCATGTCATAACCCATTTCTCCATGTAGATTCAATGTAGAAACTAGCAAATTCATTCAGGGACAGGAAGCAAGGAAAAGATATGTCAAACTCCGTTCTTAACCAGGACCCTACTTTCCCTCCAGGTAGTCGTAATTCTTAGGTCAAATTTTAAAATTGAAAGAACAGCTTTGACATCTTGGCAAGTGGAAACATCAATTTCTCTGCTGTCATTTAATTTTTCTTAATGCTTCTTCTCTTCTTACAGAGATTGAAAGACATTGAGCACTTTTCCCCCACTGCCAGCAAATGCATCAATGCCAAAAGAACCATGCATGATGCTGTTTTTGAGGGTATATTTCTACAGCAGTGCAGACTCAAATGTGAAACTTGCTGTCCCCAGATATTAACATAGCACACAGTTTAGCAACTGGGTTGAAGAACTGGTTGTATTTATACATGACCAGAAACACTTAGCCCTCTGTCTAGGAATTTTTTTAAAAATGAATATGGGTCTTTACATTCATGGCCATTAGCAAATATGCAGGAAGATGCTTCCTCACAGTGTTGCACACTGTTGTGCCTTATGAAAGGCTTTTCCATCAGCCTTAGAAGACTTTACATCTTTTCAAAGCAGACAGCTCTCTTGGGCCATACTTTGATGACAAATCCTTCATCTCAAAACCAAAGATCTGATCTCTTATGAGTAGTAGGCTACAGTTATTTAATTGGAGCTGGGATACTGCACCATAAAAATCAGTAACTGGAAGTGATTCAGGTGAGTTTTTTATGTAGTCTTTCTAATCTCAGATCCGTTTAAGAAAACAAGCAAACAAAAGCCATATCGTTCTCCTGTCTTCACAATCCCTGAACCTGCAGAGAAGTGACATGAACTACCTAGCCCCTGACAGTCATGTAAGTGAGGAAACTGGGAACAGAACCAAATTTCTCAGCCCTCAGTGGTAAAACTGAGGTAAACCAACCCACAGGATTGTACCACCTTCTCATTAGTCTTGGCCCCCTTTCGCTCTAGTTGTTCCTCTAGCTGTTGTTAGAATGTGGCTGCCTAGAAGCAGATGCTCCTTTTTTAGGTTTTCATAGCTGGACTCAGATGTGATAGGGAAAAAGCCCAACTGCTTTGTGCTGAAAGACTCTTTTAGCGCCTACAAGCCCTCCCCTGCTGTAGTCACCAAGCACACACAGCTCTAGCCAGGCACAGCTGGCTGCCTGGGAAGATGAAGGCAGAGGTGGATTGGTTTCATATTTCAGAACTAGATCCAGAAGGGAGAGATCCTGAATTAGGTCAACATATCTGAAGGCAATCAGATCTGCCTGTGTAACTAATATTCAAAGGTTCAAAGAGGGAAGGAAGGAAGCAGGGTGGTAATTTTTAGGAGGTTGTGTGAGGGGTAAAACCAAGAAGGTACTGGAACCACTGTAACTCCTTTCCATCATGTGTTCTGGGTAATGCTCGCAGACTTCAGGCTTATGGATCTTGCTGCTAGTGAAGACTTTTAAGCCCAATTCCTGGTAAGCAAAGAGAAAAAAGAGCAAAAAATATGCAAAAAAAATGCTTTGAAAATAAACTTTATTTAGCATGTCAAGAATGGATGTACCTAAGTCTGGTATTGATCAGAATATTATATGTTTATTCCAGATAGGCTGGTTTGACACAGATGAGGAGTCTCTATCAAATTATTCTCATACTAAGGCTAAATCCTGACATGATCAGATGCAAAGGCAAGGCCACAGGCCTACCTTGGGGACAGCTGCCTGGGTGAAAATGGCAAGTGTGAAATGCACTGGAATGAGGGTACCCAAATGCTTTGTGCAGGACACTTTGGATGGGTATGCTTGGATTTGTGGGTTATCAAATTAACTGGTACTTTAATAAAGACCTATTTAAACCAGAGAAAGAAAACATGAGTGAATGAGGAGTTTCTAATATTGTGGCACTAGAGGTAAGTTCTCAGGCCTGTTTCCTTACCCAAGCCCATTTGCAGGTGTCTCTGCTATGAGGAGACCTTTCAAAGCTTTAGTGGTTTATGGAAGCACTCAGTTCCTATTTATAGGCTAAGTAAATGTAGGAACAGGGCTTGATTATTTTCTTGCATACAAATGTCTGCAAGTTTACAGAAAATGGGCTTATTTTTCAATTAAAAGCCCTTCAGGGAAAGTGAGAAAAAGAGAGGGGACTAAATTTGAAAAGGAAACAAGAGAGAAAAATGAAAGACCGGTGCTTACTTTGAGAATGTTGTAGGCATCCCCTTCACCGTCGGAAGAAATTGGTATGTAGAGGAATCCATTCAGTGACAGATTGTCAAGTGACACACATGGATTTACGTTGTCTTCTTCCAGGTAGTAGTCCCTGAAGCTATAACCCTGGCTTTCCTTCAGTGGGAGCAGATCATACACCTGGGGAAATGCAAAAATACAGGAAAAATGCAGCAGATCAGCACTTACCGGGACAGACACAACCTATCACTTCACTGGTAAATGCCAGCTTCTAAAAGACAAGTGTAGGGAATGCAACTGTAAAAATACATAGCCCCATGTCTGTAGTGGTGTTGGTGGGTCCTTGGTTGGTTCTTGTGCTTGCTCATTCCCAAAAGCGGCTAAGACTCACAGAGCTGGGAGAAAGCTCATTTTCAGGCTTCATAAGGAGAACACTCTTGTCCACTGCACGGAGGGCACACAGGGATCTTGGAGAGGTGTGGAGCAGCAGGTGTGCGTTGGAAGCAGGAAGACCTTCCTTGGGTGCAAAACTCAATTTCACCTGCAAATCCAAAAGGAAGTTTAAGCAACCACTTTTCCAGAAACTGTTCCATCTGTTATTCTGACATTTCTAGCCTTGTGAACTGAGCTCTGCTAGAGTCTAATGTATATTCATCTTTGACCAATGTAATTAATAAGGAAGAGTGATTCTCTTTTTGTTCCTGTCTTGCTCCACTTTCTATTTTTATAGTTCTGTAGCTTATGCTGGCCACCAATCCTCAGCCAACAACTGGTCAGAGCATTACATGAACCCATTGTGAATTCTGCTTGCATTCTGGAAATCTAAACTGAACTGCTGTCCACAAGACAAACATGGGTTGCATAAACCATGTCTTATACTCACTTTACTGGGGAGACACATTTCAACCTGGAAATCTTCTGAACTGGCAATGACTTCCCCACTGGGTGGAGTGGTGTACACAAGCATCTGTGCCACGGGAGCAATTGCTGCCTCCACAGAGAACCTCAGCTGAAATGTCCCATAAGCTAACACAGAGAAAAAAAAAAAAAGCTATTCAGTGTGTTAGAGGTTCCTATATATGCATTTGCCCTCCCCAGGTAAAAGAGTCAGGTTAACATCCCAGATAAAAAAAGTCAATTTCAGTCATGCTGAACAATTTTAGTTACCAGGGGCCAGGGAACTGATGCATGGCTAAAATCTGTGGCTGTTGCTGAAGACACGTGCATTCAAAGACTGATTGTGAATTGAGAAATTACATAAGTTTGGAGGGCGTCAACCTGCCTTCTAGATTCTCCCCAGTTAACATCTGGCATAATTTCTTGATGCTCCCAACCCTTTTTTTGCCTCAAGCTCTAAGATCTACAAAAAATATTGGAGGCAAAAAAAGTAACTTGACTGTTGCAAAGGGTAACAGCAGTCAAGGTTGCAGAGTGGCTAAAAGAATAACTTGGCAAGGTTACTGCTAAGCAAGAACTTATCTGGAACATCAAACTATTGCTCCAAGCACAGTAGAAAATGCCCCTCTGTGCTGGACAACTCCTTCTATCCGGGCCTGAGCTTTATGTCACAATCTGGACAAGGTGAACGTCCCTTGGTGCCATCTCGGGTGTGAGTTTAGTCACTATTACAAGTGATGATACAGAACTTTGTACAGCACACAGGATCTATTACTGCCATAATCTGTTTATATCCACTGCAGTGCAACTCCTTCTCACAAACTTACAAAATGTCTCATTCTTCTCATTCTCAAAAGACATTTAAAATTGCATCACAGCCTGTCGCAGTTACTGAAATGTGTAGTCCTTGTACATTTATGTGAATAAATTTAAATGTGTTGATTGGAATACACCTATGCATGTGTTTGCATGCTTACAAGGCAGGAACAATAAAAAAAATAATTAAGGAAAGTGAGAGAGACAAAGAAAAGGAGAAACACACTTCCTGCTTGTTGTACACATGGATCTCACAACACTGGTAAGCCTTCACAATCAGAATAGGGTAGAGTGGCCATCAGAAAGTGCTGGTTTTAGGAAAAGACCAAAACACTATACTTATTTTTGGTTGATGTTTCTAACATTTTCTCATTAAAAAAAAGAATGAAGTCATTGTAATTTTTTTTTTAAATAGCACCTGTTGGAACTCAGAGAAAACAAACTAACCAAAGCCGCTTCATCAAAAAAGGTTTCACTTTGAAAATTCAAACATTGTGTGCAAAGTTTGAATGAAATATTGAATTTGGTGCTTGAATTGAAGTAAGTTATCTAGATCCCCCCTGCCCCAAATTACCCTCAGAAATGCTAAAAAGGCATAGTTCTGCTCACCATCTCCAGGATTCACAGTCAGATCATGGGTGTCAGCTAACACAATTTGTCCCTTGGCCATCACCTGTGTAACAGAGAAATATTCCTGTAACTGTTTTTACCAGGGCTGAAAGGCAGGAGAAGGAATGTTCACTGGGTTAGTTGTAGAGTGTGAGCAACACCACGAAGATGCTAAGCAAGTGCCAGGCTGGAATTTACTGGGTCTTTGGAAACAGAAATATTTGCTCCTAGGAGGACCAGTGTTTCCACATAGATCATCATTATCTTCGCTTTTGTACATATAAAGATCAGGTTTGAATTCATTTTGTCTCTAACCACACATAACTTTGGGAGTCATCTGCAGATTTTTAACAATTTGGAACAGACTGGAGGTCAAAAACCCTCCTCATTCCTCCCTCAGTTCCATCGTGAAGCAGTATGAAGAAAAATTTCACCAGGATTAATTTCATAACTGCACAGAGTTGGGACAGAAGACCACAGGCTGCAAAGAATAAGAGCTTGAATAAGGCACCTGAAGGCAGGCAGTAAGCAATAGCCTAAATGCTTCCTGTAATTTCCTCATTTCTGGAAAAACATTCCTTTTGTACGGTCAAAAATGCTTTTTATTCAATCACTTTTGGTATGGAATATCTATTCCATAGCACCATATTTGAATTTCAAGGTGTGGGATCCACATCTGTAAAAATGGAAGTTCTCTCACAGTTTGTTTACCCACTCACACTGTGAGTGTGAAAATAAAATTTCCCAGGCTACTGGGATAAACAGGTATCTTGTCGTTCCATTAATTGTTAGCAGTCTTGAAAATAAGCACATACACATCCCTAGAACAGGTTTCTATTCTCTTTTTTGAATATCAGCCTAAGTTCCCTGATGTTCCATGCAGTCCGTTGGAACTGAAATGTCTGTTCCACTGATATTTTTCTTGTTCTCCAAAGCTACTCTGATCACTTCTGTTTGTGTCATTAAATAATATAGCTAGAAAAACAAATGTAGGGAGAAAGACATTCTGTTTGACTCTTCCTGCTCTCCCAAGAGAAACTGACATATCATTGTTTGGTCACTGTTCAATTAGTCTGTCTTCTCTGATCCCAAAAGGAACAAATTCATAGCTCTCAATGCCAGCATGTTATAGTCTGTCCCAATTACTGTGGTCTCCCAAAATTCTGCACACAGAAGACGGAGAAAAGAGAAATATTAGGGAAATGTATTCAGATTGGGCTGTTGAAGGCCACACTTTTAATTCCAAAAACTCTCCATCATTACTGTCCATCTAGCAGTGCTCTGGCTGCTCATCATGGAACGTAGCTAGAGATGACACAGTACTAGCTATTGCTGTAGATCAAAGTAACCCCAGATATCTTACCAAATAATAAATTACAATTTTCTTCTGCACCCCTGTGGCCTCTGGTGTGAAGATATAGTGCACCTGGACCTCTGCTGAGGAGCCACAACTTAATGTCTCAGGCTTGGGCTCAATTTTGAGGAAGTTCTTACTGAGGGAGTAGGACCGAGTTACTCTGCGTGTGGCATGCTCGTAGGATGGTGTCATCCAATCACTGTCATAGCAGTTCAGTTCAGGTTTATGATCTGCCTGAGAAAGAAGAATAACAGGTTCACAGCCAAACAAAATCAGGTAAAAAGTCACAGAAAAGTCCACAGAAAAACTCTGGGTATGTTCAGTATTTCACATACTTAGGAGATTGTGGATAACATGCACAAAGACACAGAGAAATGAGGTGACCCACCAAGAAACTTTCCTTATTTTCCAGTGTTTGGAAAAGATTGATAACCCATGGATAGATATTCACCCTGTTGAAGAGAAAGACAGAGGCTTACTCCTGTCTCTGCCACTCACTCGGATTTCCAGGGAGAGTTCTGTGAAGCTGGTAGTGTCTATGGAAAACCAGGATTGTCCCTGCTCATCTGTAGTGTAATTCCCTTTGTATTTGTTTCCACCCACAGCAATCAGGATGGTTTCATTGGCAAGTGGAGCATCAGTGCCATCGACCAGCTTCACCTAACAAAGCAATAACAAACTTCAGTTTTCAGACTAGCAACAAAATCCAATTCCCAAATAATACATCCTCTTCCCTTTTCCCCTCCTTGCCAGGCAGGGTTATTTCTTGATAAAGAACTCTAGAAAAGAGTGTGGAAATGTGTGAGGCATACCCTGAGTTGTCTGAGGGAACAACTGAGAAAATTCTCAGCAAAACAACCCGGTGGGCCAATGGAAATTATCTATTACGATCTAAGTTCCTCAGTAATTTTAACTCCCCCGGCCAGCTTCATTTGGGACCTCCCCTGAGTATCATCTGCCTCTTGAACCACGAAACCTGGACACCACACTACACCATCTGATGGGATTGTGCTCTTGTGTGTTTGCTCTGCTATGCATTGCCCATGGTCTCAGAAGCTCCCTACCCTCCCAAAGAGTGGGATCCCAGGTTTGTAGGAATAGTCCAGCAGGTCAAAGCGGATCTTGCTCATGGTGGATGTGATGCCACAGGAACCTGTTCCAGTCATCTCTATTCCTGAGACAGAGCACAGAAAAGAGGGATTATTAATTAACTTCTAGTAATGTTATTCTATCTTCCTTGTGTTTGCCAGTTCCTCCTGTTATGGCCTGACATCATTTTGCCTTCTCCATGTGCTGCATACCTGTGCCATCCTCTGTGATTTTGCCTTGTACCTCAATGTTCATCTCATATCCCTTGCGGAAGAGCTGGAACACCTTGGTCCTCACCACTCCAGAGACACACCCACGAGCATCTGCCTAAGCAAGGGATTGGAGAGAAATTTCGAATTCTGTGAATTAAGTTTGTGCCTTGAGGAATGAGAACAGACACCCCAAACCCAACACGTTTGACTTCTGCTCATGATATTCCAGATTTTCTTCAAGGGTTGTCTCTAAGATCAGAACTTGTGTTCAGCCTGTTTCCTGGTGTTTCATCCACACATTTCCTGCCTTAGTTCTGTTTTCCTACCTGTTTCCTCCATTATCTTCTCTCTTTATCTTGTTGCCCTTTCTCCTGTATTTGACCGATATACAATAGCACCTCATCTTTGTTCCTTGCTCTTTATACAGCCTTCTTGTTTTCTCCTCGTCTTTGCACCTTGCTCCCAGTCAGTCCCTCTCACAGTTATAAAATTCTTTCAAAAGATCTTTTCTCAGTTTGTGGAACAACACCAAAGACCTCAAGCTGGCAACAGGAGATCTGTCTCTAGTTTCCATGGGGTCAGATTTCTATCATCAGTTCTGTATCCTGTGTAATGATCCCTCTCTTAACAGTGCCTTCCTCTGAGATTCTCTGCTTTTCTCTGGAGAGAATGCTATCTCTGATGCCCTACTATCTCCCAACATATCTGATCTCTCTTGAGACAACAGTGCCCATTTGCCTTCAGAAAAACCACTACATTTTAATCTTGGGACTCACCCTCCTAGTGAATTCTTCACACACAGATTCTGTTTCTTTCCCGTAACAACTTGAAGCAGACTGGGAAAATTTCCGGCACACTCGGACATTCACCAAACCAGGAACAGGCTTCCCATAGGTGTACCTATAATCAGAACATGTTAAACAATGTATCAGATGAGACAGTCACAGTCACACTCAGACGCATATCCTTAAAGACCTCTGTGAACGATTTCCTAATACTTCTTAAAGGCTGCCTAATCTGATATTTTAATGATTCTAGTGGTTACATTTCCGGCATTTCCATAGTGAGATTATTCCATCATCCATGGAAGAAACATTCATCCTGTTCTAGGTGGGATGTCTCTGCAGAAAAAGATTGACTTCAGAAAATTATTTCAGCCAGGAGCATTCTTGTATTACAAACTGCTCAGGTTTCAATGAAAATATGGAAAGACAATGAGGTACTCAGAAGGAACGATTTATGAGTTAAAAATGAGAACGCTGGGTTTGCATTACCAATTTAAATTATGTCTGATCTGACATCTCAGAGTATTTGAGGATTCAGTATTGGCAGAGAAGCTCTAACTGAAGAAGTGTAGAGACAGAAAGAGAAAATGTGAAATAAACTGGGAAGAGAAAGATGCAGATTTGTTTGATATAGTCTTTTAAAGAACACAGGGAAAACCCTTCACTTTGACTGCTCAGGTTCAGGACAGACAGAATTAAATAATTCTGCTAAAGATGCCAGGGAAAAGTTTAAAAAGCCTCCCTGAGCTCTTCTTTTGATACTCAGCAAAAAGACGGAGTGAAGGATTAGCAAGAGAGATTTACTGGAGCTCTGTGACTCACAGACCACAGACAGACACTGGAAGCTCGTTGTCCTTAATAGTGATCATCTTTGGCACCTTCACCAGGACCTCGAACCTGGGCAGCACTGGATGGGAGAGAGAAAGTCTGGTATGAGAAGAGTGAATGAGAGCTGTGTACTACACAGCAACCCAAGCACAGAGCCAGGATTATCTAAATATAAACATACCTTCAGTATAAATCTTTACCCCTTCTATAGGTTTTATTAGCCTTCACCACTGGGTTCAAAGGTAATTAAGGAATTTTGTAGTCCTTCCCTTATTTGCAGCACAGGCTCATGTGGCACCTGACAGCTGAGCAGATCCCTCACTGTGTCCTTTCAGAAGGATACACTGGTCCTGTGTGCTGTGTTCACAATCTCCAGACAGGACTTGGAGCAGCACATTCACCACCTTTGTAATTTACCACCTTGAAAGTCCCCAAATCACTGATTCTCTTGGCTGATTCTTACTGTTCTGGAGATCCAGAGCTGCTCTTAGGCTCACTAAGATGCACCATGGGAAATTGTCCTCACACGCAGAGAGTTCAAGTGAACCCAGCTACAGACTCTCAGGGTTATATTATCAAGTGGAAGAGGCAGCACTAGAGCCTGGTGTAAGAGGCACAAGTAAAGTTCATGTTTTGCTCCTGAGTACTCTCCCATATTGTATCCTGCAGCCCTATGCCTCCAACTCCTCACGCTCAGGACTGGACTAAAGCGTGTAATGTCCTGCTTCCAAGTGGGCCAGGTGAGGGTTTTTTCACAGTGCAGGGTGGGTGCACATCCAGGAAATGGAAAACAACCCTGGCTTATACAGTTTAGAAACAAATATGCTTCTAATATGGGAGGCAAGGCTCAATGTTTCAACATCAGGGCACATTTCCTCAAAAGACTGTAAGAAAAATAGGAATAGAAGAGATTCACAGGAAAAAGACTAAAGAACAAAGGAAAGAAAAATGAGTTCAGTAGGAGGCTAGCAAAGGGACATAACATCTTTGATTTTGTGGGGCATTCAGAATGGTCTTTGTGGGAGGAGGAAAAGGCCACATGTCACCATGGCAGGTCAAAGCCTGGTTTGTGGTTGGATTATTCACCACTGACTCAAAGCCAAATAACCATCCCCCATGGACTTCAATGGCAATCTTCTTTGTGTCACACCCTGGACATATTCCAGAAACAGGAAGTCCTGATCAACATCTGAGCTTCATGCAGATTCAGTGGAGAGCCCGGGAGTGTGAAGGACTGGCCAATCAACCTTCTCAAATGCACCCCACCTGCCCAGAATACACATCTACAATCACTTGAGAAATTTTATTACAGGACTGGGGGTTAAAAGGCTCCCTGCAGCAGCATATTTCACCTTACTCAGTCTCTCTGTTTGCAACATTCGTGGATTGTTCTTCAATCACAAGTTTTCTACCAAACACGTTTTCTAAGTTTTCACAGAAACAAGTAAGATCAAAAATAGAGAGGATTATGAATGGAGAAAGACACCTTATGCAGAATATGAGAGAAACAAAATAGGGTCATGAAAATACTGTCACCTCTTCATATCTAGTGCTACTTGCAACAAGCTGCTGGACTTGAATCAACCGAAACAAAGTCAGCTGAAATTGGTGCCACAAGCCACACACAGGAATTCTGTCGTGTCCTGTGCTCCCAAGAGCACTATGAGCAAATACAAGTTCAGGCAGGTTGCAGAGATGCTGTAAAAGTCAGTGGCCACTTCGGATATTTAGCACTTTTATGGCTCAGCCCCTATGAACCCCATTGCCTGTGTATTCAGACCCTCCCTTCTCCATGCTATTCCCAGGAAATTCTAAACTGACTGGTCACAGAAAAAGGTATTACTGTCAAATTCCTCTCCTTACCAAATTCCTCCACACTGAAGGAGTGCTCCACGTGGGATGAGAAGCTCTTCTGCACAACTATTTTGTAGGAGCCTTGGATGGGATCCGAGGTGAGGGGGAAGGAGAGCTGTGTAAAGCCTGTTTCTAGTTCCACCCCTTGCCACTGGTACACACGGTTCCTCTGGGGATCCTGCAGGTGAGGGGAACAGTGTCACAGACAGCACAGGAGAGTGCCAGGGACAGAGCAGCGCAGTGCAGTGCCCAGTACACACACATCCCAGCTGGAAATGCCTATCTGTAACAATCTGTGAGGTTCTGGAAACATGCACTTACCTGTCAATTCTGCATGACTTGCATGCAAGGAAATTTTTAGGCGCTTTTAGTACCTGGGGATGTTGCCTTCCCCTCAGCCCTGCCTGCAAAGGAAGCTAGGGAAGACAGAACGGCAAGGTAACAGAATTGATATCAGAAGTGGAGCACATGGAGAAAGGAGGGAAGTCTCAGCCTCCTTGACTGGCTATACAGCCTGAAGTGTTTTTTCCCCTGCCTGGAATGAAGACTGCTGAAATGCCAGTACACAATCAGACACCTGACTTATCCATGGGACTCAGAAATGTGCATGAATAGGAGTCCTAAGAGTCTTAGTGGTGGGGTGGGGGAATGGTGACAGGAACAGAGGAAAGTATACCCCATCTATAGGCATCCAGCTGAGAGTCCTCCTTTGTGTCTCCATGCTCCTAATGCTGGAGCTGAAGTCTTGCCACTACTACATCTGTATATTGATCATTATTAACTGACTAATTAATCCCCTCAGTCCCAAATTTCTTGTAAAAGTTCACTGAAACAGCACAGTGGTTCTGTGTAGTTCAATGCACCCTCTTCAGGCTCCTCGGCAGGATGGTTAATGTTTACAGTCTTCCATTTTCTGCCTGCTCTTTTCATTGCACCTTGGCTGTCACCAAAAGTTTATTTACTCTAGATAGGTGTGTGACTCAAGGTATGTGAGTATGTGCATTTACTTCACTGAGATTTTATCTCAGACTTAGGGAAAATGGAGATGTGAATGACATCTCCCAGCTGGAGGTCATCAGTCAGGGTGCAGAAGAGGGGGCTATGGTCCCAAGAAGCCACCTAGGAGGGTGGCACAGTCAGTAAAATGAATCCCATGGTTCTGACCCAATCCTCTTCACCATCATGTTTCAACCCTGCTGAAAAGCTCTCCACTTATTATGAGAGACACCACTGGGCTTCCTGGGAAGAGGAATTCAAGAAAATGTTTATATAAATGTTTACATTTCAAGCTGGGCTTGTGAACTCGCTGCCATTCCTTTGATGTATCTATAGGGAAGACCTGAAAGCCAGTTTGTTTTTCCTCAGAAAGGCATTCTATTTTTTAAAAATTACATCAGCAATAGGTCAGAACAATAGCTCAGAAGTAGCAGACTCACACTATCTTCTGCCTTTATGCTTCACTAAGATAAATTAGTGACATTAAGGGTGTGGATTGATGGACATTTATTTTCTTAGAAGCACTGACGTTTAGGCTGTCTCCTTTCTTCACTCCTGCCACTCTTTCCTTTGGTCCAGTCCAAATTTCCTGCAATCATGTGGCAAACTGCACTGACAAATCTGATCTGGCTGAAGAAAGTACTCTAGGGCAAGCCAGTGAATTTCCTGCCACAGGAGTTTCCCACTCTACAAGAGTGCCTTGTAGGCAGCTGTGAAATCCAAACAAAGGGCAGTGCTGGACTGAGAAGGAGCACTGAGGAAGGGAGAGGGGATGGTGGGGATGAAGGACAAGGCCTACATAAGCTGGCTTAAACAGCATGGACAAACACCACGCTTTACAGGCTAGAGCTGAGAACACAGATGGCCTTCCTAGGGACTTGAAATTGAAGGCTTTCATGGTATTGACACAAATACACAAAGGTTATGAAATTATTCAGCTTGTTGGGCAGCGACATACTTCTGGCAGCAGCGGAGAGGACATATTTTTTGTTGCTCCTCTCATGAAATTCCTGTACTCAATAAATTATCATCTCATAGAAAGAAATGGGATCCCATGGGACAGCCCTGGCAAAAGGTAGTTCTGGGATGCTCCCCTTGGCCTGCTAATCCTCACCACCCACTGTCTTACACTTCTATCTCCAATATTCACAGACCATCAGCAGCCCACCAGCTCTGCATCTCTTTCCTGGAAGTTTGTTGATGGGAAGAGGGAATGACAGCACTCTGAAAGGAGGATACAAAGGAGGAGCACAACCTGGCTTTGGTCTCCCTTCTGCCTCCTCTGTTGTGACAACTCCTCAGCTCTAGACAGGGATAGTGCAGAATGGAGAGAGCAATCCCACACAGCAAGGAACAATGAAAGGACTTACTAGATAGGACTCATTAATCACGTAAACCAAAACAAAATTTCTGCACACTAGTTCCAGGGTCCGTCCATGAGCCCTTATCATTAGTTTCCTCAAAAGAAGATATCTGAAATAGCAATTGTAAATTTTGGGTTCTCATCTGGAAAAGTGAGTGCTTGAATCATTGATGGAAACATCCTTCCTAATTACTTCTGCCAGCCACTGAAGTTCAAGCATTGAAAAAAGTAAAAATAAAAAGGACGTGCTTGGAAGACAGGGGATGTCTACTTACCTAATTTTGTTTCTTTGGTTGTGATAGCTTATTTAACACAGGTCTGTAATTTCAACCACCCTTGGCACACAGAAGCTCCCAGTCCTGACTGGGGAGGAGGAATAAGCCATTTTGATGACCTCTAGGCAGGTGTAGATCTGTTCACAGATGGCTTGTAACGTTTAATTATTTTGTTCCTACAGCACAATTTGTGATCAAGAACCATTTTTGGAACTTATTTTGATGTCCAACTACTCAGCCTTTCTTTAACCAGAGGGAAAATGTCACACCCCCATGATTTTTCACTTGCACCTCAGCCTGAAAACACCTCTGCTGGAGACTGGTACGTCTGTGCCTGCACATTCTACTGCAAATAACAATGTAGTTATCCACTCACCTGAATGTAGACAAATGGAAACTGTGGGAAAGAGTAAAAGAAAACCAGTGTTAGAAATATTAATCACATGGAAGTAATTTCCAGGTTTGGACTGAAGGGCAGAAGAACAAACTTCTAAGAAGTCCATTGGGTTCTCCCCTTTCTGTAGTTGCTCTCTTTCCTTGGTTCTTGATGTCTAAGGGAATTTTTCTATAATATTTTAGGGCCCTGACTTTTTGTCTTACCAAAGTATGAAAATGTGATGAAGTATGAGTTTTCAAAGAGCTTGTCTGCATGAGGAACTGATTGTCAAATAAAATAAAAGGTGGGCTTACACCCCTGGCCAGGTGCATAAAACCAACTTCTTGTCAGACTGCTCTCTAAGTGTGGGATTGCTCCCACTGCCAGAAACAGCTGCACACCTGTCACAGCCAAGGGAAACCTGTCCCACATTTTTTTTTTCAGTAATGAGCTCCCTGCCCACATGCTTAGACACATACATTCATTTGCCAAACTGGTTTTAAACATCTATATTATTTTGAAAAGGGGGATATGTTTTTCAACCTATAAAGACAGGTGGGGTGTGTCCTAAGATAGAATGTGGAACACGTGAAGCATGATGTGAGGGAGTGTCATATGCTTAAATGCTGTCTTCAGTGGTGCTGGATGATGGCAATAATGGTGTTAATAAGGAATTAAATCTCCTGGCTAACAACAAGGAATTAAGGCTCTACCTTCTCATTCAGCGGGTAGAAATCTCTGTCCAGAGAGATGATCCGAAACTGAACTGAAGGGTGTAACAGAAAAAAAAAGAAATTCCACTGTTATATTTGTAGCCATCATCAGGAAATATCAATGTTTCAACAATTTATAACTCAGGTTCATTCCATGGACTAACAGTCTCTGAATTGAGATCTCTAAGTAATAGAAACAATTACTTCAGGCTCTTTCTCTTGCAGATAGTGAGGGGCAGATAAATTTAGCAGGGTAATCAGGTCTTGGCCGAATTGAATTATCTCTTGGGAGGGCCCGTCCTGCTTTGTTGTTTCTGGTGCAGCCAAGGGAGACTATACTTTGCAGTCATCCTAGTTTTGTGCCTCTAGTTGAGTAGAATGAATCAGAGCCTGTGCCTATATGTGGCTGAGATGCTGTGGCCTGGAGAATGAAGATTAGAATTATGAAAGTGCTGTGAACTAGATCTCACCTGACAGAAATAAGAATTGCTGAGTGCCTCAGATCCCTCCCATTAAGAAATCTGAAAACTTTAATACAAGTATGGCACCTCTCGAGAATGGAGTCCTTGAGATTTTATGCTGTCAGAGTCAACACCAGCCCAGTTCCCAGTACCTGTCTGTCCAGGCTTGTAGATGGGTTTGTCTGTCTGGACGAAGACCAAGCTCTCAGAATTCTTGACCAGCACTGACTTGCGGCTCTTGAACTGCAGCGTGTCCCCTGTCACTGTCACAGTGAGAAAGGCCACTGCAGTGCTGTTGGATCTTGGAAGCTAAGGGGAATGAAGAGGATAGCTGCTTTACTGATTCACCCCACTGCACTGAGGAAGTAGTGCTAGCTGGGTCAGAAAGTTCCTTAAGGGACAAAAAAGAATCAGTGAAGGGAGCAAGGAAAAAAAAAAACCAAAACAAAACCATGATTGCCTTCCTTCATTTGTATACTTTTCTAAGAGAAATATTGAACCTGATCTGTTTTCATCACACGATTTATCAAAATGAATATTAACCCAGATTCATTAATTAGGGTAAGAGACCTGTTGCTTACATCACTCACCAACGAGCCTTCTGCAGTAAAAAATTGGGAATAAGCTCCAGAAGCTGCCAAATGACTTCATGGACCTCACTGTCTTTAACAGATCCCCAGCTTCTACAGTTTTCACTCCATGTTGATATTTTTCATCTCAGGCTAACACATATCAAACAAACATGGGGCACATTCTTTCAATCAAAGTTCCAAAAGACCTCTCTGAGTCGTGCATATTGAGAAGTATCATGTGGGACACAGAATTCGATAATGGGGAAAATTAGTCCTTGTAAGACTACCACAGTCAGTTATCCACATGGAATTAATTATTTTGCTTGTGTTAGCTTAGGGGTCTCTGATTGCAGTGTGTCTTATTTCTCATTTCTGGGCTGTTTGGACCTACTGTGCCACATCAATGAACACGAGAGATCACCCCACAAGGACGAGATACTCACAGAGAAAGGGATGCAGGTGAAAACGTCTTTCTCTGACAACACATCATCAATCAAGCTCCTGTTCTCCCCTAGATGCTCTAGTGTGGCACTCAGTGTCACAGACTCATTCAGGTGGGTCAGCTGAACACAGATTTTGTCATGAGAATCTGTGTGTATCATAAATGGCACCAGCACCATGTACTGCCTAGGAAGAGAGGGAAGCAAGAAATATCAGAAATGTGAAACAGTTTTAATGCAACAGCATTAAGTGAAGGGAAATTAACAAATCAGCATGCCTAATCCATTGCTGTCCCTATGAATTGCAGTGCGTGAGCATTCATTTTATTTTGAGTTTATACATATTAAATGGTCTAACTAATTAGCCTAAAAGCAGGAAAATGCTTGCAGTAGAAGGAACAATTTCTATGCTAGTAGAGAGTGCTTTACAAAGGATGTTTTGTTTGGCTTCACAGTGGGGACTAAGGGCGGTTTGAAAGGTTTCAGGCTGTTAATTGAATTTTGTATATCCCACAATCTCCTTTTGAGACTCAAAGGCATTAGCTAAAAACAGTTGAGGAAAAAACCCACCCACTTGTCTGGCTGCTCCAGTCTTTGACTATCCAGGTCTCCAAATCCTTCTCACGCTGAGCAAAGATGTGAGTGCCTGCAGTTTGGGGCCTTATTAAGACAAGCACACAAAGGATTTCAGAGTGCAGTGTTTTATTGCAACTCAAGTGTACTAGAATCTTCAAAGAGCTTTTGACAAAGGACCCCTCACAAAGGACCCTTAAACTGAGCTGCCATTCAATAAAGGGATCATTTTACTAATAAATCAAATTATTAATTCTGTCCTGGATTAATTGGTTAAAAGATAGGACAGAAAAGGTAGGAACCAGTGAAGACCTCCAGAATTTGTGTTGATATCCCTGCTCTTCAGTACATTCCTAAATGATCTGGGAAGTACAATTTTCTCATAACTGAGCAGGGTAAGAAAATTCTAAAAATGTACCTATATATTTGTGGAAGAGTTTTTGTTCTTTTTTAAATACGATAGAACTAGGTAGCAAACATAGCAAATTAACTTTTCATAAAGGGAAAATGAGAAGCAAGTTTCTACCATTCAGACTTGAGCACTGTTGGTGAGTCCTGGAAAAGTCTCAATCAGTAACAAGTAACAAACAGGCTGCCAGGAAGTGTTCAGAAAGGAACAGAGGACAAATACAGCTGCGTCCATCCAGAGCCACATTTTTGCCTGTGCTCTGAGCTTTCTGGGGAGCCCTACAGCCACTGTGGAGGCAGTGGGATCCAGGCAGGTCCTGCATTTCCTTCAGCATGAGGTGATGAAATGTAGTGAGAAGGTTGCTGGCAATTCTGCCCAGCCTGTGCTGCTGCAGAAGCTGTGAAAGGAGGGAACTCCAGCCTCCCAGAGAGGGAGTTATAACTTGTGACTCTCTGCTTTCTCCAGTGTTTCCTTTCTTCCTCAGACTTCTCACCATGGCTTCAGCCCATGCTGCTTCCCCTAATGTAATTCACCCTGTCCCCTGTCAGTGGTACTGGCAATGTGACAATAACATCCAGTATACAGAAAGGACAGCATGACCTAGTTCGTGGGAAATTTGGCCTCATTTCTCTTCCTGTTCACTGTTCTGCTGAAATTTTGGCCAGCTTGCAGAGCTTCCCTTTAGGCTGACTTCCCTGCCTTTGAAATAAGGATATAAACCATGCTGTTTATAGACCTCTCTTTAGGTGTTTTGGCATGTGTTGCTGAAAAGAGACAGATGATTTAAATTACTATGACGGTTTTAAGTTACTTTGGTCACAAAATCCATGTGTAGACATTCCAGGACAAAAAGCATCTTGGTCTGACAAAAGAGACCTCAGCATGCAATGAGATCCTCTGACAGGAGAGGCAGTGATTCTGATAGATGCATGCATCTAGGAGGAATAGGAGACCCTAGAGATAGTGGTTGAGGCAAAAACAATGAATTTGTCTATACAGAAAAGGTAATAATGTAGCTTAAAGGGGAGTAATATCTGTCTGTGTGTTGACTCAGCTACTTACTAGAAAAAGCACCCAGCCAGAGAAGGATTCATCAGCCCAAATCCACACCAATTCAAGTGTCATTATGACCTCACACTAATGACCAAATGCAAGCATATTCACTGCATTATATGTGCACAACCACATACCAGAGTAGGAGAACAATACCTTTGGCTGCATTCTTCCAAAATCATACAAGTTTTGGTTACAAAGGACCTCTGGTTGTCTCAAGCCCAGCTTCCCTCCTGGAACAGGACTTTTGCAAAGGACACCATAGATGGAGTGGCTACTGTCTCTCTGGGTCACCTGTTCTGGTGCTGCACTAACTTGATGAATATGGTTTTTTTCTAATATGTAATCTGAGCCTTAATTGTGTCTCGTGTCCACATGACCATCTCTGAAACAGAAATAGCAGCAGCTCTTTCTACCCCTCTCTCTCCCACCTCTCAGCCTTTCTTTGTTCTTCCCTCCCAGAATGGGGCTCAGGTAAGAGACAAAAAGTAGCCTACAAGTGAGATGGAAAAAGACTATTGCCAAGGAACAAGGGGGAATGGATTCAGACTGAAAGAGAGTAGGTTTAGATTAGATATTAGAGAGAAAATTTCTTCCCTGTGAGGGTGGTGAGGCACTGGCACAGATTGCCCACTGAAGATGTGGTTACCCCATCCTGAGGTGTTTAAAGTCAGGTTAAATGGAGGTCTGAGCAACGTGGTCTAGAGAAAGGTGTCTCTGTCCACGGCGGGGGGGTTTGGAACTTGATGATCTTTAAGGTCCATACCAGCCCAGACCATTCTATGGTTCTGTGTTTCTATGTTGCCCATAGGTCTGAACAGTATGGTTTAGTTCCCTTTCCCCCTGATGTTGGGCAAGGATGAATTAAGATTAAGTAATCTTAATCACTTAGTTACATCAGATTATTGTAGGGAGACCAGAGAGCTCTGCCTGAGCCCAAAGCAGCCTTGGCTGGCTGATCTGCCCCAGAAGAACCCAAACAGGGCAGATTAATGAGGGGTTGATGATACAGTGAGAGACAAAGGTCCTTCAGGCTGACCCAGTCACCACTTCACCCCTGACCACACAGTAATGCTGCACCTTCTGCCAGCACTGTGGCAGTGCTCGTGGGCATGAAATCTCTGCAGCAAGAATTACAAGACCCGTTCTGGTGAGAACTGTGTCTCAGTCAGCGCAGCGAGAGGAGTAGCAGCCAAGGGCTGAAGAGAACTCCCACCCAGACCAGGGGCTTCAGAGCAACCCTCTCTGGTGGGCAAGGCTGGGGTGGACTCCAGGCTCCCTGTGCCATGCCAGGCTGCCCCTCTGCCCAGGGCAGAGTTCAAGCCCCAGCCATGCCACTGAGCTGCACAGCCCTGGTGTGGATGTCCAGGGAGCGCGCTGGCACCAGCCTCCCTGCCGGAGGAAAGGAATCTAGGTCACAGATCCTCTCTGGGAACAAGTACATCTGATGCTGCCAAGGGAAACAAACTGCCAGGAGAAAGGGGAACAAACTGCCTTGAAAGCAACAGGAGAATGGGGAGAAGTTACTGAGTGACTGAAACTCCGGGAAAGGTAAGCACCTGGAGTCCAGCACCATGCCCACAACACTCCAGGCCCTGAGAAGTTTCTAGGTAGAAACATTGTTAGGCAAAGACGTTGTGAGGATCCAGGTCTGGGCTATCACGCAGCTGCAGGGCAGGACTGTGGGCACTGAGGGCAGAAACTGGGGGCAGGGTGGAAGGAGGCAACTGGCAGAGATAGTGGTGGGAAGGGGTCTCAGGGTTGGACAGCCAGGGGATTACAGGAGGGAGAGGGGAGCACTGTCAGAGCTGTGCAGGAAACTCAGGGCTTGGTTATTAGTGGGAAGAAAATTGAAGGAAAAAGGGGCATTGAGTCCTCCCGCCCCCCCGGTGCATGTATAGCTTACGGTTCTGCGTTGAGAGGAGTACTTCCAGGGAGGAAGAAGAGGAGAATGAGGAAGATGTTTGGTTTGCTTGGCGGCTTGTCCTTCCCCATGGTGCAGAGCAGGTCGTGGTGAGGCAAGCAGTGCTGCTGTTTTCCTGCACCTTGTAATTCTCCTCCACTCTGTGCTCTGTCAGCCTCTTTATAACTGCTCTCTGCAAACAGCCCAGGGGCTGGAGGAGATAAGGGCTGGGGGCCAGGGCCCATCTGGAAACAGGGAGAGGCAGTAAGGAGGAGCTGGAACAGAGGGACAGTCTTTGGCCAGTCTCTGCAAGTGGGGGAAGGGTATTTATTTGGATAATGCTTATATTAGAAATCTTTGAATGATTCATAGCCTGTTCCCCTTAACCCATCAGAAATCCACAGTGTTGGGGATATGAACACAGCACATGGTAATATTCCCTGTAGGCAGCATCCAGTCACAGCAATCTGATTTAAATTTCCACAATATTTCCCTCACAATTCCTCCTCATCAGCACTTTAAAATATATTACTTTGAGTTGGAATGACTGACACAAAAGGTGAAATTAATAAGTTAATACAGGCCATCATGTATATTGATAAATTCCAGTCATGGCATGCCTTATTCTGCAAAGTTTCTTCTGAGCCATACAGTGAGTCCTCACTGCTTTGCCTGGCAAAGATGACACAAAAATTTGGTGTGTCCTATACCAACCACTATAGAAAACACATTTTCCCTTGAAAATAAAGTAAGATATTGAGCTGTGTAATTTTAATCACCTTAACCCAATTCTGGTATAGTTTCCTCTGACTTTTTTTCAGTTTCTATTCTTCAGCTTTGTAGCAAATTGTCAAGTAACAGAGTGGCTCGCTGGTGACTGCAATTGCAGGAAGAAAAGGTATCTGTGATTGGCTGTAAACACTCTCAGTACTATCACAGCAGTAGCATATGTGGGAATCCTTGTCTGCTCCAGAAGTCCTAAGCAGTTTTGGAACTTCTGTCACCAAAGGTAAACAATCCCAAGAAAGACACTTGTTTCTCTTACATGATCCTGTTCAATCTCCTCAAGGACTGCAGCACAAACCTCAACCTTCAAGGCCAAAGCCAAGCAAGGTGAGCTTAACCTATGGCTTTTGGTGAAAAGAAAAACCTGAGGAAACATTTGTTGAAGACACTGGTATCGTGCCTAAGGTGGTCCATGCACTTTCCCCTCAGAACTCCTGTTGGGAAGCAGCAGCTCTAGCAAAGGAATGTCTCTCCTTACAGCCCACATCAGCTTTGTATGGTGACAGGTGAGAAAAAACCCACTGTAAATCCCAAGACTTATATTAACAACTCCAGTTAAGAAATTGTATTAGTTGTTCAGCTAAAGGTAGAACCCCCCCCCAAAAACAACAAATAAACAAACAAACAAACATGCAGACAAACATGTAAACAAACATACAAACAAACAAAAAGGCGTTGTTATTTTAAAGGAAATCCAAATTATTATATTAGTTTTCCCAGCCTTGAATCTAAAGCAAGCAAACCCAAAGCAATTTATTTCATATGACAAAAACGTATGACAGGAAAAAGTGCTTTGATAAATCAATAGGAATAATAGCAACACCCAAAGACATAAAATGGGGTTTTTCATTGTAGGCAGGAGGCAAAACGCTTCACAGGCCATAGTGAAGGGAAGGTCTATCAGAAAACCTCAGACAATGTGGACATTTTACAAGTTGCAAGAAGCAGGGACAGGAAGATACACAATGAAACAAAATACCATAAAACAACTTCATCAGCTAAACTTCAAATGAAACTGAAAATGTCAGAATGATTAAAGATCATTTACATTAGCTGCTTGTTGAATAATTTAACCTGAGAGAAGGGCCTGGCAGCAGATGAACTGCCTTTCCCAGACATGGACAGCTGGGCTGTCAAATATAGCTCATATTTCTGAGCTGTCATATGAACAAATGAGTAAATTTAGGCATGGCAAAACCATGAATGAATTATTTTCATTTTAATGCACTTTGTAGATTAAATTGCAAACCACATTGGTAGCTGAATTTTATAAATGGTCCTGGGACCATATTTTGTGTGATGTGAGGTGGCCATCTGTAGGGCAAGCCCTATATAGAGTAGGGGGTTTCTGTCTTTCTCAGCTATTTTATTACAATCATCCACTCTGTGTATAAACTTGGTCTTGCCTTAGAAGAAATTGATACAGTATGTTGCAAAAAAGGCTATAAACAAGGTTGTTTACCCTCAGGCATGAGAAATCTATGATGTGTCTCTTTGATACTTATAGGACACAACACACAGAGAGTAGGATAAATTGATGAAATCCCATTATCAAATCCATCTAACGTAACTGGTGAACGATATCTACTAATTCAAAAATGTGTAAACAGGAAACTGTTTGCATGTTAACAGATATCTTTGGATACTACAGAGAACTGAAGATGATCCCTCATGTAGTAACAAATGACAAGTTATTTTAATTTATATTTTTGTACTACTCAGAATACTGCCAAGGAGGGGGGTAGAAAAAGTCAAAACATTTAAAAATATGTCTGAAAGCAGCACTCAAGACAATCAACTATGCTCTTTTTGAGTCATATGACTCTTCAGATAAAGCTTTACCATCTAAAAAGACTTATTAAATGCATAGAGAATTTCTGTTTATCTCTGGCTGTTAAGCTGTTGTCTGGGCTCCCTCTCTCCTCAGGTGAGGTACAGGTATCTCATGACGGCTCTTCTGCTGGCCCTGAGGTTATGTTCAAGTCAGGTTGAACTGTGTTGGAGCCAGGCTTTCCTCAGAGGTGCACAGTGGCCCAGAGAAAAGGCAATGAGCCAAGCTTCATTCAGAAAAATTATGTTTGGAACCCAAGACACAAGTCCTTCCCCAGTGCAGAGAAGAGCTGGGGCTCAGCTGGTGGTGTTTTTGAGTTGGAGGATGCTACAGAAAAGTCAAACAAGAAAGTCTTAATGGAGTACGAAGGAAGGAAATCAGATGTTGTTACATTTAATCCTTTCCCCTGCACCTCTACTTTGTTCTGTTTCAAATTGTTAGGCAGGGCAGAGCTGGCATTTCAGGTCAGGGGAAGGTGTATGAGCCATGACAGTGTAACACAGCTGGAGAACTCACCATTTATCAGGAACCTGTTGAACACACACTTTGTAGTGCCTGCTACAAAGCCCGTCCTGGGACAAGATGTTGCCCAAGCAGCCATGGGCTCTGAAGAGAGATCCAACTGTGCATCCCACTGTCGATGCCCAGGACTTCCCAGATGTGCTTTACCTTGGCACACACCTTGGGAACACACCTTGCCTCAACAGCAAGGACAGCAAGGGTAACCAGTGGGACCTAGAGCTTATCACTGCTAGTAAAGTGAAGTAGAAAACATCTGGCACAGTTATGCAATTGCTTCCAGTAATAACCCAGCCTTAACCTCCCTGTGGGTAGTGAGTCAAAGGGTAGGAGGCTGAAAAAATGTGTGAGGTTAGCACTTCAGCAGCATGCACAGAGCCCTGTCTGTACCCAGTGGTGATTTTTATTCCTGTCACCTCCGACTGCCTCGTTCTCTCAAACAGGACATTTTAAATCTCCCAGCTGCCAGGTTATATACACAGTGTGACAACATGGGCTCCAGAAGCCCTCCTGAAATCATATTCTTAAGGGAGATGCTGGTTTCCCAGAAGGAACAGTGGGGTGCCAGAAAGAGATCAGTGTGTTGAGCTGAGAGAGTATCAGAAAGGGGAAGAGCTAGACATGCCCTTGAAGGACCTAAAAGCCAGTATTCAATGTAATGCCTTGCTTTTAGGATTTTCTTGACCCTCAAAAGTTGACCCTTACAAGGTCAAGCAGAAAGAAGCTTTTTCTTGCTGTGAGCTATAGGATTAGCTTACACTATGTTGTTTTCTAACTTGAAAAATTTTTGAGGAAACTTTTCATTGTTGCTCTGAATAAAAAAATTAAAATGTATGAGTGATGTTCTTCAGGGAGTCCTTCTCTGATGCTCGGCGTTTCACAGCCAGTGGTGCCAGAGATGTGGCCACACTTATGTGTCACCTGACTGATGGCTCAGATGGTGGGGGTCACTTCAGTGCAGACAAAGCCCCACCTCCCTAACTGTCCACCTGGTATAAATGAACTCAACAAAGAAATAAGCAGAGAACAAGGCTGAGTTGTTTCCTCAGAGCAATTTGACATAATCATTAGTTGACTGAAGGTTCTTCTGAGACACATTCCTGGTCTTCTCAGATCATTGAATTGGTTGGTCATTACTCACACTTCATACTTGACACAGGTGCTGAGAATAAATCCTGAACATCTAAATCACAGAAGTGAGCTCTTGCTGTGCCTTTGTCTCACAGATTGGCACTATTACCTGTGACACTGCAGGGATCACAGACGATCTGAGCCAAAAGATGGAGCATCCGAACTCCCTGGACTGAGGACTCCTTTGTTTGACCCTAGCTAAGCATTTGAGGGGCCTAAGCAAGAGAATGCTTCTGCACTAGAGCTCATTTTTCTGGAGAGACATGTTTTTTCCCTCCAGATGTTCCATTCTGCTGCCTGCACAGTGGATGGGACTCATCTTCCACTGTAAAAAAGTTTATGTTCACTTTTCAAAGCAGGAATGGTCATTACAAGTCTTCTTCTTAACTAGGCCATAACATCAGCCTTTTGCAGATCCTGGGGTGTGGTCCCCACATGAACAGCAAACTAGTTCCCATGGTACAAATAAATCTACAAAGAATTATTTAACACAAAAGCAAAGTAAACTTGACAGAGTATTTTAGCCAAAGACACTATGACATGATTATGCTTTTTAAATCTTGTCTATTAATGAGAATTGCATTTCAGAACAGCTTTTAATGTTCTTCTAACAGAGCCATGAATGGTCCCATAGGGGATTTAGAAGCTTCACAGCAGGTACAAGGACACTGGCAGACACCCACAGTGAAGGTGGGAGTTTCCCATTTGTCCAAGTGTTACTGCCTCAGTCCAAGGTCCTGCACAACAATTTCAGCTTTTTAAAACTGAGATGTGTAACACCAAGCACAGTAACCAGTGGCTGTGCCTTTGAGCAGCAAGGTACCTTGAAGGAGCTCTTGCGCCAGTCAGCTTGATTTTGTCCCATTTGGACAACACAGCTTGCTTAGTCTGTATGTCTAAAAAAATTACAGTAATTCTACCTTCTGAGGCCTGGAACTCCTCGGGATTATCAGACGACAGAGCCAGAAATGGCCAGTGGGTGCCCCTGGCTCATCCAGCCCCCAATTAATATACTTGCTTCAGTTTCAGGTGTGTGGCACAAAACCTAGAGCTGAAACATGACACCAAGGTTCCGGACAGCTTGGAGGTGTTGGAATGTGTTTTACGAATGTTGTTGTACCCTGTAGGAGTTGAAGACAGGGAGACATGTAAAAATCTGGAGGGGAGAGTGTGAGTGTGGGATATTTATTAGATCTGACAGCAACCAGCAATTGTCTGTTTGAGTCAAAGGATAAAATTGAGTAATAGGAATTACATTTTCAGCACGCAAAGGAAGAGAATGCACTGGGAAATGAACATTTCATGTTTTAAAAGTCAGGTTTGGCCTAGCAGGAAGATAAGATTTCAGAAGTATGATAAAAATGCACTTTCTTCTTATTTTTTTTTTCTCCAGAACCTTGTTTCTTCCCAGGAAACTATGTTTGGCAGAACAGAATATCATATTTGGCCAAAAATCTGAGGGGATTTTTATGAGTTGCATGTGAGATGCTGAAGCCTTAACTTAATTGGCCTTACATTCCTCAAGAAGATGTACACCCTGTGTCCACATTCACTCAGTCTGCACTCCTTTTTGACCTTGTTCCTGTAACTATTGATTTCTCTTGCTTTAGTCCAGCTTGATACTCATGTAAATCAACCCAGTTGCTACAGTCGGGGCTGTGTCAGGAATGCAAAATTCACAGCCTTTCTTGCTTTCCTCCTTTTCCTCCCACAGCCAGTGGTGTTTTAATTTTGGAATTCTGCATGGAGATCAGAACTGTACCCGAAGCTATTTTATGTCCCACAAATTCCTCGTCTGTGGAACTTCAAAAAATGGGGTTTTGTAACACCAGTATCATGCATAGCCTGCATGGCCAGTCCTGTGGAGTTCTAAAACTCAAATTGTATAGTGCGTTATTAAAAACAAAATTATTTGGGGAGAGGGGTATTGTGTGTTGATCTGATTAATTGTCAACGGGAAAAAAAATGCAAGCCCTCGCACAGCTTTTAGCAAATCTCCTGGTGGAATGGATCCTGTCGAAACACATCCTAGCCTCCGGAACTTGAGCACTTTGCACTTAAATTCCTTCTGGGGCCCGTGCGCGGCGGGTCCCTCTGTTCTGCCCGGCCTCACGCCTGGAGCCCGGCTCTCTCCATCCCCGCTCCATCCCTGCTCCATTCCCATTCCATCCCCGCTCCATCCCTGCTCTATCCCTGCTTCATCCCTGCTCCATCCCCACTCCATCCCTGCTCCATTCCCACTCCATCCCCGCTCCATCTCCAGTTCATGCCCTTTCCATCCCCGCTCCACCCCCGCTCCACCCCTGCTCCACCCCCGCTCCCGGAATGCGGGCAGCGGGGAGCGCGGCGCCGGCGAGCGGGGACCCGCAGCACTGGGAGCCCAGAGGGATGGGCGAGAGCTGTCAGCGCCCCTACTGTTCCTGAGAAAAGGAGGAGCATCCCTGTCTTTCCCGAGCCCTGCCGGTGCTGCTCTGCCAGTGTGTTTTGCAGAAACCACCGGGACTCCAAGCGTAGGGCATGAGAAGAGAATCAGGAAAACCGGGAGGTTTTGCTGCTGGTGGCTGGTACCATGATCCGTCGTGGTCTGGTTAGGACAAACTCTGGCCAAACTGTGGACTGGGGGGGCCTGGCAGGGTGATATCCGGGATGAGGGACCAGACGCTCACCGGGCCTGCAAGCTGTCCCTTTCCTTTCCCTGTCCCCTCGTAAACACGATGCAGAGTCACTCCGTGATGAGCACAGCTAAATCCCTACTGTAATGCCACAGGGGCACAGGCAGTGCCCTCGCAGGGCTGGGCAAAGGCGAGGGGCTGTGCAGCAGCCATGAGCAGTGGGTGCTGTCTCTGGCTGTGGGAGGCACTGAACACGATGTGCATTCAGAAGTAGCCAGAGGTTATCAGCTGTAGCTGACGGAGGAGGCAGAGAGCTGCAGGCAGGACCAGCATGTTCCTCTCCTCATCCTCCCCCAGCCAGCAGCCGTGATGGGCTATCATTAAACTGCCTGTTCTGTGACACTGAATAAAAGCCAATGCCCAGTGTAAAAGGGAGGTTTATTGGTGGAAATGTATACATTATTATCCTACAGAAATGGAGAGATGTGCTGTGAAAGGAAAAGAGAATCAGACACTAGCTCAGTCAATGTCACAGAGTCCCATTGTGATTCCTATGGTGCAGTGGCCCTTTCCAGGACTTCATGACAGAAGAAAATAGGGTGCTTGACAACTTGTTCAATATTTATGATGCTCCTGCAGGTGAAAATCAAAAAGAAAATAACCTCAATGAGAACAAACCGATAGCTGCAGGTTACAAAACACAGGGTTTTTCTTTCAAGATACAGGGTAGTCAGTTCTTTCTGTGTGAAACAGACAAAAGCTGGACCAAGGTCCTGCAGCAAGCTGTGCCTGGACTTCTCAGAAACTGCTCAGCAGATAACAGCCAGCAGAACTACTGTGCTGAGCAGGATGCAGACCTGACCTCCTCTACAGCCAGGCAGCATCATACCTCTGACTAGTTAATACACTGCCTCCATGATCCATGTCACCTCGTGTTCTTTTCAGATAATGCATTAACTGTCCAAGAAAAAGTTTCTGCTAGTCCATGTGGAAAACCTTGCCTGGGCCTGGGAAGCACAGGCTCCAGAGAGAAGACTTTCAAGGATGGCCATAGGAAAATGTGTCTTTGCTATGTATCCTTGTTTTTGAGGACACTTTAAAGGTATTTCCCAGTCTCTCCATTATTCTGCACTTTGGCTTTCATTCTAGAAGCTAAGCTCTTCCATGAACAGTGATGTGGTCCCCACTTGGATTCCAAATCCCCACAGGATTTGGCCACTGTCTCTGCCTGCTCTCTCAGAAGCCTCATGGAGACTTCATTTCTTCGAGAATAGTTCCTGTTCTACTCACTCTACTCTACTCTTGCTGCTTTATACTTCAATTCATCTGCTTGTGTGTTTATTTTCTGGCTTTCACTTACCTTTCCAAATCCTTAGTCCATTTCTTCAACAACTTCTTTGCAAGGTGATGTGTATTGAGCAACAGCATACTCTTCTGGAGAAGAAGGATAGAAACATTCTTGTTATCCTGGAGAACATTTCTGTGCCTTTCCCTGGAGGTGGATATAATCTATGCATGCTTAAACTGCAGATCCTTGAAATGCCCTTTATTCTGGTGCATGCATTTTCACAACTTTCTGGTCATGCCTATAGGTCATTAAAATGAAATGAGTCTCTTCCCTGGCTCTAGGTTCAGGTACTGATGGAGTTCAGGGGAGTGCTGGTTGCAGCAGGGCTGGTTCTGGGTCTCCTTTATGGCACGCAGTGTTTCTGCTGTCCCTGTCCCTCCTGCACACTTCACACTGGGTAAAGTCAAAGACATACCTGTTTCATAGTAATCATAGATCTGCACAGGAGCTGGCTTGGGGTGGGTCACTACAAAGTCCTGCTCAACCGAGAAGGTGATTTCTTTCCTTTTCTTCTGCGAGATCTGGAATGGAAGGCCAGAGATCTCATCAGTCTTTTTGTTTGTACAACACCAGCTGGAGCAGACAAGGGTGGAAACTGACAGGTGGCATATTCCAAATCCCACTGATGCCACACAGACAGATGTGGGACAGCCATTATCTAAACATATTTGGAGAGTCCAAAGTGAAACTGTACTGGAAAGTTAATAGGTTTTCTGTCCTGCTTGTATCATCTGTAATTATTACATACCCTGTTGACAGAGGTGGAAAAATTGTCCAAAATGACTGAGTTTAATTCTCCAGAATCTCACAGTGGTCAGGATGATAAAGTCTGGTATTCCAACCCCTCCCATTTTAGACACGAACATCATGTGCCATCAAGAAACTAGGAATCAATTTACATTATGCATCGCTGGGATAATGGCTTCTGTTAGCTCTACATGGCCCTGAGCAGATTATTTACTAAGTAAATTCTAATTCAGGGATTAGATTACAAGTAAAATCTTGCAATGATCTAGTGTAAGAGAGACAATGAAAATCTTTCCTGAGGAAAATGAAAGCAGTGTTTCCTGGCCTGTTAGAAGGACTAAGGTTTATGAGAAGCCTTCTGAAGAGACATATACACGAGGGAACCCCCTTTCTGGTGTTTACCTGCTTTTGACTGAAAGGAGAAAGAATTTTGATTAATTTCAACATGTTTTTTTTATTAACATTTTTTTTATTAAGCTAGCAGAACAGGTGTCAGTTTGAATATGTTTGGAAGGCTGAGATGTTACATGCAGTTTGGGAAGTAAGCAGCTTAGTGATTATAGTAGAAAACTGTTGAGGAAGAGAACATGATAAATGCACCATATAGGGTATATCCATGTTGTGGTTATACCTATTACATGCTGTTTCCATCCTTGGTGAAAATCAAATAGACAGTGACCAGAACTTACATTTTGCAGATAAAGGAGGACGTGATTTTTCTTGTTCTCTACTTGCATGACTGTATGACTGTCAATGAGCTTTGAAAAAAGAAAATGGAGATAAATATATTTGTAAAACATTAAAAAAGAAGTGCTGACTCAGATCCTCTGTCCCAGTTTGAGACAAATTTGGGGGGAAAACTGCATGTCTGAGGTATTGATTTTTCTCCTAGTCATGTATCAAGGGCTGGTAGCTCACTCTTAGAGTCCAAATGTTGCTGAAGAGATTGAAAGGATGGACTTGACTTAGTTGGGAATATGAGTTCTTTCCAAATGCACAAGTCACTGCAATTCACTTGGGGAATATTGCCTGTCTGTGGTGTGATCTACATTTCAGAACAAGTCTGAGAGGTTTCCCATCCTTTCCCTACCTGGGCAGTGCCAGCTCCCAGTTGCAGCTGCCAGCTGCTGAGGCTTGAGCTGAAACCCTTCCTAGTTTTAAATATAGGAAGGCCTGTGTGTTTGAAGCTTCCTGGAGGGCATTTCTCCACCCAGTAATGAACAGTGAATATTGCAAACATCTCACAGGGTTTGGGGCTGAATGATTCTTAACCACACCTGTGGTTCAGTTATGACCAGTCTTCTCCTCAATCCCTTTAGGGAGTAATTTAGCCTTATGCCTCTAAGTTTACCTTATCCAGGGAAGACTTCACAGGAACAAAGCCAGAGAGCATCTTCACATCAATAATGAGCATGTTGGAGCTGCTGCGTGTCCCCGTGTAGCTGAAACAACAGAGGACCCTGTCAGTGCTTTTTTGGGTTACTGTGTCTCACAGGCTGATATCACCAGCATTTTGATCAGAGTGTGGTTCTTGACTTCATAAGCTGAAGTGAAAACACACAGCAATGTTCTCTGTGTGTCTTGTCATCTGTGCAGCTGGTTTGCTGATGGCACATTACCTGCTTGTGAGGACAATATCAAATTTTGCTGGTCTACCCCGTGGGCAGGAAGCATTTGATGTCTGTACCGAAAGCAGAAATCCAAAGGACCCCTCTGGAAGGTGAATGTTGTATCTCAGTGCTGTCTGGAAGAGGAAAAACCCCTTTTATTCAAGCATGACAAAGATTTTTCTTTGCATTCCGAAAAAACAAAAGTGTCAGACTTGGTGAACTTTTTTGGCATTGTTGCACTTGGTTTTGTGTGGAAGATCTTTGCTTATATCAGTGATGAACACATCAGACTTCTACTCTTTAAAAAACGAAGGTGCTTCAACCCAGAATCACCTCCCAGAAAGAAACCAGATTTTGATCAGATAGAACTTTTTTTCCATGGCAGAACTCCCCAGGAGTCAGAATGTGGGATGGGGAAAAGAGTGTTTAAATGGTCTAGGGAAATCAAGCAATTAGGAAAAATAAAGGGAAGTCAGCTAGAAAATCATCAAAACAATGGCTATCTTGTATGCAAAATGTGAGACACAATGAAGAAGAGAGCAGACATTTACTTTCATAAATGCACATCCACTGCCATTCACTGTCAGGCTGTATTTCCCAGGGACCTCTGGAAGGGGAGTCTGTTGCAGCAGGAGCCTGTTCTCATTGTTGACAATAAATACCCTCTCAAAAGGCTTTTTGGAAGTAATCTTGACTCTGTTTTGTGAAGCAGAGTTGTAGGTGGCCTCACCATAAGCAGCGAGTGATTGAAGAGCAGTGACTGTGTCCTAAAGGAAAAGAAAATAATAAAAGACAGTTGGCTCCACAGCGTGACCCAGTACAGAGGAGATCAAAATCACTGTTGCAACACCAATCACAGTTGCTTCATCCTGAATTTGTGTATAATTACAGGGTTCCAATATAAAAGGAGCCATTTCACTCTCTCCTGCATGCTTTAGGGTAGAAGAACCTGTCTCCTAATACAAAGGTCTCAAAACATAAAATCTGAGCACCAGAGTGCACTTCTAGAGTTTTTCATAGTGATGAAACCTGTGTTTTCTGAGGAGCTACACAGAACTCATGGGCCATTTAATAGATAGGACTTGGTGTTTTCTAGGCTCCTCCCCAACACAAATATCTGTATTTATTGCTAGTCAAATTATTCTTGTATGGTTTAAACCTTCCTATAGTTAAGAAGAGGGGAGAAAAAAAGTATTTTTGTCTCCTAAGAGAAAGGTTTGGTTTCTTTCAGAGATAGCAAGTAGAAAAGAGAAACAAGACTATGTAGTCAGAGGCCTGCTGGAACCCTGAAACAGTGCCTCAATTCCCAGGACTGGCTGTGGTAGTTTTGGCACCTGGGTAGAAGAGAAACCTCCGTAGGGATTCTGCTGCCTGATGATCCACTGCACAATCCCTGAGGCCTTAGTGAGATCCTCTTTATTCCGCTTGGGTTTGTGGAGCAATGCCAGCAGCACATAACTGGTGATCTCAACTTCAGCTGAAGGGGCATGGTGGAGGAAGGAGGGAGATTTGTCTGATGGAGACCTGTCCTCCTGCTCCCAATGCTGTGAGCCATCTGAATAAACAAAGAGAGGAAGGAACCAATATTGATTTCAGGTGTCACTGCTCTGTGCTGCCTTGGGGCCTGTTCCTCAAAAGCGCTCTCTGCAGATCCATGAGTGCACTGCAGATTAACTCCACTGATTATTTGTGCAGTTTGGTTCATGTGCCCTTACTCTCAGTATTGTCAAGGTTAGACCATCAGTAAGATCTGTTCCATCTTCCCACTTCCCAAATTCCCCAGATGACTGAAACTCACCAACTTCCTTTGCTGACTTCTGTAACTCTTCAAGGAATGATTCACATTTTTCTGCCTTGCCAGCTAAGCAGAAAGCATAGGCCATGAGTGCCTGAGTGTAAACATCACCGATACTCTTCTCAGATGCAGACTCCAGACAAAAAAAGGCATTTCGGATTACAGGGTACTTAAAAACAAAAAAGCATATGGGTTTAATTCAGGACAGTGGTCTTCACCTGTGCAAAAATTCATTTTCTTTAAACCTGTTCCACGTCCTGTTGCTATCACAGCACTGAGAATGAGACTTCAGCTTGTGTAATGACTTCAGGAGAGAGAATACAGAATTCTCCAAGGAGGGATTTCACAGGAAACATCAAACAAATCAAGTAGCTTTCAACGGGTCTTCTTGAAGAGGTTTGTCTATATATTTCACAGATAATTCCTTCTGCTTGCCTCCATGATAATAATTTCCTCTGCATTTCCATAGTCAAGGATTTGTTGTCTTGAATAAATCTATTAGTTTCTATCCTCACTGACTTTAATTCTGTCATGTTATACTAGATTTACACCCACAGAAAATGTATAGTGTGACTCTGTCTCCTCAGAAAGGGTTTGATAAAGTGGAGGTTAACTCATGTACTGAAGCCTAATATCTCCTCTCATAGTTGCCTTTGTATTACCAACTTTTTGAAAAGGACAGATCAGCTTTTGCTCTGTCAGACCTTTGTTTTTCCAACACAGCTTTTAGTTCCATATGTAGATTTTACAGATTTACCTGCAACAACTTACTTTCTTGACGGGGCTGTGTTTGAGGCTAAGCCATTGTGCGTGGCTTTCTACCTAAGTCTTTTTATCGGAAACTAAGAGGTGTCACTAAATGTCTTGTGTCTTTCAAGCAGAAGATTTGCTCCCACTGAGGTTTGTGCAGTTTCTGCTCGAAGACTGGTGGTATAAGAGGTATAGGGATGGGGACTTTTTTACAGCTGGGGACCAGTTTCAACTGAAATCCAGGGGCTGAAGGTCTCCTCACCAAACTGGAGTGCCCAGCTTCCAGCATGGCAATGGTGATGTAGGCAGAAAGTGACAGCTCATCATCTACTCCTCCCTGAAAGCAACATGGAGAGAGGAATAATCAGCGAATGCCACAGATGAGAAGCCTTTAAATATGAATTGCCATATCCCAGCTGAGAGAGTATGGCCAGTTCTGGAGGCAGTTCAAAGGGAAGGAGAGCTTTCACATAGCTCTTGAATAGCTCACAAATACAGAGAAGTCCTTTGCTATTAAATCCAAAACCATCACTCCTTCAAGCTTACAGTCCAGTAACCCTATTTCAGGTGGACATAACATGTAAAGTAGGAGTAGGAAAGCTGACTGAGCTGAAAACAGTCATTATAAGAAGTAGAGAGTTAGCCCTTAGAAGAAGACAGGGATTTGGAGTGAAATACACTTTTTGGCAGTAATAGGAGATCATATTCTTAATGAAAAAGCATAAATTTGAGCAAGCAGTAATTCTGTGCTACCTTCAAGGCGTTGTTGAAGAGTGTGCCAACACTCCGGAAACAGCCATCCAGCTTCTGTTTGCTTGCCAGCCACATCAGGGTTTGAGACTGGACACGGGCATCAATATAGATCAGGCGGCCAGCTTGTGCAAATGATCTGTACACAAAGGCAGTGAGCCTGCAAGGAGAGAGGAACCTGTGAGATGAGCACTGGAAGAAACAGAAGTCAGCCCTCCCATTCATGCTGTTAAAAGCATGAAGAGATTACAGCCAGTATGTTGGTGGCTTGCTTTCTCTCTTTGTGCTCCTCTGAGAGACAGTAGTTAAAGGAGTAACTAGATGGGACGTGGGAAGGATGCCCAGCACACTCAGAGGTTGATCCTGTCTACAGAGCACCACAATGCAAAGGGTTTCATGGGAGACAGCGGGAGTGCGAATCAAAAAGCCAGCTGGGTCTTTAGGGATCAACTTTTCTTTGTGCACCCTGTCTGGCAGAGGATGGACAGACATTTTCTTTGGTACTCACCAACCCCCAGTCCTAGGCAGCTCTGTGTGTCTGATTCAGCCAGCAAATCTGCCTTTTACCTGCATCGTGTGAATTGAATGTAAATGCTTCTCTGAGCCACTTCTGCTCTGAGTCACTCACCAGGTGTTCCCTTCTTTATCTCTGGTGCCAAAGATGCTGTAGGACCCATCAGCATGTTTGTATGACAGCTGCTTCTGGTAGCCTGCAAGAACATGGAAACTGGAGTGTTCTTGGATGTAAAAGCAAACCCCTATTTTGTTTGCTAACATATTTGTCTGAAACAACAGTGGGAAAGACTGGAAAGGCAATGTATATCTACTAAGCAGGCAGTGGAGCCCTCAGGGACCCTATAAATGGAAGTATGGAACATTCTGTCCTGCAGAAAAACTCTGCACAGAATGGGCAGGACTTTATCAGCTCTGTGCTGCAGCTAAACATAGAGGATTGGGATACATACTGTGCCTGAGTGTGAAAAGAGAAGGGGACTGAAAGACAAAACCTCAAAGGAAACGTGGCAGTTGAATGTCAGCAAAAAAGCATAAGAAGATAAAGAAAAGTAAAAATTGTCTTGTTCAGGGCAAAGACTCTTGGGTGGCTGGGCCATGCTACAACTGTGATGCTACCTGCCAGGGTAGCCATGCTGCTGATGCTTCTCACTGGTCCTCAACAGAAATTTCAGCAACCACAAAGCTCTCACCGCTCACTAAGTATCCAGTGGCCTTGGATTTGATCTCACTCAGTTGCCCTGTCTTGTTCAGATAGTCCAGGACGTAGATGTTGGGTGCAAACAGGACCATGTTCTGCTCCCCACAGCCAAAGGGCATCTGGAGGAGCTGGTGCAGGTTCTGCATAGCAGTGCCCATGATGTCACCTGGGAAAAGGAGGTGAGAGGGGATTAGTGCAGCTCATGGTCACTGAAATTACCACTAATTTCCATTCCACAGGCAGAGTCAAAAAAGCCTACCTGGGGTTGGAAGCCTTCTGAACAAGCATGAAGCTCTCGGTGCCAAGCTCTGTTCTGCCTTGTGGCCAACAAAGAGTCCCTTCCCTGCCTCTCCTTACTTAGTCTAAATTGCCCTTACCAGAAACATTCCTTATTTTAGTGCCACTTAAAGCAGATACTTCTGTTGGAAATGAAAGGATCTTCCAGGAAACTTTTGTTTCCAGAGAAAGGAGGGGAATAGCCAGAGCTATTTATCGCATACATTCATTGCAAAATTAAGATCTAATGCTGCAAAAGGATGCTGATAATGCAGATATATCATAGACCACCTTTAAATTGTTACTTCTAGGAAAGGTAGCACAGACCCAGAAATTGACTTCTGGAATGAGCTGCTAAAAGTCACTAACATTACAAAGCAAGGATTTTATGGCTAGTGAGTCATGTAACCAAGTCCATGTCGTGAAAAGACTGAAAATGCTCTACTGGCATCTCTGATTTGTAGGTGAGTGTGTAGAAAAAAGCCATACTGGCATGAATCTGGCTGAGGTCATAAGTCAGAACTGTGCTGCTGCTTCAGGGAAAAGCTTTCAGATGCAATAAATTGAAACAGAATAGTGAAGAATGATGCAATGATATCTAAACTTCAATTCAACGATGCAGAGCATCAGTGTACAAGATGAGAATCAGTCTCTTTCTCAAAATTTTCCCACACAAGGAGTGGAAACTCACATTCTGAACCCTGAAAGAGCTCTCATTTTATATTTTATATATATTCTTTTTTAAATGTTTTATTAATTATATACTTACCAACAACAGAAAAGGAGGCTCTGGCTGATCCTTCCAAAACATTTGTAGGTAGCTCTAGTGCTATATCTTGAATAACTTCATCATCTGCTGAGAAAAATATTTATATCACTTCTATAGGAATACTAATTATAATGGCGAAATTCTCCTGGTACATATTTCACAGCACAAAGTTGCACACAAGAGGCTGCAATAAAGTAAAACTCACAGTATCCACCAAGAACACGAAGAGAGAAGGGGACACAGCAAAATCAAAATTGTGAAAAACAGATCAAGTGGTGCAGTCACTGGCATTGCTTAATAGAAAACAGTAAGACAGGGTAAGGCTGGTGCTCACAGGTTGTAGTATATGTGACCCTTGGAGATTCCTTCAGTGGCACAACTGGTAGAGCTGGTTGGTGAGGGTCAGAACAGCTTTTTTGCCTCTTTTAGGCCAGCCAGGAAACCTTGGGATTTGTTTGCTGCCAGCACTGAGATGGTCTGGAAAGGAACATTATATTCCCTCTCCCATTCCCACCAGAGGTGGAAAGGTGTAAGCTACAGGTATCCATGGAATAGAGGACAGCAGTCAACATAAGCAAATGAATCACAGGACATATTTTTGACAGAAAGATCATCTCTTTGATCTTTGAGAGCTTCAGTGCAGCCTTCCTGCAGCATCTGAGCACATCTGACCAAGGCACAGATGCTGCCTCAGTGATGTGCACCAAGCCAGACAGAAATTTGGTAGCAGGGACTTGGACGAGCACACTCACACTAGCTGTCATATGGACAACTCTGGGAGAAAGGGAAGGGAAAACATCAACAAACACTGCAGGAAAGAGTGAAAACTCCAACCTTCCTTTCAGTTCTTCTCAAGACAGCAATATACAAGACTCTTACCTTCTGTACAGATTAAGGAGTTTTGAGTCTTTTCCCTTCTGATTCCTTCAGGCTGCATGGAAATGGAAAGAAGAGATACATGCAGTGGATTAGACAAAATTATACAGAAGAAACTCAGTGACAAAAAATCCACCCCTTTCCCAGTTCCCTATATCATAAAACAGGTGGACTGAAGGAAGAGTTTACAAATTCATATATGCTCCTAAGAAGGGAGATCACATTGATAGGAGTCCCTCATTTCCAGTTTCTCTGCACGAGGGAGACATGCACTTACCAACACCCACTGATCCTCATGGAAGAGGACATCAGGTGGGAGTAGAGTTGAACCTGAAAAACTTTTACTTGCTTTTGGCACTTCTGCTCTGTTTTAGTTTCCTCATGAAAAGGAGTACAGGACAAACATGAAGAGCTGTCAGCAGTACCTCAACCAGCAATGTTCTGATCTGGGTGTCCCTGTAGTCAATACTGATGTTCCTGGGGCCTTTGTCTCCACAAACATCATCATCCTTGGTCTCTGCAGTAATGCTGAACACTATATTACCTTAAATAGCAGCAAAAAAGGAAACAAATGGACTTCTACGATGCAGGATGATTGACAGTAAGAAATTTCATCTCATTAATAAGGTATAGCAGTTTAACATAATGGCCAGCCTCTCTAGGAGACACATATGGGAAGAGAACTGATCTTTAAAAATGGGAATCATAAACACACTGAAGTTGTGGAGAAGCTCTTTAACCCAGACAACTGAAAAGATCAGTGGTATCTGAAAAGGTTGGAAAATGATTAAGTTTTTTCAGGTGAGATATAAATAAGTATCAATCTCAGAACAGAAAACCAAGTAGATTCAAAGCACTTACCAATTTCTTTGGGAAAAATATTCCAGACATACGTCTTTCTTTGCTTGGCACATACACACCCATCATCCTCTGGGGAGATGAGTTTGGCTTGATAATCAAGGGAATCTGACAGTGAAACATTAATCTGAGAACAGAAGGAGTAGTGTAAGGGGAAGAAGGTTTTGTACCATATTGCAAAAGGTGCTTTATTATTAGACAGAGGTGAAAGACTATCTCATTATGTCCAGAGTTAACAGTGTAAAGCAGATTTAAGGCCTGAGATTGTTTGATTAACTTGAACAGTTTTCCCTCTTGCTTATCACAATATTCTCATTGAGATAAGTATCCTTGACTCCTAAGGAAAAGACTCCACATTGATGGCTTGTCCAGCTGTGGATGGTGAGTAATACTCTGCAAAACACATCTTTCCTTTCCCTATGGATCTTGAGACAACTGATTTACAGACATGTCCTAGTCACAGTTCACAAGATTTCCCTTTGCTTTGTAGTGGTTTTAGAGGACAAATCTAGTCAGGATAATCTGTTGTCAGCTAGAATGAGCAGTCCCTCAGTCAAGAGCAGATCCAACCACCCGCACTAATTATTTTGCTACTGTTTTTATAAATTGCTGCTTTGGAGATGAGGTAAGGTCTAAGAATGTGGGCAGAAGCACACACCTTAAAGCACTGGTCAAGGTAGTTGAAGACAGTGGCTCTAAGCAGGAAATCTTCTCCTCGGATGATAGAGTAAGGCAAGGTCAGGTCAACAAAGAAAGGCTGCAAGGCTGTCAGGGTGGCAGGCACAGACATGCCAAATCCAGCCAACTCTTCCACACAGAAAGCACTGGCTTTCCACTTGGTGATGGCATCAGGGATGGTGTATGAGATGCTGGCTTTTCCAGTAGAGCTTTTGGGAATGGAGAAAGGATGAAAGTTTTAGAAAAGGTAAATTTCATATAACTTGCTTCTCGGTAGAGGCAACAACTTTTGAAAATCAGAGCTACCGTCACTCTATCTGCAGAAATCCCACATACAATCCCTGGAATTTATCACTAAAACCTGAGAAAAGTCCAATTGAAAGTTCTTCTGCCCATCATTTCCTTTAGTTTGGAAAGACAACTCAGAGTTCTTGTTCTGCAAATCCATATTGTAAATAGAGGTGTTGTAGGAACAGGTGTCCTTAAGGGACATCTTTGATAATTTGATAATGGAAAAGAGAAGGGCAGATGAGCAGCTGATGACTGAAAAATTATGTCTTCTGGGACAAAAAGGAAGAAGAGTTGGCAAAGGACTGCCACCTTGCAGGACATCAGAGAACATATTTAGTAATTACTAAAGTAAGAGACGAAAGAAGTAGTACTCACTTAATTGGAACTATATCCCAAATCCAGGCTTCAGGAAAGAATTCCCGAATAGTCTCAAGGATGAGTTTTCTCTCTTGTTCCTCCCTGGCAACTTCAGCTGGTAAGAGATAATGAGAATTTAGTGAAACCTGGTTCATATAATGGATACTACCAGAAAGAACAAGTTTGAATGTTCAGGGTCAGTATGAAAGGTGATAAGTGTTTTACCACTTCTTTCTAACTGACACTATATGTAATACCACACAAATATTAATTAATGTTACTAATGAATCCCTCAGTTAGGTATAACCTGGTGTTAAAGGAAAAAGAAAACATTATTTGAAGTGTTTTGATCTCTCGTGCGAATAAGATCTGAGGCTAGAACTCAGGTCACTTGGCTTTTAGCTCTGATTACTGTTCACACCATCACACAGTCCTTTCCAACTAGCTCTGGTCTGAAGGGAATCAGTGTCAATGGTGTTAGTTTTGTATGAAACCCTGCCAATTGCAATGAAACTGGACATGAATGAGAAGTGTAGACCTGAAAGTCTCTTTTGGCAATTGGCCATTAGCTTAAGTTATCTCATTCTATGCCGGGCCAATATTTAATATCAAAACTCTTGTGGTTAATGAGTACTGTCCATGTCCATATCACATGAATACCTCTTTCTTTAAGGAGAAAATCTCCTTCCTGCCTCTTGCATTACCTGATGACTTGACATGGTGTGCAGAAGCCACGTGTCCTGCATTCAGTACATATGGCTGACGTCTTACAGTCTCACTAGCACATACAACTGGCTGTCGAACTTTTGTGTTGGTAAAAAATTTAATTCCCATTTCCTGTAAAAAACATATTTTAGTGTTAGCCATAACCACAGCTGAGGTTTGTTCCATTCTTCCCTCTTTCCCATTACTGTGTTTCCATCACAGAGGCACCCAGAGAAATGTATGAGAGATTTTTGGGAGCTTTGTGTGTGCTGGAAAATCACAGAAGGCACCAGAATCAGTTAAGGGTAGAGGTCCAAGAGGAGAGTTTGCTATGTATGAGTTTTACTAATAGGGCTATTTGCAGAATCTAGCACTACATAAGCAGAAACTCACTTCAGCGTATTTAAGTAATGTACAGGACATTTACCCTGAGGAATTGATACACATCTGGGCCTAATCCAGACATTACAGGTGTGTAATACAAGCCTTTCTGAAAGATGTGGTCAGATGAGACACAGGGCTCTTGGGAGTCTTCTTCTAGATTGAACCCATGGAAGACGTAGCCTTGGAAGTCTTGTAGGGGGTGCAGGCTGTATACCTGTGAGGGGTAAGGAAACACAGAAACTGTGTGTGTGTAAACATCAGCCTTATTTACACCGTCAAGTACTGCAAATTGCCAGCACTGAAATGCCAGCCTATTTGAAACCATGCTGTTTTCTGGACTGAGAACTGGCTTAGAGGGCAGTGATCAGTGGCACAAAGTCTACTTGGAGGCCAGTGATGTACTACTGGGTCAATCTTGTTCAATATCTTCCTGGATGATCTGGATGTTGGAGCAAGGGTCTCACCAAGTTTGCTGATGGCACAAAACTGGGAGTAGTGGCAGATATGCCAGAGGGTTGTACAGCCAGAGACCAACCACAGATTAAACTTAATCCCTCAGGAAAGAGGAGTTCCAATCCACAGGGAAAAAAAAATCTGTTTATTGCCTAGTAGAGATGGTTTATGATCAGCACATGCCAAAGGCTGTAGAACTCTAACTCAGGTGGAGAGAGGCTGTAATGGAAGAGGAAGAAGCAGTGGAAGGACACAAGACATTTGGCAGCTTACCATTTCCATGGACAGCTCTGTCTTGGGCTTCAGGAGCAGCACACTCTGATCCACTGCCCTCACAGCACAGAAGGAGTTGGCAGCAGCTTCAATGACCAAACTGACATTGGAAGCTGGGTGTATCTGCTTTTCAGAGAATTCCAAGTGGACCTGAAATTCATCAATCAGATGTTGGCATGGCTAAAACCCATCCTGCTGGGGCTGCTCTGACTGTGTGTGTGGGTGGAGGGCAAGAAGGAGACTGGAAGGATTTTCTGTTAAAGCACAGAAGATCTGCCTGGAGAAGGATGCCTGGTCTCCCCTGTAGCTGTGGAGACTCTGTTATAACAGAGACTTAGGCAATAAGCACACTTAGATTCCTGTGATAGCTTAAATGAAGTCTACCTCAAGGGATTTAAAACAAAGTGCCAGTCTTTTATTGTCATTATTGAATCAAATCAAATGTTATTATGACTTGACTACATGCAATAGACCCCAAAAGTGAGCAAATAATATTTTTCCTAGGCCCATGGCCCATGTTAGCAAATATAGCAGATATATAAAACAAATTCTGTTCAGAATCTATTCAGAACACAGTCTATTTCACATTTGTGTTAGATAAGAGGAAAAAAACCAGGTAACTAGAAATGGGTAACTAGAAACATTTTGTTTACTGTCAATTGGTTTATTTTTTCCTATAGTTTAATGGATTTTAGCTTTTAGGGATTAAAAATTAGAAAAATGTTAATAGTCAAACCTGATTTTACAATGATAAATGAAATTATCATTAAAAAAAAAAAAGGAAGAAAAACATAACCCCAGTCCTCTATTTTTGCTTTCTTTTCTATGTGTATTTAGTTCTGATAAACCTAAAATCCATTTTTCAACAAAGAAGTGTAAAAAATTAGATTGAATAGTGAAGTGGGATAAGTCTAAACTGTGCTCAGTATGCTGAAGAACAGACAGTCTAGAAACTAAGTGGAACACTAGTAGAATTTAAGAGAGGCAAGAATTGTTTGAGATTCATGTGGATTTCCTGAAAATTTTTTATCATTAAAAGATGTATCTTTTGTCAGTAAGACTGGGAGGTAGTGGTAGAGGAAAGACACGAGGACAAAGAGAAAAAAGAAAAATGAAAGGAGTGATGTAGAGAGAAGTGGAAGGAAACAAGAAACAAATCTCAAAATCTCCTGTGGACATATTCACAAAGAATTTGTATTTACCTGACAGCAGGTAACACTTGCTATATCTTAGTGCCTCTCACCTTGTTGTTGAAACACTTCTCCACTGGCAATTGAACACTGTCTGCCACCAGCTCCTTGTCAGGGTGCAAGGTGTACACCAGCAGCCGAAGGGCTGGAGCCATTTTCTCACTGACCACAAGGGGAATGGTGAACGTGCCATTTTGGCCTGCTGGAAAAAATAAAGGCACCAATAAGGAAGGAATACCATTGATAAACTGTAGTAGAAGCTAAACTCAACAGACATGGTCCAGTCAGTGGAGCAATCCAGTCTTAGATGATAAACTGAAAGATTTTCCAGGTGGTGTCAGGCCTGGGTTTAATCCAGGTGGTCTCAGGTTTATTGTAGATTTGAACACATGGCCATATTCAGATAGGACCCTAAAGCAGACACTCTGCATTCCCTATGTCACTCTTTAGATAACACTATTTGACTAATATCAAATTAACTAATTGCTGGACTAAACCTGACTTCATTGTGATCTCAGTGGCAGTACTGCTATCATGCACTCATGCACAGGTGGAGAGAGATACAGCTCTCCCTACAGCTGCTGAATTCAACCACCTGGGTGCTTGTTTGTTTGAATGCAAAAATATGGATTGGCAACTTAACTTACCAGCTTGGATATTAACTTTAATTTCCCCTGTAAGGACAATCTTGCCTTTTGCCATGCCCTGTGCAGAGGAGACCAAGACATGTATGAGTCGGAAGAAGTTGGAGGGAGAAAGCAGCAATCCGGTTCACTGTTCATTGACAGGACAACCTACAGTGAGATGGTCTGGAATGCTTAAGCGTAAGCCTTAGGACATGCTGAATGCTGAATGCTCCCACTGCTGCAGCTGGGGACCTCATTGTTGTTCACAAAGCAGAAGAAAAACGAAGGGAAGAGGGAGGCACAGACTACCATGAAGACCACTCGCTGCTGCAATTCCTGTGGATGGATTCTCAAATAGCTGCCCAGTAAAGCCCTTTCAGCAAACCAGCCCACAACCTCATACTTACCACATAGTAGAAGTTCACGGTGTTAATGCCCTCGTATCCTTCTGTGTTTAAGACATAGTGCACAGTGATCTTCCTCTTCTGCCCACATTTCAGATCTTTCCATGAGGGCTCAACCCTCACAAAACTGCTGGTCCAGGAGTAGAAGCGCTGGACGGAGAGAGACGCCTCTGGGTAGTAAGGCTCTGTCCAGCCTTCATAGTGGCAGTGGTCACTGGTTTTATAAAGTGCCTGATCAGGAGAGAGAGGGGGGAAGAAAAGGAAAACAAGCATATATCACTAGGGAAATCATCATCATCACATTCTGACATCAGAATGATTAGTTCACATAGTGCATATATGCCAAATTGGTAAGGGAAACCAGCCTTGCAGCAACTCAAATATTTTCCTCACTCCTCTTATGGTCATTTTTTAGAGCTCTAAACCATGGAATGAGATGAATAAAGCACACTCTTATTACCAGAATTCAGATCTCATCCTGTCTTTCTTTTTTTCGTGGTTCAGTTTGAGAGCAGCTGTCTCTCTCTGTGTCTCTGTTCAGCCTTGTTTGTTACTCACTTTCAGACTGATCTCGGGATCAAACATTTCAGATGTGTCAATGCTGAACTCAGCAACACCATTATGATCCGTGGTGAAGTTGTCTGTGTTCCTGTTATTCACAAAAAGCTGAATGACCTCATTGGAAATAGGAGAGTTGTCTTTGTCTACCAGCTTGATCTGTAAAAGGGAATGCGAAACAGATTGAGTGTATTGTCTTTTTGATGTAGATACTGATATTTTGTACTTCTTTGCCCTCCAAACAGCAGAATTGCTTTTTCACTTTCCTTCAAAGCAATACTTGACAACTGAAATGTCTCTCTTCACTATCGGAGCTATCTGATGAGATTTGGAGAAGAAGCTTCCTCAGCATCTGCCACACCATTGATAATGTCCTTTTGGAGCGAAAGAACTTGTCACGTCTCATCTCTTTCCTGATCAGCCCCTTCTGATGATATATTTACAATTTAAAAATATATTTTCTTTTTTCCCTTTCTCTTTTACTTTCTTTGTCTTGAGTGTCTGCTGCTGCTGTTTTCAGTGACTGAAAGACTTTTCACCACATCTCTGTTCTGAACATTTTTCTCGTTCTGTCTACACTGTCTCTGCAGTTTATGTGTTAAACAAACAAACAAACAAACACACAAACACCAAAAAAACCAGATCCCATTAAGTAAATCCTATGTTGCTAGAAATGAGTATTCATTTTGATTTATTTTTAAAGAACAGAGTGGGAATGGGAACCAAATAAGAAAGTTATATAGACTTTACAGACGGAAAAAACCCACTCTTGAAAGACATTCTCTCTCCTTCAGTTCAGCTTTTATCAATGAGGAAAGGATAAGAGGGACCAGTAGCACTGAAAGGAGATGAGAATTATCCCTACCCTTTAAACCACTGACAGAATTATGTGGGTATTGTCATGAAATAAAATAATGAAAGACCTTTCTGAGATAGAAACTGTTATTTCCTTGATTTTTTGTGTGTGTGTCCTAAATTCCTTTCCCTCTTTCTTCCTCATCTACCAGTGTTTGTATTCAAGTCTGTCTGGCATGTGATGGTCAGTTCTGAAGGGAGAGGCAGTGATTTATAGCAAGCTTAAAATGCAAGTTAGAGAAATCCTAGTTAAGGAATAATTCTGATTTAAGAATCAAACTCAGAATAAACTAATAGTCTTCAGAGTTCAGAATTACCAGTAGGGCACTGCTTGCAAGAAAAGAAGCTTGGGGAGAACACCCCCACCCCAAACAGTCCCCTGGATGTTGCCATGACTGCTGTTATGTGATTACCTGTCAATCATCTTTAATTCAAGCCCTCCAAGCTCCTGCTTACCTGTCCAAAGTAAGGAATTCCTCTTCTGTAGTGGTGATCCATGTTCTCAAACTGTAGGGTGCCCATCACCCGAGTTATGGAAACAACCTGAGCAGCTGTGAATTGCAGGCCTGGAAGACATGCCCAGAGTCATGAGAAGATGTTTGTCCTGCCCAGACCATCACCAGAGTTTGCCTGGAGATGGTCACTGCTTGTAAAAAGGAACCTTCCTCAGGGAAACTTTCCTGTACGCAGCAAGCAGAGGCTGAGCATCTCCTCCTGTCCTTCTTGACCACACCACTGTTGCTTTTCTGTCTGTGTGGAAGGGATTACCTGTTCCTTTCTCTGTCACAGTGGCTTTCACGTCAAGGTTCCTCATGTAACCAGTGCGATGTAACTCAAAGATGTCAGAGCTGAAGACGTGGGAAAGGCAACCGTCTGTCTCCAGCTGGAAAGGGAAGAAAACAAATCCTGTTTTCAGGAATCACAGTTTGCAAAGGGTGTTTACAATACACCCTTAGGGAGTGGAGTATTTTCCCAGTACTTTTAACATGATTTATACATATTTATGGGAAACTGAGTCATGAGGAAGAAACACATCAGTCCTTCAGGCCTGCAGGAAGCCAAGAAGAGAAATGAGATGCCCTGAGATCCTAGCTAGGGATACAAGAAAAGAGCTGAGTAGAGTGAAGAGAAGCATCAAAGAGAGAAAGCAAAAAGTGATGGGCAAAGAACACAGGAGAGAAGACAAGCATGAAGAGAAGTAATAATTATGTAGCATACATTTTTGGTAAAGGATTGACAAACTGGGCTCTTCTTACACCTCCCATATGAATCAAAATCCCTGCACACACTGAGCTGGACTTTCCCTTCAACAGGCTGGCCATAGGTGTACCTAGGGGAAGAGGAAATATGAGCTGATGACACTGTGAGCTAATGCTTGAAAAATAATCTTAAATTAACATATGAAGGAATAGATCCAGGACCAGCAGTGAGCTGGGAAGCCAGAGCATGGAACAGTTTCACAGTTTTAGGTTTTTCCTAACTCTTCTGCTTTAAAAAAATAGAAAGTACAACTCAGAAATCAAAGTTAGTTCTTTTTTCACACCTAAGCCCATGAAACAAAACCACACTTTAAATGTAAAACAAATACCTTTATAAACATAATGAACAGACATGGCTACTGATGAAATTAAGGCTGTTGTCTCCAATCTTCAGCTTAAACTGGATTTCCAGGCTCACTGAAATCAAAGCAAAACTCCTCATTTCTTCTAGGGGATCTGGATTTAAACTCTGGATTCCAAATTACAAGATCTTGGTGTTGGTGTAAGCAAGGTCCTTCTGAAGGACCAAGCTTGGAGGGGGACTTAGGCATCAGGAACCATAAGATCCCTGCTAGAATTTAATGGTGTTCTGCTTTATGAAGGCGTCCCTCTGAAGTGGGTTATTGGGAGTGGACATTACTTTACCAGGGAACCTCTTGGAAGATTTATCCCACTCAGAGAACACCATCTGGAACTGAATACTCATACATTAAAATGAGATGCACACACAAGTAAATGAAAGCTCCAATGACCAAGTCAACACTGACCAGCGTCTTTTGGGGCCCTACATATTTTGGTTTATTCTCCAAGCCCTGTCTCTTTACCTAGTTCTTGGTAGTTCTTCCTCTTCAGCATATTTGCTAACAACTCTGCACGTGCTACTTACAATGCACAGACTTTCACTGTGAACTCTGAATCCAAGATTGTAAGGCTTTCTGGTGCAGTGACTGTGACTTCAAACTTTGGCAACACTAGGACAAAGAATGAAAAGGAAATAAAAACCAACACTGGCATATTGTAAATTTTTAGACCCCCTAGGATGAAAGCGAAAGTGAGGATGTATCTCACTGTTAGTCATAGAAGGAATGGGATCTCAGAACTGGAGTGTCAAAATGATTAAGAACTGGCCTGATCTGCAAAGGCTTATTAAAGCATTTCTGCAACACTTTGGAGGACTCCTGAAGTGAATCCTGTGATGTCTAGATCCCTTGCAGAGCTTTGGCCATGAAAGTTCTTGGACATAGCTGGGATAAGTTTAGTTTGTCTCACTGAAATGTGCAATCAACTTGCTGATTTCTTATGCAGATTATTTTCCTGGCTGAGTATGTGAAAAATGATTAATTTTTCTTGTTTTTTTTTTTTCTGTTCTCTTTCTTTTTTAATCTCCCCAGTTCTTAATGGCAACCAATTGAAGCGGCATTTGACAGGAAGCTGTTTGAAATTTTAGCAGTCAAAAGGGTTGCTTGATATGGGGTCATTTCTAATAATGTTTTCTACACTGAATAAAAATAATGGGTGGCATTTACCATATTCCTCCACAAGGAATGAGTGATTTGTTTTATCTCCTGACTTCTTTGCTACGATAATTTTGTAGTTCCCCAGGATAGGCTCTTCAGTGAGTGGGAATTCTAGCTGAATAACACTCATCTCTGACTTCACATTTTGCCACTGCAAGATCCTGTTGCCCCTTGGATCCTGAAGAAAAAAAAGAATATAGACTCACAGTTGTTTGTAGGTTGTTTTTTCTTTTTGGGTTTTTTTTTATGCCTTGGAAATCTTTTGCTTTTATCACACAAAACCAGCAACAAAGAAGAAAACAGAGCAGGTTGCTTTAACTCATTGGAGAAGCTGCTTAATGCATGTGCATTCAGTTAAATTATGCCTTTGTACTCTGATTATTCATGTTATTATTAATGTTGCTAGATTCTCATCTATTGTTCCCAGATTTAGGCATCCTCTGCCAGCCTACTTATTAGTCTCAATCATCAGGGAAAGTTGCATAATACTGCTCTTTCCTGCTCTTTAGTATATGTTGCTCTAGATTTGTGTCAAGAGGGGAGAGAAAGAAAATCTTCTTTGTGCTTTCTCTTCAGCCAAGTTTATCCCACACAAATCTTGGCCTTTAGCAACCCCAGCTTTTTTTTTTTTTTTTTTTTTTCAGTTGCCAGAAGAAGGAAGGAAGGAAGCATTTCTTCTGCATTCACTACAGTGGCATTTTCCTCTCAGTATATGTTGTGCTAGTTAGACTAAAGAAAATCATTCACGCCATTTCCTTGACTTTTTACAGCAACGACTGGAAGAAAAACATGTGGAGGGCTCAAAAGATGTATGTTTTCACTGCAAAGAAAATAAAGTCCCCCTGACTTCACAGTATGCTGTCTAGACATGACCTGAAATTGTTTTAAAAATCACCAGAAAATGCCATGAAAATACTGACATAGTGAGCAGTTGTATTCACAACCTATATTTGTTAATAGTTTTTAGCAGCAGTAGAGTTACAAAAAGATGCACCCCAAAATAAATTATCTGGGAAAAGGGGAGGGGAGTCAAAGGCAGACATAAGAACACGGCAACTTTTGACTGCTGGAACAATTATAGGTTTGCTTTCCAGTTCAGTCAGGTTTAAAGAGCATCCTTGCTTTTTGTGAAGTCTCCATTAATTTCTGCTGGTGTACTCAACAGCAGGATTTATCTGTGCGTGGACACATAAAAACCGGTGTAAGCACACATGCCCTGAGAAATGCAGTACAAAGACAAAAATTTCTTACCTGAATTGAAATCAATGGGTACTGAAATAGGAAAAAAAAAAGTGGAAGAAGAGATTAGCTGGCTGACCAAACACAAATTATTTTTCTTCAGGACTGTGAGAATTAAATAACCAGTATTCAGTATAATACCATTAACCAGAGGTCCCAATCTCTTATTTTAATCAGTTTAACAGCAATTTTACTTCAATAAGAAGCTTGCTTAAGGCAGAGAGATAAAATGAGAATGTGGGACAGCTTCTGATCATGCTGGTTTTAGTGCAATCTCTGATCATACCAGTGAGCAGAGCTATAGAAGTGCACACAAACCATGATTTGGGCTTCCTATTAGCACCAGCCTTTTGCCACCACAGTGCTATCTCCTGCATCATAAGCCCAGGAGAGGAGGCCAGGGAAGACCCTTCCATGAATTGGCTTATGTACTATAAACATATAAACATATATGAAGAGAGACAGTGGAAAGAATTCCTCTGAGGAGATAAGCAATTGTGGCAACAACTTTCTCTTTCATTTCCCATTTCTAAAATGGGCAAAGTGCCAGGTGGATGATTTACTGATGCCTGGAAGCAACAATTGCTGAACTGGAATAGCAGGAGACTGAACTGTGGGCTTTCTGGTCAGAACTAAAATAATGAGGCAACAAAGAGGAGGAGGTTTTTGAGCCTCTTTCCCAGCAATAACAGAAGGTGTTGTGTCAGGAATTCAAGCTGCTACACACTTACCTTCTTCCTTGTGACTCTAATAACAGGGTGGATTACGGCATGCACTTAGGAAATAAGGTTAATTCCTTGGCATTTAGTCTGTGCAACATCTCATTTTACCCACAGCAATCTTTTATGTAAAATTTGAGCAAATGTTGTTGTAAGAAGAGATGGGATGGAGTTGAGCTGTGGTTGCAGAAGCACATGGCAGAAAAAAGGTCTCCCAGCAATTTTAAATACAGGGGAATATCACTGATAACTCACCTTCTCCTGAACAGGTTTAAAATTAGAATCCAGGGTAACAACACGAAACCTCACTGTAAAGGCAAGGAACAGAGTGTTAGCATTGATCATAGTTTGTTTGGCTGAGCATGATGTTTTGGATTCATTAGTACTCCCAGTGTTACAGGATCTCCTACTTGCACAGGATGCACATAATGAAATGCATCTGAAGGTAGAAGAATCCTATATAGACTTTGATTAAGGGACTTTTCCCTAGCATCAAGTTCTTGTACTCTTTCATAAAAGTTTCCTTTAATGTTAGTAACGAAAAGTTTAATGTTAGTAACGTAAACGTTTAACCTCATAGAAAGGGGATGTCTGAACAAATTAAAACTGCACTACCTTTTTATATTTTAATTTACTCTGCTGCTTCTCCCATCTCAAAACCAAGTCATTTGACCAATAAACAACCTATACTGGACACCTTGGTAGCACCAATTTCTAACTGGTAAGTTTTCAATTATACTATGTATCTATGTAATTAGAACTCATCCTAATTAGAGTAAAACTAATCTAGCCTCATGGCTGCATTATGTGACTAATCTCTGGGAAGAAGTTTTCTTCTAGTGTTTCCTAGAGTGTGTGGTAGACGCTTTAAAGCATAGAGATGAATTCAGGAATGGATCTAGATAAATTGAGCTCCTGATGGCCAGGTGAGAAGAATGGATAGGGAAACAATTTAAGTGCAGGAATATAAAAACCAAGGAAATCTAAAGCCCAAACACATCAGAAGCCAGAAGGTAAATAGCATGATTTTGTCTCTAACAACTTATAATTAATTTTAAAGTGATGGATTTCACTCTTGGTGTTTAGACAATTTTGATGCTGACCAGCACCACAGAAGGAAGGCTCTTGAAACATTGTTCTATGCCAGGTAGTGATCTAACCGCCTCTTCCCACTATCCTGGCCTGTCTTCAGTAATGAAACCACAGCTTCTACCACCTGGGAGGAAGGGACAAAGAAAATAAGAGAGATCATGGGATGACAGAGTCCTGACATCCTGAGGATGATTCCCTAAGCTTCACAGCATGTAACTGTAATAGTTTTAACAGAAACTCTGAAGAAACTGCCTAGAAAACACCCTGCAGAGAAATTCTGTTTGAATAAATTTCCTCCTGAAGCCCATGTTTATGGACAGAGTGGACATTCACCAGTCTGTCCTGGTTTGTAGATGGGTTTGTCTGTCTGCACAAAGACGATGCTGTCTGTGTTCCAGATCATCACTGACTGCCGCTCCTCCAGGGTGATGGTGGTGCCCTTGGCAGAGAAGGAAATGAAAGCCAGAGGTGCAGAGTAGACAGGAGGAATCTGTGAAGAAACAGGAAAAACATGGGGAGGTTGTTAGTCTTTAAGTAATTTGCTCCAGAACCTGTTGAGCAGCAATACCTGTGGCCAGGGCTCTTGCAACAAGAGACAGTCTCACTTCTACCACCTTCATCACCTTTCTTGAGTCTTTTCTTACTCCTTATGTCTATAAAAAATGCCTCCCTTTCTGTTACTATGTTACTTTCCTATGCTTACTTTTTCCTTTAACAAGTCTTATTTCTTTCCCTGCTTGTTCCTCTCCTGGGCTCTCCGCTTTAATTTTCTTGTCCTCGTTCACATTTCTTTTCAGTGGGGACATAAATTAAAATTAACTTACCTTGAAATTGAAGCATTGTAGACCACTGCTTGCTGTAATGGTCTTCTTAAAAATAGTGCTATTAACAGAGCTGTATTCTAGGGTTGCTCTGATGGACACAGTCTCGTTGAGGTTAAGGAACTGCAGGCAAACCTGACCTGGAGAGTCATTTTGGAGGACGGCAGGAACCATCAGGACATACTGCCTGTTAAATCCAAACACCAAAGTGATCACATTCATATGTAAAGGAGAAACAGCCTCAACAGGATAAAGCAAACACATAACACTGTTATTATTCAGTACCCATCAATTTCTTTAGATTAAGTAGGACACATTGCCAGTGCTCCTCACTCTGTCCTGCAGCTCTGAACTAGCCCAGACCTGGTATTGTCCCCAGCTCTGGTATTGCCCCCAGCTCTTGCTCTTTTACCCTTTCTCTGATCCCTGGGCCCACATGCTTTTAGCAAAGCACCCTGCTGTCACTACTGCTATTGCCTTTTCTAGACACTCATCAGCCTCTATGGAAGTTCTGCAGTAGGTGGAAGGTTTGATCATATTAAATGACAACAATACACTTGCCATCCCCGTTCCACTTTAGCTCTCCAGATATAAAAGGTGAGCCCTGTCAGTATTTAATATTTAGAGCAAAATCAGTAACACTGACTAGCACTGTCTTTAAAGCCTTTTCACAATTACTACTAGTAGTAATAGGGTAGTTCTTACGGCTCAGGTTCCTTTGCAGCTGTTACATGCCAGAGGAGAAGAGCCAAAAGAAACTTCAGCCACATTTTTCTCACTGGGAGACAGAAGAAGGAGATAAGTTCTCTTCCCGTGAAACAATCCCTTGCCTAGTTTGACAGCTCTGCAGTACTCACCCAGTGCTCCAGAGGAAAGGAGTTTGCCCTTCAACTCCTCCCTGGCTCTTTCCTTTGATGTTAGTGCCTTTATAACTGCAGCAAGGGGTGGAGATCCCAGTCTGTCCTACTCCTTGTAAGAACCTCCCCTAACAGTACTGCAACCAAAATCAACCCACCGTCTCCAGACTGCAACACTTCACTGCACGTCTCTGAATGTCTGCACAAAACACCTTCAGCGGTCTTCTTTTCAAGGGAAGGGGTTTGGAGTTTTACACTGAGGTTTGTCACAGCACTGAAAAGCACAAATTGACCTAAACTCGAGTAAGTTGGTCAAACCAGATTAACATTAGAGGGTTTTCCTCATTGCTCTTTGAATTTACCATCTGGATTGACGGTCTGGGAGAAGTAGACTAATTTTCTATGCTGTGACACCAGATTCTGGCTAAAATAATGCATTAATCTCTCTTTTCCCCTCCTTCATAGATATTTTGAAAATTTATGAAATGGAAAAATAGAAAAGCTAGAAACAGAAAGAGATCTAAAAAGTCTTAACTACTTCTACCTTAGCCATTTAGCACTTGACAGTGTTCTTGAAGTTTGATTCATTTCAGCTTGGAATTACCCAGTCATTGGCTCTATGGGAATTTGTTAGTTCCCCAGGTTTCCAGTTTTCACACCTGTGTGGAAGCTAATGGAGTTATTTATTAGGAAGAAGGAAGTTCTTTTGTTCTTTTGTACTCCGAAAAGAAAACAAAGCACTCAGGGGTGCTGCTCCCCACAAGAAAAACAATGCTGGAAAGCAGTTACTTGATAACTGCAAATATTTTTTTCCATTAATATTGGTACTGGGTCTGACTGGCATGAGGTTATGAAGTCAGTTTTCTCCACAGTAGCCTGCTGTGCTTTGCATTTGAGGCTAGAAGAGTGTTCATAACTTACCAGCATTTTGGCTTTTGCTGAAAAGTGCTTGCAGAGCGTCAAGGCTTTCTTCACCTCCCAGCCAAAAGCCAGGAGGCTTTGGCAAGGGACTGGGAGGGGCTACAGCCAGACAGATGGCCCAAACTGGCCAAAGGGATATCCTGTACCCACCATGTGACACCAAGCTTAGCAATAACGGGTGGGGGAAAGGAGGAGGAGGGACAACATTTGTGATGACAGCATTTGTCTTCTGAAGCAACCACTACCTTTACTGAGGCCTTATTCCTCAGGGAGTGACTGGACACCAGCCTGCCAATGGGAAGCAGTGAATAAGTCCCTCTTGTAGCTCCTCTTTTACATGCACTTTCTGCTTTCCTTTTAAAATTGTTGTTATTTCATCCCTGTAGTCTCTTTGGCTTCCTTCCTCGAGAAGGGGAGTGAGTGAAAGGCTGGGTGGCTGCTTGGCTGCTCTCGGGGGTCAGCCCACCACTGAATGTCATTGTAGACCTGCAGCCAGAGAGATGTGGGTCAAAAGGCAGGTACCTGTATTGGAGCATGATTTTCTCTGATACCATGATGTGTTTTATGACTGACACTTCCAGTTTCTTGCTAGTCCGTGAAACTTTCTTCAGCAGAAATATAGGGCACATAAGGAGGCTATGAAATGTTTCTCACTTACACCTTCAATTTTTCATGGAAGTATCAAACCATGTGGAGATGGAAAAGGGCAGAAGTAACAGGTGGTTCCCCAGAGCTTTCTCTGTGGCATGGTGTGGATGTTTAGAACACAGAAAACAGTCTGAGGTTCTGTTCTGAAAGCCCATCTCACTATCATTTCTGTTGAAGAGGATCACCACAGATTCTACACTTAAGGAGATCCCCTAAGGATCAGGCTTTATTTCATCTGCAATGGGATACCCATAACAGGAGCTGCCAAGAACTGAAATTCATTGACAAGGGCTTGAACTTGAGCTGACATTGTGGAAAAAAGAGGTGACCAGTATTGCAGCTTCTTGCATTTCCTGTGTTTCTCAGGTAGTTACAAATTAATTGCAACATAACAAAGCATTAATTCCAAACAAGCCTATTTGACAATCATCACCATCCAGAAGCTTTCTGAGGCTACTTTTGAAAGTTTAATCAAATGATAAAGTGGGTTAGGTGACACTCAAAGGTTGTAGAGATAGAGAAGGATAGCTCTGCATAACTTACTGTTATAATCAGCAGGGGCTTTGCCCCAAAGACAGGCTGGATTGGGACTTTGGGCAGAAAGTGCACTGTTGTCCCTCCAAGAACTGGAACTAATCACAATGTCTTCTGTGCACACATACCTCCTGAACAGTAATGAAATCAAGGACAAAGATTACCCATGTATCCTATATCCAGATAATTCACTGCAATAGTTTAAACCCTCCACTAACCACAATGATGAAGGTGCATCTGGTAAGGAAATAAACAAAATATACAACCATCTGTAATGGAGAAGTTGTTGAATTAATAAGTTTGCTACCAAACAAGTCCCCTGGTTGCAAAAAAAACCACTGTACCTTATAACAACAAAAGAAACTAGAGGTCACCCCATTTTCTTGGCTATAACATATAATAACTTGTCTATCACAGGAGAATTGAACTACATTCCACTGGATACAAAAAAAAGGTTGTTTTCAGGGCAAAGACTTACAAAACCATTGTCATTTGGTTTTTATGATTTTTTAAAAATCGTTATTATTTGGTGATTGCATGCCTTTGCCTTTAAAATCCTGCCCATTCTTTTTAACTCAACTGCATATGTGCAAGAAGCTTGTGAAGATTGTTCCATGGGGAAGTTAGAGAGATGCTACTTCATCACCAGGTGTGTATTTCATAGAATCATGGAATGGTTTGGGTTGAAAGGGACCTTAAAAATCATCCAGTTCCAAACCTCTGTCGTGGGCAGGGACCTCTTCCACTGGACCACATTGCTCAGAGCCCCATCCAGCCTGGTCTTGGACACTGCCAGGGATGGGGCATCCACAGCTTCTCTGGGCAAAATGTGCCAGTGCCTCACCATGCTCACATTAAGGAATTTATTCTTAATATCTAATCTAAACCTACTCTCTTTTAGTTTAAATCCATTCCCCCTCGTGCTGCCACAACATGGCCTTGCATGTAGTCTCTCTCCAAATTTCTTGTCACTTCAGGTGCTGGAAGAGGTCCTCGGTTTTTGAGTCATGTTGGAGAAATATCTATATGCACATGGATTATCTTGCATTCTTGACTCAAAAGGAGGTTTTTGCCTGCATAACTTTGAGTGTTAGCTAAGCCATAACTTCAGATCTCTTACTCTTGCTTAACTGTAGCACACACAGAGAGACCTGTGTGTTTGTAGATGCAGAGCAATGAGAAGGAGCCTTGGCAATAGTAGAAACAGTTGTTTGGTTTATTTAAATTTGATTCAGTTAACTTTGTTAAGAAGTAACTCACCAGTTATCTTTCTCCCACTGGAACAGTCCTGCTGCAGGAAAAGTTAGATGATAAAAATCGTGCCTTTATGGTTGTGGTTTGGTTTATTTGAGGCAATTGATATGTCTACCAGAAAAGTATTATCTTTACAAATAAAATCTGACCTGCTGTGAAAAGCTATATTAATACTACTCAACTGCAGTTATTTTTTTCATATAGAGCTGCTCAGTCACAGTCATTTCCATGTCTTTCTGTGTGATTTCTTGACCTCTAATTTCTCTCACTGTTACTGAAAAGATCTCTATTTCATTCCTGTGGGAATCATCAAATGGCTCTAGGAAAATTACAACAGTCTCTGGAGCTCCATGATTTTTCCCTGTTTTTTAAGCATTTGTGGCTTCTCACATTTCATTTAATTCTTGTACTCCTCACTCCTGCAGTCTAAAGCCAGCTTGGACATGTCTGCAAGATTTGTATCCATGTATTTGTGCTGTAGGCACTGTCAGCTTTCTTGAAAACAGGTTAATTGTTGCATTCAGAAGATGATCAATGCAAAGAAACTTGGTCATTACAGCTAAGGAAATTAGTTGAAAAGCACTGAATCAACCTGTGATTTTGGCTATGACTGCTTCCTATAAAACCTTCTTTAAGAAGATTAGATTGTAATGATTTGTTTAGATACAGTAAAGGTCGAAATGCTTGGTTTGGCCCAGGTGTTTGGGGAACAATGCTGAGACAAGGTAACTACAGATAAAGTCCTGCTTGGGCAATAGGGTCTCCAGTCAGGCATGTAAGATTTCTTTCATTGTTCTAAGATATGTGAGCCTTGGCAAAGTCCTCTAGCAGCTAAAAGGATGCTGGTCAAATGCGAAGAGGTCACCAATAAAATATCTGAGTAAGCCCCTCAAAAGATCTCTGGTATTTAGTAAGGTCATTCTTCACACTTGTAAATATAAATCAGGTTTTTATTAAAGGGGGAAAATGAAATACTTAACAGTGAGTATCAAGAAGGGAACATTTGATATGGAATCCATAAAATGTAACTAGTTAAGCCTTTCCTCTGGTGGGACTAGTCTGGCTGCAAGTTCCCTCCCTAAACCTCCCATGTCAGCAATCAGCTCATGACTGGTACTGAGAAATCATCTTGTGTACCAAGCTGATGCAAGCTGCACCTGATGTTTTCATGTATTAGCTCTTCTAGCTACCAGAAAGATGCCTGAGACCATCTCTAGCATACTGAAGGATGCCCAACTCATTCTCTGACCTTTTGACCTCTGACCAAACCCCTAACCCTTTGTTTCTGTTTTACAGCTGTGCACAACTATCCTCTCTTCACTGCTGCAACTTCTGGACTCTGAAGGTAGAAGCATTTGCTTTCAATTCAGGTGACAACTCCTGACAGACATGTGGAAAGGAGTAGCTCACTGAGCCTTTCATATTTCAATGGCATTTCTCTGCTTTATGGAAAGCCTGTTTTTTAATTTCATTCTGCAGAAACTACCCACAAATGCATTGTAATGACAGATTTGTAAGCATTTGAGTCTCCATTAGTCCCTCTTATTTTCTTCTCCTTCCCTGGCTCATGTCCTTTCTTCTCTGGATTGACATAAGAAGGGTCATACAGTTCTGCTCTCCCTTGGGATTTCAGTTATCAGCCTACAGATCCTACAAGAGCTTTACTGATTTAATCAAGCCCCTAAAGTATTTTCCTTGAGTTCCAGCCACTGTTGACATAAGAGATCTGGATCATCTCTCTTAACTGCAGGTTGGTCTCTGAGAAAAGAATTACGTAGTGTTTTCATATATGTCTTTGGATGCAGCTTTGTGGGCCAAAGGAAATTTCTTGGATTTCTTTTTTGGGAAATGCCATGTGTCTAATGCAAGTGCTCTGAGAAAGGAAGTGTGGGTCTCACTTCAAGGCTGTAAAATGTTGTTATCAGAGGCAAGAGTTCATAGGGGATGAATGCAAGACATAATACCTACATCTTTTAGAGCAGGGCTACCTCTTCTCCCTTCTTTGAAGTCTGTCTTCAGCGTAGGCATGATGTTGCTAGGACTTGAATGGGAGAGTCTCTCACAACTGGCTGATAACCCTAAATGTTGGAGGCTCTGTCTCTTTTCGAGTTCTTTGATCTTTTTTGCCATTGACCATCTTTCTTCTAAATCCCTTTTTTTTTTGTTGTTGCAAAGGCTTTTTCTTTCCACTACAACACACCAGAAACTGAACTTGTTCCAGACACATTATGGAAGGCGTGCAAATGCTATTCAGAGCCAGCAGCTTTCTCTCCCTTTATCTGTTATTATTATCTACTTGGCAGCAAAACAATGCTCTTGTGTTACCTGATATATTAATTGCACCACTTTAAGGACGCCCCCCAGGGAGAGCCTATTTGTGCCTTCAACCCCTGACCTTATGCCTGAAAAGTTTTTTTGATTTATTCCCCTCACATAAAGGCTATCTCTGCTTTGTCTCCAGTGAAAATGTATTCTGCAGCCATATACTGAACTGAGCACTGTACAGAACAAGCTGGAGGATGAAGACTTGTCAGTCTTTATTATCTTTTATAATCTTCTTAAACAGTCAAGGTTTCCAAGTTGTCTCAGGGCAAACAAGCTGGCCTCAGGCAAACAGGGAGTCAGAGAAAGTCCTGATTGTCCTCTTTTGAAGAGCTAGGTGGTTTTTAGTGTTATTGACCTATAAATGACCTGCACTAGGCAAAACTGTCTGCAGGAGAGCACTGTGTGGAAATGAGGGAGTGCCTAGAGCATCACACCCATATCTAGTGTCTCACATAGAGGCTCTCAAGTGCTTTGCTATTACACAAAACAATATCAGAGTCTGGGCAGTTTACACTTCTGGGAAAAACCTCCAGAGCCTTTCCTGGCACATTCCTGTGGACTGTAGCAGATGGGTCCCGTAGGAACTGCATCTTTTTACACACTGGAAATGTAGGGGAAGATTGATTCATTGTAATTTTAGAGTTCTAGAGCATCTTTCTAACTATGGCAATCAGAGAAAACTGAATATAAACATATTTGCCATTTTGGGGGATGGGATATGGCCCCTGCCACTTTCTGATTGATTCACATGGTCCTTCAAGCTCCGTATCTGAAGCTCCTGTTAACTGTTACATCTTTTCACCTGACTTGCACTGAGGTTAAGCAAACTGAGTTTGTGAAGCAGCAGCTCCGCATGATGCAAGCTCCATGAGAAAAAAATTTGGGTCACTAGTTGCTCTGCAGTTAAAAGGGTTGCAGAGGTAAAAGAGGCTATAAAATGCAGATTTTGCTAGGTACTGCTGGCATTGTTCCATCCATTCCCTCTCAGCCTAGTGTTTTGGAAATTTGTAGCAAAATTTAAATGCGGTGCTTTTGAAAGAATCTGCATTTCATATCAGTTTCCATCTGACCAGGCCTGCAGTTGGCCATTCACTGGAATGGCATTAAACAAAGGTTTTTGTTTAGCAGCAGGCTGAGTTTACACAGCTGAGGAAGGTGGATTGAAGTAGTCTGACTGACCCCTCTTGAAGCTCACACAATCTTTTTTGCTGACAAGGATGGGAGAGCAAGGGGGAATTTGGGGTCAGTTGGCCCCTTAATATCTTCAGAGTCATAACTTATTTCTCAGCATGTGTCTGTCTGTAGCAAAAGTCACCACAGGTCTCATGCAAACATGAAAACATTGCTTTCAGTGTGACTTTTTGGGTCAAGGGTTAAGCCCAGGGGTTGCTTCTGATGGGAAGAGAAATGCTGGGGATAGAAACTCAATGTTTTGAGCAGAATTGAAAGACTTGAAAGCCACTCACCTCACAATATCTTTTTTTTCCCCTCAAAATGTCATTATTTTTTTCACAAGGTAGAAATTCCACCAGAAGTGTCAGGGAAGAAACTGCTCTTGTTCCTCAGTAAACCAAGCTTAAATGCAACTTAAAATAAATGACTAGATAAATAAATAAAAAGGAAAAGAAAGAAGCTGAGAACTCCATTCCCATATTTCTGTCCATCCTAAAGAGCATAACCAGAAATATAGGTGGCACACATACTCATAAATGTTGTTTTATGCCTTAAAGTGCCCCTTTAGGCTTGCCTGCATGCACAGTGCTACCTCATGAAAAGCTGCTCTGTGCCTGATGCTTTCTCATGTCAGGTGGTGTATTTAGAAAGCTGAGAGAGTCAATGCATGGGGCCAGGTTCCTGAGGGTGTTATGGCACTTAGCTCACATCAGCCAGAATCTAAAGTCACAAAGAGCCTTAGGTTCCTGTGTCCAATTCCTCATCTCTTTAGAGCAACTCTGTAACTGCTTCCCAAGGTTTCCTAGGTCCTGGCACTGCTCACTTGCTGAAGTCTGCTTTTTTTTGCCTGGACCCCAATGCCCCTCTCAAGCTGAATACCCTTCTGCTGGTTAATTTCTTTTGGGTGGTTCTTAGAACAGAAGGTTGCTATGGATGTCCTTCCCAGGTCCTTACAAACCAACATTTACGTGCTCCAACAGCTTCCAAAATTCTTCTGCATTTTTCCAGGATTACATTGATCCTGTGGGTCTCTGTCACAGCTACCCCCTGTCACAGAGGTTCCTGCATTGTGAGGTAGGATTAGTTTTACTTGAGCCATCTCTGGGCAAGCCTGACATCCCCCTGAACAGTGCTGTCCCTCCAAGGGCTCCATTGGACCCACCATTCCTCCCTAACCCCTTTCCAAAATTTCTATGTTGTAGCTCTCTAATTTTTCCCATCATTGGTCTTTGGCTGGAAAGCTTCCATCACATGGGTCAGGGCCCCCATCCTGGCTGTGCCAGAAGGTGTCACTGACGTCAGGAAGTCACTGATTGACCTTGCCCAAGGTTTGAATGTTTTAGCTTATAGAATACCTTGCATTGCTGAGTTCTAGGTAGACCAAGGAGTGGAGGCTGGGACAAATATCATTGCCAATCAGAATGTTTTATTACAAAGAGCAGTAAAATATGAGATGCTAATCTGAAGAAAACATTTGTTTCTAGATAGAGACAAAACCTGCATAAAAGTTGTCTTCCTGTGATTAGAATTCTGTCATCTGTAAATTATTCAGTTCAATTGATGAAAAAGATGAGGATCAAAATAATTTCTTTGGGATTTTCCTTCTGAATGATGGAAAGACCAAAACAAGTAAAATCTACAGAAGCAGCAGCATATTATTCTCTGAGGTTAGGATTTCTGAAGAGGAATCTATGGCCTAGAACACATATTTCAAGTTTTCACCTTTATACAAATCTCCCACCGGAATATGTCATAAGTTTCAAAACAAGATTGATGGTCAGAGTCCACAATTGCACAGTATCTCCCTTGTCAGGAAAAGCACTTTATCTGCAGTTTCTAATCCACATTGACCCCAAGTTCTTTTTGAAGTGGGGGCCAGAATGGGTCATTCTGATCTACAGCAGTATGGGATTTGCTTATTCCTCATTATTCTACATGTTTTTTATGTGCTTGTAGAAACAACCAAGTCTCTTATCCTCTTCTTGCTCTACAACTGCTCTCCTGATACTTTCTCAATCAGTCCATCTTCTGGCACATGTCTGATTTCAGTTGGAAGGTGAGGAGCAGGGTGTGTTGTACTCTGAAAGGGCATATTCATCTGGGAAGAAGAAAGGAAGAAGACATTTGTATGAGACTGAGAAATTGTTTGACCCCAGTCTATCTGCACCTGTCATTAACACGCTACAAAATCAAAGACGTTTGATGAATTTTGTGGTAGACTCCCAATTATCAAGGCACTCAGTTGCAGGGCTGCACAGTCAGAGACCAGCACACTCCTCTGACTATGTTTGCCAGGACACATCATTGCTGTCACCATGCAAGATGTGGATCAATTGGCAGAAAATGCACTCCAGGGTCAATTCTCTGACAGCTGCTGCTGCTGCTAATCTGCTAGAATGCAGTTCCAGAAGGGTGGTCAGGCACTTTTTTGAGTCTTAGTTACTTAAACTTCTCTTTTGTTAAGTGGGACTATCATTCCTACTTAAGTATTTAAATTTCACTGAGGAAGATCTTTTTGCTGCAACCTCCTTTGGCAATATTATGTAAAAAAAAAAAAATTGATAATGCAATTCAGGGAAGTCAGGAACACTGCTGCCTCTGAGTTATTGATTTTAATCATCGTGTCCAAACTGTGCAAAGAAGGTGAAACCACACTTCTTTTTGCATGTGGTTTGTAAGAAAGCAGCTCCTCATTTATCTCTTTCCTGCTTTATGATGAAATGAAGCAAGAAATGTAAACCCAGGAGGGCAGGAACTGTCTGTGCTCTGCAAACCCTTTGCAGTCTAATAACCAAACCCAGCAGAATTGCTAAGTGTGTCTCCCCTTGTCTCTTCTTAGATTTCACAGGTTTCACTGAGGCCAGCTGGGGTCACCTACCTGTTTCATAGTAATCATATATATGTACAGGCACTGGTTTGATGTCTGAGACAGGCAGGCTTTGCTCCACACCAAAGGAGAAGCTGATTTTCTTCTGGGAGACCTGGAAGTGCCAAGACAAGAAAATGCATCAGAACTTTTCATAACTATCCCTGAGGCTAAGGTTGAACAGATTCATTGCTGAATCAGTCTGTGTGAAAATGTGCCATTCTACAGTTCCCTCCAGTTTGTAAACTTGATGTCAAAACAGATAACTGTTTAAAAGCTGTTGCTAAATATGTTTTGTTGCTAACATTGTGTGCTCTTTTCTTCCTTCCTCTTCCTATTTCCAATGCCAGTTACCCCAGCCTAACCCTGTTAGTGTGGTTTTCAGCTCAATTCATTCTGTAATTGAAAATTGCTGTTAGTTTATTTCCTTGCCTTCTCCCAGCTAAAAGCACCTTCAGGACCCCTAAGAATCTTCTCTATACTTTTCTCTCTTAAATTGCTTTGATCTCAATATCCCCATTATCCCCGTAATTCTGATTCTCATTCCGTATTCTTGCAGGCTAATGTCCCAAACTTTTCTCTTTGCTCATCTTCCTCTTCTTCTCAAGCTTCCTCTGGGGTGAGAAGATTACAGATATATTTATTTGATGCTGGATTGAGCGAAGTACCTTTACATCTTTAAGGCATATGTATTGTTAATATGCAATTAATAAGATTTTTCTTTTATCTGGGAGCCTCTTTTAAACTTCCAGCTTAATAAAAGGGAAAGGGAGCCTCCCCAACTTACCTTCTGAAGGTAGAAGAGTATGTGGTTGTTCTTGATGTCTACACGGTCCACGACAGAGTTCTCGTACCGAAGCTTTAAATAAGGCAAAACACAGCAATGTTAGCACGGGAGGCTTGCCAAGGACACTTAAGGATTCCAGAGTAAAATACATTTAAAGTGGCTGCCGCGCTCCTTTTATGCCACGCCGCCATCTAGTCGCCCAAAACAGAAATGCAAGTTGAGTGTTTTTATAACCGGATGCATGCAGAGCAGTCACCGTGGTAAAGAGTTTTACCAGTCAGCTTTGGATATGTGTGACTTTCCTCATCAACCTAAGAATGCTCTCATTTCAAAGAGAATTTAACATTTTTGCAGCTCAAGCTGACTTGCTTGCTAGTCCACTGTATGTTTCTAATAAAAGTTTAAAAACATTTAGAAAATAACATGAACAAAATTATTTTACTGTCAAAACATACAAACCTAAAATATTCCAGACTTTAAAAACCAACTATTTTTCCCTAAGTGTATATGAAGAGGAGTAGGATGACAAACAGAATAACTTCTCAATAGAAAAGTCTTCCAAAGAAAACTTATTAATTTCATACAGTTCTAGCCAAAAAACAAAGGTCTGAATGCTGAATGATTATAAATGCACAAAGCTATGAGCAGACTCTACAAAGTATTTAATTCATCTTTTTATCTACTTGAAAATTACAGCTCATGGCTTGAAGCTTACTCATCTATTGTGAACCTAAATTGTATTAGGAACTGAAATGAGGTGCTTATCAGCACTGTCATCATCATAACCAAATTTCTGGAGAGTAAAGGAGGAGGTTTTTTTTTGTTTGCTAAACTGTGCTGTAGAGGAAGAAATAACCCTTGTCGAGGGAAAATAATGCAACATGCCAATTAAAGAAGTTTAACTGTGGCAGAAGTATTTCTCACATAGATTCTGCTAGGCTGTGTGACTACAAACTCATACACAACCAGTGCTTGCTTGCTTGTGATAAACTGGACTAGCAGCCAGCTACTGAGCCAGGAATAAATCTGACCCAAATACTGGAGACCCCAGAGGATCCAAGACAGCTACCAAAGGAACCAGGGTGTCTGAGCCTATTTCTGGAGACACCATAAGGTCATGGAGGTGGACATTGGTCTGGAGCAGCTAGTGAAGACTTATTTGCATGTCTCTGTATGTACAAGTCTGTTTGAAATCACTGTGAAACCAGGGGACCCCAGCCCACCCGCTGCATGTTTAAGAATGTTTATAGAGGTTCTCAACATGCACACATGAGGGTGATGGGGACCTCAGTTCCAGGCACTGAAGTGTGGCTCAGGCCTTGAGCAGGCACATGTCCAGGTGCCAGAAACTCAACAGAACAAGGGTCCAGGGGCAGCTGCTGGACACACTGAGTGCCTGAGGCCAGCCACCATAAGGAGGCACATTTTGTATTTGCATGCATAAATGTGCATGTGTATGTTTACGTATTTATTTATTTATCTTTTCCATAAATGAGATTTTAATCCGATCAGGCAGAAAAGGGAACAGGATAAGGCCATGTGTGCTATCTCTGTTTGTGGAAGTGCTGACCTTCCTGTCTACTAATCTCTGTGGCCAGCACACATGTAATGTATATATGGATATATATGTGTAGTGTGCATGTCTGCCTATTGGGAATACACACTGGATCTTGCTGTTGGTTGGACTGGGATATGAAGTCTTAGCTCTCCTGGGCTCCTGGATTTGGCAACTCCTAACAGATTTGTCTTCGATATATAACCAGTTACAAATTTTAATCCCAGAGTATGTGAGAGAAGGCTGTGCCCAGGGACTTTGCAGTATTCCCATGGGCTCAGATTTGCTAATAAGAGGCTATTTTTATCAACTTCCTATGTTTTTAGGCTTTATCATTCATGCTGGTCCCATTTTTTTACCTTTTTCAGGGAAGATTCTTCAGGAACAAATCCAGAGAGCATTTTCACGTCAATAATAGCCATATTGGAGACATTGCGGTTTCCTGTGTAACTAAAATGAGAAAAATTCTGTTAGTCTGGTCTGCAAATGTAAAGGAGGCCAGTGAATCACTTTTTTAGCTCCCAATAATCCTGTTTTTCTTCCTACAGCTGCAGAGCTGCAGTTAACTGCCTGTACTTGGACCCTTTTTTGGATGCTTTACCAAACTATGAATGCAAAGGGGTAGGTCAGTGAAAGGAAGTTACCTGGCAGAGAGGACAAGGTCAAACTTTGGTGGATAGTTGCCTGAGCAAGACACATTTGCCATCCTTACAGACAAAGAAAACCCTGCAGCTTTTTTTGGCAGATGGATGTTGTATCTCAGGGTGGTCTAAAAGAGATAGAAAGCTTGAGATGGTTACAGATTTATACGGTTTTATGTCTCTGGCATGACATATGGAGAGGAATAAAACATGGGGAGCCCCTGTTTAGTTCTCAGAGGGTGGTGCTGAGTTCCCAGGTTGCTTACCTGCAGATAGACACAGCCAGTGCCATTCACTTCCACACTGTAATTCCCTGGAATAGTGGGTAAGGAAGCCTGCTGCAGTAAGAAGCGATTCTCATCATTCACCTGGAAAATCTTACTGGGGGACTCCATGAAATGGACTTTGACTGTATTTAAACTGTTTTTGGAGAAGGTGAGATATCCATACTGGGCTAAAGCTTGGAGAGCAACCACAGTGTCCTGAAAAGAATAACATGATCCCAGTTAGATATCCAGGTGTAAGATGGTCCATGAGATTAGCACAGCTCCTGTTTCCCTGACGCTTTGTCAGTACTCATAAATGCAGGGGGATTTTGCAAAGAGCCAAGGGGACAAGACACAGGTTCTTGTAGAACTCATCCTGGTGGACAAAAAGCTGTCCCTGAGCCACCAGGGTTCTCTGGTGACTACCTGTGGTGCATTAGGAAGGGCTTTGGCAGCAGACTGAGGAAGATGATCTGGCCTCTCTCCTCAGCCCTAAGGAGAGGTGTCTGGAGTGCTGTGTCCAGTCTGGGCTCCTCAGTACAGCAGAGACATTGAGCTCATGATGAGAATTATTAAGGGACTGGATCACCTCTACAAGGAAAGGCTGACAGAACTGGGTCTGTGCAGGTTTGAGAAGAGACAACTGAGAGGGGATCTCACAAACAGCTGAAGGGAGAGGGTCCAGAGGATGGACCCAAGCCCTTTTTAGTGGTGCTAAGCAATAGAAGAAGAGACAATGGGCAGAAACTGATGCTCTGGAAGTTCCACCTGAACATGAGGGAGAACTCCTTTGCTGTGCAGGTGACCAAGAACTAGAACAGATCTCCCTCATGGGAGATGTTCAAGAACTGTCTGGACACAATCTTGTGCCATGTGCTCTAGGATGATCCTGCTTGAGCAGGGAGGTTGGACCAAATGTCCCCTGTGGTCCCTTCCTGCCTGACCCATTCTGAATTCTGTGATTTTGGAGCAACAGATTTTAATTCTTGCAGAAGACCTGGGATAATGTATCAGCAGTGACTGCTGCCCATGGTTAACTTGGAATTCAGGTAAATTCTTATTGCTTAAAACCAAATCGAGAAGGCAACCCAGGCAAGCACCAATTATCCAGTATTATTCAAATCCATATGCAGTCAGAAAGATTTGTCATTTGTTAAGATTCTGTTTGCAGACTATACTGTTGCAAGAAGCTTTCTTTTTACCACACTCAGTGGTTACCTGAGTGGAGGAAAAGCCACCATATGGGTTCTGCTGCTTGATAAGCCAGTACACAATGCGGGAAATATAAGATAAGTCTTCTGGAGTGAGTTTGGTTCTGTTGAGCAGAGCCAGGAGCACATAGCTGGTCATTTCAATCTCAGCAGAAGGGGCACGGGGATAGAAGTCAGAGAAACGTTCTGCTGGTGGCTTGTTCTCTCTCTGCCAGTAAACAGACCCACCTGAAAACAGAAAAGTAGGGTGTAAAAAGCATGAGAAAAGAAACCAAAATGTTTTTCAGCTATTCGTCTCCTGAACTGGATAAGTCTTACTTCCAGCATGGAAAAGAAAACAGGAAGGGATGGAAAGAGAATTAAGAAAAGCAGACTGTATAAGAGGAATTGAAGTGAGGGCAGTGCAGTAGAAGGATGTTAAGGCAGTTGCAAACAGGAGCACATGACATTGCCAAGGGAAGTGGGTTAGCTCAGCATAAATAGAGGAAAGTAATTGGAAAATTAGGTACAATGTTTCAATACCTTGGGCTGAGACATGAAGGGGGCTCTCTGTGCCCTTAAATTATTTCAAAATTTCATAAATCAGGCCACAGCTCAAACTTCTGTGAAGCCAAAAGAGACAGACAGGAAAAATCCTAGAGATAAATTCAGTAGCAGTGCTGGCAGGAAACAGGAAGGGAGAGCAGGCATGGCAAAACAGAACATCTCACATGATCATCATGCATCTCACATGCATCAGAACAGCTCACATGATACAAGAGGCCATTCCATCAGCTGCACTGCCTGTACCATGGCCATGCTGCACTTACCAGCCCTGACAGCTGCCCTGTCCAGCTGCTCAAGGAAGAACTGGCGTCTCTCCTCTCTGCCAGCTAAGCCATACACGTAGGCAAGGAGGGCCTGGTTGTACAGGTTCTGGACCCCACGGGTAAATGCAGTCTCCAAACAGTTCATTCCAATCTCAACGACAGGATGCTGGCAATGCAAAACACAGTAAGGTTGGCAGGTACTTGGATTTGTGTCTCCACTTCTCTTTAAATGCTTGCATCATTGCTTAAGCTGCAATCTCTGACTATTCAGGCTAGAAAAACACATGATCCATGGCATGTTTAAGTGTATCCAGTAAAAAAAATGCCTTTCCAGTCATGCTGCCTCCTTTCTGCATTCATTTAGAGGCAGCATGGCCAGAACAGCAGAGCATTGGCTCTTTTCCTCGCTCTCGAGATGACCTTATGCAAGTGAATCCTTTGTCTCTCTGTTGCTTTAGCAGTAAAATTTGGACCATTTATACAGAACTACGTAAATTGTATTGAGACCTCATTACTAAGCCGGCTGGATGGATGATGATGAGCAAATGGATATTGTTCATTTGCTAGCTATAACTACCAAGGCAACTCTTCAGACCTTTTGGCCTTATCGACTATCTCTGTGAGCTCTTCATCTCAGACGACATCAGCACACTTTTAACCATGTCTTGTCTCTGCAGCTTCCCCTAAACATGTGGCACCAGGTACTGGAGCTTCTTATCAAGGTATTGGAAACTGAATTCAAGTAACTGTTTGATTCTACACAAAGTTTTCATCCTGTTGGTCTCATGTACCTTAATGATGACCCATACCCCATGTCTGAGAGATGTTAAAAAAATCAGCACATAACATGTTTGTCAAATTTGGTACAATTCTCCTCCTCCCCATTATACAAAGAATAAAGTCAGCATAAAAGCAAGGTCACAAGGATATGCAGGAAATATATTACAGAGAACAGAACTTGGCTCTCATTTCCCAATGCCTGGTACTACAACCAGCAACTCATGGTTTCCTTCCATTATTAAGATATCCATAGGGAAATGGAAACACAGTTTGGAACCTAATGCACAACATGAGTTTGTAGACTGAAGATATGGATAGTTTGAACTTTGGACTGGGCAAATTCAGAAAAAATTCCAAAGTGGAGTCTGGGTGGAGTGGTCAAATTCAGTCTAGATTTTGCACCTACTTAGACTACCATTGTCTAAAACTGCTGGATTCCTCAGGGGTGTTTCAAGTGAATCCATAGGCACTGGATATGTAACTGATTTGTAACACTCATTAAATACTCTCAGGGGATTGCAGAGTTCTGAAAACGACTGTCTACAATCAAGTACTGTCCCACAATCAGCATTCGAGTTCTTCATTATAAAAGAAGGCTGATGTGAGGACTCTGACTTGTGCTGTTTAACAAATGGCTGACTGGGCTAACAGGGCACCAAACACCTACTGCAGCAGAGTGTCCAGCCTCCAGCAATGATGCCACAACATAGGCTGTGAGGGAGTATTCAGCTTCTTCTTCACCCTAATGAAAAACAAGCAGGACAATGGGTTAGGATGAATGTCCTAGAAAGAAACAACATATGAATTAATTCATAGTTCATATATCAGTTAGATTTGAGACCAACCGTAATTTATGTCCCACTGTGTGCATAAGAACAAGAAAGATCAAGTTCACTCAGGATAAAGCAAAAATAATTGACTGCATCTTCTTGACTTTTGTGTGAGTGTAATAAAGCACACAATAGCTTTTGGCTGAGCACACAATGCAGCAGTGGAAAACAAAAAATGAGACTTAAAAGTCAGAAAGTTCTGCTTGTTTTTTACCTCATCATCAAGAGCACACATTTGTATAGGAGAGACACGAGATAACAGTACTAGGAAGAGTAATGGTGTGGTGAAGAGTAAATTTGTGTCTGTCAGAAATTACCCAAAACAATCCAGACAGCACAACTGGAATTTGGGGCTGTGCTTATCTCAGTTACCTTCAAAGCATTGTTGAAATGTGATCCAACATTTTCAAAGCAGCCATCTGACTTCTGCTTGCTTGCCAGCCAGATCAGAGTTTGAGACTGGACGTTGTCATCAATGTAGATGTAGCGTTTGGCTTGCTCCAGTGACTTGTACACGAAGGCAGTGAGCCTGCAGGTGATCCAGAAACAGAAAGCAGGTATGGCGTGAAGAGGACCAAGGACATTTACCAGTGCATAGGATGCGCATAGAAAATGACATAAAATGAACTTTATAATGTTTGAGGTAAAATAAAGTGTTTTCTCAGTTTTAAATAAATAACATGCACAAAATCCTGGTACTAAAAATTGACCTGATATTTCTCCATTACTGTGCTGAAACTATTCTTTTAGAGCAACAGTAAAGTATAGACACAGGTTGATGATTGATGCTAGCAATTTCTAGTGTTAGTTAATTGAATTATGAAACAAATCAGGTTGAAGCGACCCTTGGCAGTATCCATTCTCTTAAAACACTTAAACTGTGGCCAGCTTCAGAGCTGTGTCAGGCTGATCAATCTTTTGTCCAGTCATGTGAAAGTATCTAAGGATAGAGATACCCACATCCTCTCTGGGCATTTGTCTCAATGCTACAGCCTTCTCCTAGGAAAGATTTTTATTCCTTCTACCCACTTGGAGTTCTCTCTGTAGCAACTTGAGAACGGAAAAATTCTTGTCCTTACTCTATGTCACTCTGACAAGAGTCTGACTGTATTTCCACAGTCCCCATCTAGGCAGCAGAAAATACACCCAGATCTTCAGTTTCCCATTGAACATTATGTACTCAGCTCCCAACCATCCTACTGTCCTTTTGTTGCCCTCTTTTTGTTATTAATTTTTCCTGTACTAGGGAATTCAAATTAATTGAACTACATTCATTAATTTTACTAAAAATAAGAATCACTGAATACTTGGGTCATTTTTCAAAGCCTAAAGATCCTGTGCTAGGGCAATAGAAAGTGTGGTCACTTACCATACACTCCCTTCTCTATCTTGCAGTCCAAAGGAGCTGTAGGATCCATCCCGGTGTTTGTATGATAGCTGCTTCTGGTAGCCTGAAAACACAATAAAGAAGTCACATTTTCTAATTACAGAAAAGGATTAGTCCTGCTGTTTGTTCAACTGAAACAGTAAGAGTTTTGGATTTTGTATCAAGTAATGTAAGTCTGGTGAATAATGCCAACCACTATGAATTCCAGCTGCTTTTACTCTTGGGAGGATGACATGATGCTTTGGGTGCTATCACTGCCTGCTCCTATGCAATAATTGTGGTGCTAAATTTCAGAGATCAGTGTTCACCATGCAGAGCTGAAGAGTTCAAGCCCCACAATCACAACATTAGATCACAGAATAATAGATTATTCTGAGTTGGAAGGGATCAAAAATGGTCATCGAGTCCACCTCTTAACTATGCACAGAATCACCAAAATCACATTGGACAGTATTGTCCAAATACTTCTTAAACTCTGCCAGGCTTGGTCCTGTGACCATTTCCCTGGGGAAGAAGATGGAAGAATATGAAAACCTCTCACCTGTGGATAAATATCCAGTACCCCTGGCTCTAATCTCTTCAGTCAGCTGCCCAGTCTTATTCAGATAATCCAGGGCATAGATGTTGGGTGTGAACAAGGCCATGTTCTGTTCTCCACAGCCATAAGGCATATGGAGGAGGTTATCTAAGTTCCGCAGGGCTGTTCCCAAAATGTCTCCTGAAGAGTGAAGAATATAAGAAGTCAGCTCATTTCAGACATGTTTTTATTACATAGCATTATACATTGCTCTATATTATCTTATTATGAACCCAAGGACAATGACTAATACAGAGTAATCATAGTAACCAAAGACACATCACAGAACAAAAGTGCCAAAAGGCCCCCATTTTTCATTGCTTATCTGGATGATGGAGACCTAGGAGAAACTGAGAATTTGAGAGAAAAAAAATGAGCCCCAATACTGGCTGGCATGGTTTCTGAGAAACAGCTCTGAACCCTTGGAAGGGTTAGACTTCCATGCCCTTTACAACCTGCTTCCTGTTTTTGCATGTACATGTGGAAGTGTTGTGTGGGGTACAATGCTGACGGGCTGCAGAGGCTGTGATTGCAGAGCATCAGCGCATCTCACATAGACTCTGGCATGAAAACTGTGTTTAAAAAACCTCAAAAAGTTTTCACTGAAGAGAATCATCAAGTCCTAATAGTGACTTTCAGATCAGTAGAATCGATTGGGAACTGAATCTTTTATTCTATGGGAACTTATTGACTTACAAATGTTTTTCATTATGAAAAATGATAAATTTGAAATTATGCAGTCAGCAAAGTCCTGAAGATTTCTTTCCAAGAAATTAAGATAATTTTTTTCAAAGAAGTCTGCCTTATGTTACTTTTCATCGGAATCAGCTGTTTTACTATACTGAACTGAATATGTTAATGCAGTATAATCTGAAATGCAATATAAGTGGAAATTATTGGCCTGTTTTGTCCTCTCTTGATATGGGAGAATTTTGAGCAACTTTTGCCTCTCCCTGCCATTTTGCAAAGTAGAAAACTTACCTTCTAAAAATCAGGAATAATTACTTCTTCAGCTCTACATAAGGTTTTTGGGTTTTTGTGTGTATACATGATGGCACTTGGGGAAGCACAAGACAAACACCATTTTGCATTTAGTCTAGTACTAAACTTACCAATGACAGAAAAATAAGCTCTGGCTGATCCCTGCACTAGGTTTCTTAGCAAGCTGAGAGACACTTGTTCTGAAATCTTTTTGCCTAATGAGAAAATGTGAAAAGAAGAATTGTTAAAATGATGGGTTTTTTTACAGAAGTATGGACTATAATAGTCTTCAGTCTGGGTGAGGAAAATGCCACAGAGATTTGCCCAGTGAGTCAAAGGTAGCTGAGAATCCTGAATTTTATCCTAGCACCCTGACCCTGAAAGTCTCTTTCCTCCCCTGGAAGGGTCTCTGGTTTTGTAGGACAAGATCCACAAGGCAGTGAAGCAGTTCCACTTTACTCCCCAGAATGAATGAATGTATGAATGAATGAATGAACTTGACTTACCTTTTGCACAGACGAGGGAGCTCTGAGTCAACTCCTTTTTAATACCTTCAGGCTGTTTGATTGCAGTGAAGTGGTCAGGAAGAGAAAGAAAAGTGTAGAACAACACCATGAAATCATGACATTTGGCAGTGTAAGACAGTATATGAATATTGCTATCCAGATTGTGCACCTCTTATATCCAGTTCTACACTAGCTCCACTAGAATATCTCTTGGTCCATGGCTCCCTCTCTTGGCCAACATCCCATCCAGAGCATCTTCCTACTTAAAAAGCAGTTAAAAAGTAGATATTTCCAACCTCTGAGAGGGACTTTGTCCAGTTAATCCAATGTAGCTGTTGCTTTATGTTGCTCAAGATAAGTCCTTTTCTTTATATATCTCACTTCCACCATTCTCCCCAGCATTCCAGTCACAGGCTAAAGGTACTTAAAAGCAAAGTATGGAATCTGCTCCCTTCTGGCAACTTGGGCTGTCAGGACATGGTGCCAAAAGGAGACAGTGGGAGGAGGATCGTGGATGCTGTGACCACTGTGATTTTCACTCCTATTTTGATATGGTGAAGCCTCCTGTACACAGGTCCCTCCTCACATTACTGCACTGCCTCCCTCTCTCCTGCTTCCAACCCTCAGCCACAGGAATTCCAATTTCCATGAGGCAGAAAGTGCCCGCAGACTTCCTACCATACCTCAACAAGTAGGGTTTGAAACAAGGTGTCCCTGTAAATGGTCTTCTCTTCTGGAGATGTGCTGTTTCCAGTGCCTCTGGTGTTCAGTTTGGCCTCAGCAGTAATCACAAACTTCACCTCACCTGGAAAGCCATCCACCAGCCCAAGAAAATGAAGTTATTTTCAATGTCTACAGTTACCCCTGGTTTTGACTGCCCCTTCTAGGCTGACAAACTGCTGAGAAATGTATTTTCTCTAAAGACAGCTCAGTAAAACCAAATTTCATTAGGCCTCCACATCTGTTCATTAGTAGAAAGGAGTGTTTGCCTGGGGCCCTGGTATGAGGAATAAAAGAGGGGTCATCCTGGCTAAAAAATGGACATTCACTACCAATTCACCCCTTCTTAGACTCATGCTGAGTTTTCTCTAGGGCCTAGGGCAGTGTTGCAATAATTTAATCACAGCTCTTCTGCCTTTATTCGTATTTCAACTTTTGGAGCACTTACACATGCAAGTAATTACAACTGCTTTTAAAAAGAAGACAATGTGAACTTGAAGGCAGTGTGGATTAACACAGCTATAAAACTGAGAAGGAGCAGTGTTCTTATTGCCCACTGAGAATTCAGTCCAAAATTATTAGCAAATTTTGTTCTTACTAAATACATTTGGTTAGACACAAAACTGCCCGCTGAAAGATCACAGGCATAAGAAATCCTGTCAGTACTTCATATATCTGGCAAGTGAAGAAGAGTTCTTCCCAAAATGGGCAGGAAATGGACTAACCAAAAACAGGAGGAGGTAAAACACCAGGACAATTCACTACTCTTTCAGTGTATCTAAGGCAGTTTTAGCAGAGGTCCAATGCCAAATTTTGAGCAATTAATGGAGCTGTCCAGAAATGCCTGCTTATGGATTATTGATACTGGGAGTAGGATGGAAGTAGAAAGGTCAAACAGGGATATATTGAGGTGTTAAAGAGACAAACTTACCGAGTTTTTGGGGCCTAACTGCCCAAATATATGTTTTTCTTTCATTGGCACACACTGTTGCTGTGTTGCCCTCCGATGAAAGGATCTCTGCCTCGTAGTCACTTGACTGTGCCAGTGTGGCACCGATCTGAGACAAAGAAAGAAGGAACAGATTAAAAATGCAGGAGAATGACCTTAAAATCAGACTGTAGAACAAGGGAGGCTGCTGCATTACTCAGTATTTATTGTGTTTTGCACAGCACAATACCCACGCCCTCTGCTGAGGTTCCTCCTTCAAGAGCAGAAAGATCTCTGGGAAACAAGCAAACCCAATAGGAAGCAAAAGGGAACTTGATATACCTGGACACACTTCTTGAGGTAGTTGAAGACATTGGCTATTAAATTAAATTTTTCCCCTCGAGTGACAGAGTAAGGCAGGGTGAGGTCCACAAAGAATGGTTGGAAGGCTGTCAGAGAAACAGGTGAGGCAATGCCAAACCCAGCCTCATCCTGCACACAGAAAGCGCTGGCTTTCCACTCCGTGATGCTGTCAGGAATGGTGTAAGAGACATCGACCTCTCCACTGGCACTGAGGAGAACAAGAAACACAGAGTCAGAAACGATCTTTTAGAATTTTTCAAGGCAAATTAAAGAATAAGCTCTCTGCTTGAGTTAGAACTTCTGTTCTTGTCTTACTTTCTACAAGACACCTTTACAAATTAAAAAAAAATGTTCTAATGCTTGAAATAAAGCTAAAGATGCTGGTTGCAAAGCACTCAAATACTCAAATTTTTAAATTTAAAAATACTTATTGTTGAAAAACCAGAATGCCCAAACACACAGATTAGAATCAATAAATTTAGATTAATGTTCTAGAACAGCATCTGGAGGCATAGTTAAGATGGAAATATTCTCATTGCAGATGCTGTGGTAGTTGAAAGAAAATGAAAATAAACTGGATTTTTTGCTGCTGAATTAAAAATTGGATGAAAAATAACAAGCTTCTTCTCTCTCCTTAAAAAATACTTTTATTTCACTCTTAGCCCCTATTTATTTCTCCCCACTAGAAAGACAGGGATCAGAGCACAGAATATTTGTCTGCAATTGTCATTGATCCAGATGAGAAAAGTAGACCCACATGTACAAAGCAAACATATGTTCCATGGTTCCTTCCCAGAGTCCATTTTAGTTAAATGAATCAACTCAAAAAAGGAAGAAAGAAGTGAAGATAAACATACTTACTCAATGTTAACCAGTTCCCAAATCCAGGTCTCGGGGAAGAATTTCCGAATAGTGCTGACACCAGCACCAGCACCCCCAACAATAATCCTTGAATCACCTACAAGTGGGGCTATGATTAAAGAATAATATTAGAGACATCATGTGAGAAGAATCTGTGCTTCTGTCAGACTTGCTTCACACCACAAATGAGCACTAAGTATCCAATTTGAGCATTTTCCCATCTAATAGGGAAAATTACAACTGATAAGGGTATGGGAAGAAACTATTTCTTATCTATTCTCTTTCCCCGTGGGGAAAATACTAGGAAAATTAGCCATTTTACAAGATATATTTCACTTCATTTCGTACTGAAAGAGCTCATCATTCAGTTAGAAAAGTGTGTTCCTCATCCTCAACAAAATCTTTTTTATTTGCAAATGGTCATCAAAGCTTATAAATTATTTACAATGACTTAGAATCACAGGATCACAGAATCATTGAAAAAAAATCCAGGTTGAGAGCAAGCCCTGTAGTTCTCTAGTCCAATCTTGAAGTGAAGAATGGCTGAATTTAAAGTTAAATCAGGTTGCTTCTTGTGCAGCTCAGTTTTGAAAACCAGCAGTGATGGAGATTACAAAACTTCCTGGAGATCCCCTTCTAGTGTACTACAGCTCTCATGAGGAAGAACTTTTTCCTAATGTTGAATAACACTTCCCTTTGTGGCTGCTTATGATTGCTACCTTTGCTTTTTTGCTGAGCAATCTGACTTGATAGAGAGATAATCACAAATCTTGTTGATCCATAAAGGCTTTGGAGACTATGTGCTAAGTGTGCCACATACTGTGGGAAGTGTTGAGTTTCAAATATTTAATTGAATTATGATTTGATGAAAGGTTCTAACCTGAAAACCCCTGAAAAGCAAATATCAGTTTATGAAAGAAGCAGCATCACAATATTCCAGGTCTTTTCTATATGCACCTGCACCTAAGTGAGAGAAAACTGACTCTACTGCAAGGACTGACAGAAAGAGATTATAGGATCCAAACTGGGACACACAGAACTATTCCCCTCAACCCTTTTATAAACATCTCTTATAAAGGCAACAGTTTTAAAGACCAGGTAGACTGAGACTGGAGTTTCAGAATGAACCTTCTTTTACCTGACTCCTTGAGATTGGCACCATAATAGTGAGAAGGGTAAATTTCCGTGTCTGATCTATCTTCATTGCACAGAACTGGTTTCCGTAGCACGGACTTGGTGAACACTTTCAGACCCATATCCTAAATGTGAAAGAAACTATCAAATCACTCGTGGCATTCACTAGGAGCCAGTGCACACCACTGATTATCATTCCTCATTTCTCCCCTCCCTCATCCCATTTCACCCCATTCTATCAGCCCTGAATGTCTCAACTCTACCTCGCCAACCTCTGTGCATTTCTTACAGAGCAGTGACACCTTGTGTTCTGCAAAGAGCAGTGATGATGAGTCTGATGTTTGCCTTATGCCTTAGGCCATAGGGCTCGTGGGCAGTGGAGTCCAGCGTGTCAGTGGCCAAGTGGCCTGCATGACAGACACAGATCTTTACAAGAAAGATCTGTTTACATGAGCCAAGGCCATGGCTCCACTTAGGAAATGTCTACAGAGCCATGGGCAGCATCCCAGTGATTTTCTAGCAGTGATTTTCAGACCTCCTGAATAAGTGATGAGGACAAGAAGGCAGAAATTGGGTGATTTGAGGCTTTAGGCAGTTTCAGGGATCACCTGCCTTCTCTCAGCAGAAAGAACAGCCACCTGAGAAAGCTGAATGCTACTGCAGATGAATTCTTCTGGAAACCTTTGCCTCCCACAGAGACCACATACCCTGAAAATCCTGTAGACATCTCCATCACGACTGACATTCACAGGTTCAAAGTACAAGCCATCAGAAAAGATAGTTTTGGATGGGGTACACTCCTGTGGCCTGTCATCTTCCAGGTTGAGCCCATGGTAATAATAGCCATATAAATCACCCCCAGCAAGCTGATAGTACACCTGGAGGTGAAAATGACTAATGTAAGCACAAGGAACATCCCAGGAAGGTGCAAAATCACAGATATTCAAAGCTTATCATGGTCCCTGAGCAATCCTGTAGACTTTGGTGGGCTTGCTAGTGATGCCTAGATAGAGCTGAATAAGCAATTTGGCCCGGACTGTACCCTCCTCCTTCAGAGCTACAATGGCTTTGTGGAGTTAACTTGAGCAGAAAGCACAGAGATACACTCTTGAGCTAAGCAAAGAGGAGACCGGAGTTTTACAAGACACTGGCTGTCATCTACAGCTTTTGTTCTGGGCCCAAGGCCTACCAATAATGCAATTTTGAGGTAACCACTCCAACAGTGAGGAAATATGTCGTCAAGGATTTACATAAGGCATATTGTCTGGATATGTATTACACTGCCATGCTTCCCAAAAACAGTGCTGTGGTATCAATTTCTCTCTTTGAAGAATACAATTGCCTTAGACCTTCCTTTAATCACAGATGTCTGTTTCCAAAAGGAAAAATAAAAATAGGCTCATCAGCAGAGACATCACAGGTAGGAACTGGGAGTTCCTGGCTCAAAAAAAGACAGGGCTGGGGATGTGACTTACACTCTCAGCAGATAACTCTTGCCCAGACTGAAGAAAGACACTCTGGATTGCTCTCAGGGCACAGTAGGAGTTGGCAGCAGCTTCCACGTGGAGTCCAGCTTTAGAGCCAGGGAGACCTTGCTTCTCAGAGAACTTGAGCTGGACCTGGAAATTACAAAGCCAAGACAATCCCACGGAAATTAGGTGAATCCGATTGGCACAGAGATCTGAATCTCACCTTTCACCGGCACTCACACTATTCCCTGTGGGACAAAGTTCCTACCGCTAGATGTCCCTTCTGGATCCGTTTGTAAAAATTCACGTTATCTCCAAGCCACCCTTCTCTCCCCGCTGTGTGGAGAGTTTTGTCTAAGTCTGACCATATGTGCCAATTCCAGGGATCCAGCTTCCCATGATCCCAGGCACACCTGCACCTTTTCCATTCCCAAATGCCATCCCCTGTGTGGGGCTCTTGATGAGCTCATTTCCTGACCATTTTCCAGCAAACCCTGATATATTCCTTGATAAGAAAGGAAATGTTTCCACCTTGTTTTTGAAGCATATATCACTGTGTATCCTGGAACTGTCAGCCACTATCTCCCCTCGAGGATGCACCGTGTAGAGCAGCAGCCTGGCGCTGGGAGCAAACTTCTCAGTGACAGTCAATGTGATGGAAAATGTACCTCTGGAAGCTGTGGGAGGAACATGGATCAGTGGAGGAGAAGCCAGCAAAAGAGATTAGACAAACCTCAGCTTTGGTGGAAGGACCATGTATTCATTCATAACATACTAGCGCATTTAAAACCCAGGGAAATGGATATTGGAAGATTCATCTCTCAGTGGCGGAGGAACAGCTCCCATCAACAAGACAACAGATACAAACAAGAGGGTGCTGAGATCAGGGTGCTTTGGAGAGAGACATCTAACCTGAGAAGAAGTTAAACAGGGAAATCTGTGCATGATATCTATGAGAACAGCACAACATTGCTTTTGGGTCTCAAGACCAGAACCTCCTACTCCAGAGGAAATAGAGCAATATCCTGAGTTTAAAGAGAGTTCTCTTAAAACTAGGAAATAATGAAAGTCTTCTCTACATGGATGAAAACTACAAGGACACGGACAGGGAATTAAGCTTAAGACCAAAAATGGTAAGTATGAAACAATCCTGTATATGGAGAGAAGCTTAGTTAAGCCATGCCCTGAAATGTGCAAATAGGCAGATCCTGCAAGAAAAGTTATTTTTAACAACAAAAGAATGAAGGTCAGGATCACTGTCCTTTGTGGGTATTTGGAGACTTAAGAAAAAGTAATGATTTTCCACAGTTGACTGTTAAATATCTCTTTCAAATGGGACACTTATTGTTCCAAATCTTTAAACTTTTTTTATTCTAGTTGGTGAAGACTAAGATGTCACCAAAAAGCTGTGAGACCATAAATACTCCTTGGCATAATAAAATAATACAATAAAACAGATGAAGGTTGCATTCCATGCATTTGATTACAGCAAAATAACTTTCTATTAACACAATAAAATTGATTATGATATAGGAGGGGGGTTGGCTGGATGCTGCAGCAAAAGAAAATGATTCTGTGAGTAGTGACATATCATGGGATTTAGGAAATAGTACCTGATTTGGCCACAGTTCTCTGCTTTCATCACTTGCAAAACTTAATGTACTCTAGTGCTCAGAATCATGCTTTGAAGTATGAGTAGTAATACGGTCTGGAACTTACCACCTGAAATGCTGACTTGCTTCTGGCCACTGAGAGTAATTTTTCCTTGTGTCATCACCTAGGCATAGAACAATCTCATGAAAGGGGATCTAAAGCACCTTCTCCCTTCCACCATGAAATCATTGATTTTGATATTGTTCTAAGAAGCTTTGAAGGCTATCAGGTTGAGCCATGATCTATAACCACTGTCTAACTGAGAGACTTCTGCCTTATAGGGTGTCTGAGAGAAGGTGAAAAAAAGATGTTTTAGGAGTAACATTAGGACTTACTACATAGTAGAAGTTTGTGTGTGTGGCGTTGCTGTAGCCCTCTCTGTTCAGGACATAGTGAACATTGATTGTTTGCTGCTGGCCACAGCTGAGCTCCTCTGTCACTGGCTCAATTTTCAGAAAGCTGTTGGTCCGTGAGTAGAAACGCCGGACAAGGAATGAGGCTTTGGGCTCGTTGTCAATCCCCCAGAAAAAGTCTGCACATTCATCTGGTGCCTGTTTGACCTACAAAACAGAAAATTATACATGGGGAATCAACAGTGTGGAAAAAAAGAAAATGCAAGGCAGGTGACAGGCAAAGGCATCTTTCCTATAAACTATTCTGTTAGGAAGCTGATTTTGTGAGACTGTTTAAGCCATGAGCAAGAACTGGTGTGAAAAAATTCTCAGCTCTTCCCATCACACCAGAACAAAGACATGACAATACAAGAAGGCCGTATGATGATAACAGGCATGAGTTTGTGCCAGCAGAAATGCAGGGAAGCAGGCAGCAGCAGTGAAAGATGCTGGCATGCACTGAAGCTAGATGGGAAAGGCAGTGCAGCCTCTGAGGAAGGTCCTCTAACACACAAAACGAAGTAAAGGAAGATGAATGTAGGAAGAGTTTCTGAGGGGAGGAAAAAGCAGGGAGGGACTGAAGATCACTACAACCCAAAACGACAGCTGGAGTGCAGTCTGCCCCTTCTCTGATGTTTTCTCATATGAATTTCACACAGCTTGCAGGTAGTCCTTCTAAACCCTCTCTCCCATGATGTATTTATTAATGAATTAGACTGTAGCTTGTGTTTACTTACTGTCAGCTTAAAACTGGGATCAAAGAAGTTGGATGTGTCAATGGAAAAAGCAGCTATGCCATTTTGGTCGGTGGTGTAGCTGGCCAGATGGTCTCCATTGAGCTCCAGCAGGACTGTGCTGTTGGCAACAGGCTCACCATCCACATTTGTCACAGTGATCTGAACACAATGAACACCCAAAGGATTCAGAAAAACACAAAGATCAACAACAACAACAAATGAAAAGCTCTGTTTACTTGAGGATGCTCGCTTAAACACCAAGGACAGTTGCAGGGAGTAGAAGTTAAGAGTGAAATGCATTGAAGAGGCATATGCTCCTCAATATTTTGTGGGAGTAGGAGTTCTGTGATGGGAAAATTCCCACCAGTGGGAAATTCCCACCAGTGGGGAATTCCCGTCAGTGCAGAACAAATTGTGCGTCACAAAGGGAGGAGGAATATCCATAGAAGAACATTGATTAACACACCTAAAACAACCAGATGACTTCATGGCCACAGGCAACTTGAGGAGTTCAGTAACACCTTTCAACTCCTACGTATCTGTGCACACCCAGAGTCTCCACTGCCTGTCAGGATGATGCTGCACAGGTCATTGTCCTTTTCGTGCCTGGGTTTATTTGGTGTGTGTAGATTGCTAAGTGGAATGTGCTCCAACATCTATCCTGCTTTGATAGATCCCTGGGATTGTGTGATGAAATACAGGGTGAATTCTACCTCTACTTTAGGTACAACTGTTCCTGAAGAGTTTTCTTGAAGACTCCTCTTCCCCACTCATATGACTTTCCACTTACTCACTTTTTAGGCATCCTCTGACTATAGCAGAAAAGAGACCTTGACACTCCAGGTGTGATACTCCAGGAGTGTCAAGGTCTGATACAATTTTCTTTTTTTTTTCTCTAGGAGTATCAAGAGAACTGTGCAGTCACTATTATGCAGTATTATCATGGGAAGCTGACAGCACATGCAGGGGATGGCCATAAATGGGGCAACAAGGCAATCATCATACTGGACTTCAGCATGTATTTAAAATATATCCTCTCATGTACCTACCTCACCATGGTAAGGAAGTCCTCTCTTGTAATAGGAATCCATATTCCTGAACAGAACTTGGTCATTTTCTTGGTTAACTGAAATATAGTCATAGGCCTTCTTCTGGATACCTGTGAGACACACCCCATACAAAGGAGAGGAAACAGAAATCAGACATGGGCAGAAAGCTGTTCCTTTTGATAAGCTGTATGAGTGGTGATGCTCTGGAGGGAGAGTTTCCCAAAGAACACCACGATTGCAGCCTGTTGCCACACAGATGGTGATCCAGGGGATTCCTCTTAGGAAGATCCACGCATTAGCTTTAATCAGCTCCTCCCAATCTCCATTTGGGGTTACCTGTCCCATTTTCAGTGACGATGCCTTCTATGTTGAGGCTGGCATACATCCTGGCATAGCTGCGGTAAAGCTGGAATTTTTTGATGGGGATGACAGTGTTGAGGCAGCCATCCTTCCCCAGCTGAAAAAGCAGTACAAAGGGGAAAACTCATTTTCCTCAAGATTTGCAACATTGCATGTGTTAGTGGGACTCTGAAGAGTCTACCTTACATTTCTCACTCCCCAGCTCCCATCCCAGATGCTTGTTTCAATATAGTTTACTCTAGCTCCTGGAAACTTCTCTCCTTGTCCCCTCTATGCTCATGCTTCTTCTTAAACCCATCTTGCATGTGCTCTGTGACCACAGCACACTCAGTCTGAGCTAGTGGACAAATAAATAATTCATTTATCATTAAATGTCGCAAAGACTCCCAGTGGAAGTCTGCTGATTAGATTTGGTAAAAACACAGCCCCAGTGTTTTAGAAACTATCACAAATTTAGTTTCATAAGCTTCCCTCCTTCCTACTGATTCTTTCTGAGGGAAAAATCAGTCTTTTAGTGAGGTCTTTCAGCATTGCCTGTGAGATAGTGAGAAAAACCACACCATTGAGATTGTCTCTCTGGTGTTTCCTTGGAAATTAATGATTCCACCAAATACTGTGCTACATGTTAGGTAGTAAAGCTGCCAGGGAAGAACAGACTGGTTATGTATCATACTAGCCCAGTGACAGCTTCACAGGTTTTTTTCCGGTTCTCTTCACACTGTGGACGGTAAAAGCGCTGCTGGCACACATTAATTCGGGCATTCCCTTGCACTGGCTGGCCATAAGTGTACCTAGGAGAGGAAGAAACACAAAAATTCAATCACATGGATTTAACATGAGGCCTGCAAAAGTTGCAGAGCAGTGCAGACTCTAAATCCCTCCAGAGTGCCCACGGCACAGACAGAAGAGCAGCTGGGAATTACAAATAGTTAGCTATAGTAGAATTCCCTTCTACTATTTTTTAGGCTGTTTCTGCCATTTTCAAAATTCCTTGCTTCACCATTGTTTTGGTGTAGTCATTTTTTAAGGTCTGAAGCAGTGCTGGACTCAGGATATCATTCCCTGCTGCTTTTTCTCATTAGTACCTTACACAAGGCTGAATATATTGCAAAAAGACCCTATTCACCCTTTTAGCTCCTGGCATCCTGCACTTTGGCAGCATCACAGCCAACAATTTTAATGACAAACTCCCTTTTTCTGTAATAATAAAACACAACAGCTAGCAAGTAGGAATTGCCAGATTTGGACACAGACAAACTCTCCCAGCATTAATTCTGCTATGTAGCAGGAGAAGAGTTATCCTATTTTATATAATGAAAATCACAGCTAAAGGATTTTCTAAGCCACATTCTGAACCAGCAGGATCTCTGCTTCCCAGCACAGCACACGTCCAATGCCTATTTCATTTGTTGTGCACAATTGTGTTGTCTTCAGCTCTGATACTTACGAAGCACAAATGTTCACCCTGACTTCTTCATCAAAGAAAGAAATCGTCTTTGGCCCAGTGGTTGTCACTTCAAATTTTGGCAGCACTGAGAATGTAATGTGAGTATGACTGATCAGCAGTTGCATGCCATACACAGGTGTGTGTGTGTGAGAGAGTAAAAAAACAGTTGGCAAAGACATCTTCACTAACAAGGGAGAGGAAATGGATCAAAGAAGAATCTAACTGGCTGTAGTATATTACAATAGAAAAAATAACCTTCAGTGGTAAGATGAGTAACTTCTTTAAAATTAATCATACTAATAATTATTACAGTCACAGCAAAACCTATGATAAATCACTTCAATCTCTTTTCTTAAAGAAAAATGAGTAATGCCAGTGTCTCAGACTCGTTAAGCCCTGAAGTACAAAAGTTATTATGCAATCCAGTTGCAGTGAAGGAGAAAGGCAACAGATTTAGTGAAATAATAAAATCAAATAGATCGCTGACACCACCTCTCTTCAACTTGTCTTTTATCCTAGGTCACCAGCAATAGTGACAACACAGCTGGGAAACACCTGTTTCTCATGCAGCAGTCCACCCAGCTCTCTCCATGTCTTCCTTTACTAGGCATGAAATGGAGAATTCAAAGGACTAAAACTCTGCCCTAGTAGCTCTTATCTGACTTAGGCAGAGCCTCACTGCTAGCACAGGGTAGTTTATGAGCCTTTGCTTACCATATTCCTCCACTCTGAAGGACTGATACTCTTTTTCACCTGACTTCTTCTCCACAATGATTTGGTAGGACCCCAGAATAGGCTCTGGGTTTAGTGGAAAGGAGAGCTGGACGATTCCATGCCTAGATGTCACCTCCAGCCATTGGAATATCTTGTTTTGTTCTGGATCCTGGAGTGTGGAAGAAAGAAATGTAGCAAAACCTTCATCACCATTTCTTGCCTTCTTTCAAGGGCTGTCTCCAGACTTATTGTCACAGGCTGTGTGCTGTGTCACAGGCTGGTGACGTGTGCTCTGACTCTCCATCTCTGCTTGTGGATTTAACAAACCTCAGTTTATGTTTAACTGGGAATTAGCTACACTGACAGATGGCCTCAGATCACTCAGAAACAGCTCCTGATTGGGACACAGGTTGAGTATGGGACACAGACTACACAACTTTAACTCTTGTAGCATGAATCTTTCTGACTCGGCAGACTTTGTAAAACAGGAATATTATGCTGGCCTCTCTCAGAAAGTGCTTGGAGATGTAGTTATGCGAAATATGGTAGAAGATGATTCACTGTTAGCTTGTCCCCATGAGAACATGGCATTTCAAGAAGTCTCTATATCTATGCCTTACGTGAGAATGAGGCTATTTCACCAGTTATTTGTGGTGGTCCTCCCAAGGCAAGACTGGACAGAACACTCCTTTTGAATTCTAATGAAAGACAGAGCAGCAACCCCATGCCAACTCTGCTCCAGCTCTGCAGATTTCTTCTCCTCCGGTGGTTGATAGTGGACATTGCTACTGCTCAACCTCAAATCCATTGGCTTTAAATGGTGTACTCAGGATAAATCTCCCTCACTGTTGACTCTGTGGGGAATGATGCAGCATAGCCTTTCCAAAGGAACTTGTCCTTTAATTTCATGTTGTATCTCTTACCTCAATGATGATTCTGGGATACTGGAGGAAGAGAAAAGGAAGAGAAAAAACAATTAACAAAACATCGATAAAATAACTGTGGAGGTTGATAAATACTAGAACATAAGGACAGCTGTGAACAGCTTTTTCTGGATAAAAGAGGCTGGGCTAAATAAATAATTTGAAACTTATGTCTGTAATTAAAGAGATAATTTTAGGAGGATAACCTGTTTGTGAATTTGTCTTTTCTGTAAAAACATCTGGTCTTTTTCTACATATCTGGGGCTACAAAAATCTGTGTGCTGTGAGAGATTTCCACAAGTGCTTTCAAAGCCTTGCCCTCTATAACTACAGGGAACTGATAGAGTGTGAAGAAAAGGAGTTACAGCAAGCATACAAAAAGTACAAAATACAAAGAATATCAGGAAGCATATTCCAGGCCCATCTAATTCAATATCTAAGTGAGAGAGTCTAAGTGAAGAGCTACCTCAAGAGGGTACTTGAAAAGTTTTTACAGTCACTCACTGTCTCCTGAGCAGGTCTGAACTGGGTGTCCAAAGTGACCACACGAAACATCACTGGAAAAGACACAGGACAAAAAAGAATTACAGAATCATCAAGGTTGGAAGAAACCTTCAGGACTGTCTAGTCCAACCATCAACCTGGCACCACCATAATCACCCTCAAACCTTGTCCCCAAGTCTTACATGCAGATGCCTTTATAGCTTATATTTTTAGCACTGATAAATCATTTTCAGTACACAGCTTTGCCCAGGCTCTTTGGGGAAACTGAAGAGTGCCCATGAAAGGAATGGAAGGAATTGATTATCTTAGCCAGTGAAAAGAGAAAACCAAAATAAATGTCAGCTGAAATATCTTCAATTATTACCCACTTGGACTAGAGCAACCTCTGTAGAAAATGCAATTTACTCCCTTCAATCTTTTGTGAAGGACTCCATCTTTTGGAGCATTTCCTAAAAAAACCCTGTTTATACAAACCAGTTTAATGAAAAAAAAAAACATAGAGAAGGAAGAATTTATCTTTCTTCTAAGTGTAGACTCTGTGCAGCAGTGAAGTGTAATTATGTTAAAGAGATAGGCAACTCCACCACAGCTAATACTGTCATTTAAATATTGTGATGGAATCAGCACTTTGAAATAGATCAGCAGTTAAGGAGAAAGAGTTGTTGACAGGAAATGAGGTGTTTGCTTCATTTTTATATTAATTTTATTAGCTCCAAACATAACCTATTATTTTCTGTATTTTTAAGGATACTTCTTATGTGACTGTCCTCAAGTAAACCTGACAGAACCCAAGATCCTGTAAATGCAATTAACTCATACAAACACGTGAACTCTACTACTTCATTGCAGTTTTATGAATTGGTTCTATTTTTCACTAACTTTGATGATCCCAAACTCAGATGAGATTTTTTTTCCCACAAGAGTAATTTTCTGTCATCCTAGTCCCACCCTTAATTTCTCACTTCTCTAGATGACTCAAACCCTTCACCTTTTTGCCCTGGCTTGTAGAGAGGTTTGTCTGTCTGGACGAAGACAACACCATCCACATTCTGAATTGCCACTGATCTTCTCTCAGCTAAGTTGACTGTGGTGCCTCTGGCAGAGAAGGAAATGAATGCCACGGGATCAGAAGTAGCAGGAGGAACCTGGAGAGGAACAAACCCCCAGAGGAGAAGTGGTAAATGCGTCATGTTGAGGTTCCCCGATGCCCAGAGTTTTTGAGCAAGATTCTGTCAGTTGAGTCATAAACAGCTTATGCAAAGTCATGAGAAGCCCCGCCTTTGTCAATGAGATAATTTCTGGGAATTTCTGCAGTGGAAGGCCCATAATCTGTCACCAGGCAATAAGATTTGAAGCTGTACTCTATCCTATACATTTCCCTGCTTACATGCAGGTTGCCACAGCCATATACCTTTAATTCTGAAGTGTTTTCTCCTGCTGCATTCTGGAAGACCTCACCTTGGGACTCTTTGTCTTGTGTGTACAGATCTTAGAGAGTCACAGGAAAGGGAATCAGTGTGACCCATCTGAGTTTTCTTGCTTGACACTTAAATAGTTCTATAAGGAGCATGCAACTGTGATGACAAGCTAAAGTTTTTTCTATTCACTCTGTGAATGGAGCTGGACAGTCCTTCTCTAGCTTCCTCCTACAATCTGCGTGTCTTTCTCCTATTTTGTCAGCCTTTCCATCAGTTTATCTCTTTTTACATACTTTGTCTTCCTTCCCTCACTGACAAGGGGCAGTTGCAACCAGAATTATCTCCAGCTGCCACACCCTCTTGAGCAGTTTCAAAAGAGACCATACCTTGAACTCGCTGCACTTGAAGAAGTTGTTCCCTGTCACGGGCTCTTCGAAGAGGGTCCTTTGGGTGCTGCCATACTGCAGGACGGCGCTGAGGGCCAGGGGCTCGCTGAGGTTGTGCAGCTGCACGCAGGCCGTCTGCGGCGTGTCGCTCCGCACCACCGAGGGCACCAGCAGCACGTACTGCCTGGGACAGGGAAAAAGCACATTGGAAAGTTCAGCCATGCAGGAAAGCCAGGGCAAACAGGAGAGGAAAATACAGGTGCCACAGGTGTGAAGGAAGACACAATCCAAAGCTTGCTCAAACCGCTGGGAGGATTTCCGTTTCTTTCAATGAATTTTAAACACGACACTAAGTACAAATGTCAGCTTTTTAATCCCTCATTGTTCTTTTTGAGTTGAGAGACTGGCATCATTCTATGCATTTTTTGCCCAGCATGATACTGCACCTCTCCATTCCAGGTATTTACACAGCTCCAATTACTGAAGTGGATAAAGCATAGTTGCGTTCATCCTTCCATGACCTAGGTTTGTACTTAAACATCTGCAGCCTCCCATGAGGAGGAGAGATGTGTAGCTTCTTCTTGGGATCAATGAAAAAAATACTAGCTAATGGTTGCAACAATCTTTAAAATTCTTTTTCTCTGGATATCTCTTGGATAAAAACTGACATATGTCAATCCACTTAATGCACAAAAAATTATTGCTTCTCCATTTTGCAGAAAATTTCAGGGAATTCTCAATCTTATCTAAATGCTTTATTTTCTTTCCATGTCTCTGCTTCCATGCTTCTCCCTGTCTTTTCTTTGTTTTTTTCTTCTATTGAAGTTTTTTATTTATAATTTTTCTCTCTATAATCAGAGCAGCCTTCCTTCCCTGGAGTCTTCCTCTGAAAAACATCCCTTCATATTTTCTATGTTTGTCTAAAACTGTTGCTGTCCACCAGTTTGCTACCCGAACTTCTCTCTCTAAGTAAAGTATGACAGAATTCATGTGTTGGTTTTGCAGCACAACATGAACCATACAGTCTTTTCTTTCTAATTTGATCCTTTCCCTTTTATTCTCCCACAGTTTTGCCAGCTCATATTGCCTTTAGTTTTATTTTTGCTTGCCCAGTTCAGGCTGCATGAAATACAAAGACCAAAAAAAATTATTAACATTAACAGTGCATCAGAGGAAGTTAACCTGTCTTTCACAGTGTTTTCCTTCAGAATTTTTGAGAAGGGGTTTTAAACTCTAATGTTGGTGTATTTTTGAAAGCCATGGCTGGAATCTCCTCTTTGTATAAAGCCAGGGACACGGACAGTGCTAATATGAATACTAATTTTATTGGGTTTGCCATTCAGCGTGGTCCCTAGTCCCAGCCACTATCTGGCCTCTAGCACCTCCCCATACACTCCCTCTGTGCTGCTGATGCATATCAATCCTAATTATTAGTACTACTTGTTAGTCTAGTCCTGAGTCTCCTTTCCACTTTACCCATGCACATCACACTTCAGCTACTCAAGTTCCAAGTTTCTGTCATTCACACTAGATTTCACAGCAGTTTTATGATGGAGAGCACCATTCCCAACCATCCTTCAATGTCATCTACTTCCAAGTTGAGATATTTAAGGATCTAGGTCCCAAATATACTGTTTACTATATAGCAGTGTCCCAGAAGAAAAAAGCTGGTGGGAAATGCAACAAAATATGCTATCATAAGGACACAGAATGTATGACCACTTACGTTTCAGAAGACACTAAGGGAAACCAGCTCAAGGACAGAATACCGAGAAGAATCCTTGACCACATGTCTGTGCATGAAGAACAGAGAGACTGATCTCAATCTGACAGCCTGTCCCTGGATTTTATATTTGCCCTGAAATTGTGCTCCTCCTCCACGGCTTCAATGACACTCTAACAAAAGATATTTACATAAAATTTGCATATGCTCAATTTCCTCACTACTGTCTGTTCTCACACTCCTTGAACTCCCAAACAATAGGTTTGGAAAGCTCTCATGTTTCACATAGCTCTGTGAGGTATTGCAAGCCAAACCGGTTCCTGCCCATATGATTGTTTCATTGAAGCTTACTTCTTTGATTATCATGTCATTGGCTGAAGATTCCCTGATGTTTCAACTTGTCAGTATTTCCACCACTTAAGTATTTCCTTATTCTGCTAAGGCACATGTCACACAAGAGAAATAACCATAACACAGTGCTATTTCATGTCCGCGTGGAGCCAGGACAGGCAAAAATACAGCATCAATACAAATACAGATACAGCTTCATTCAGAATGGCACTAAAGGAGATCTTAATGGTAATCTGGATTTCCTACTGCAGACACTCACATTTGGCAAGGAATGATGTTGGCTAGTGGTCCACCATTTTTACCAGTGGTCAGGACAAATATATTTCTAGGGATAGGAATCTGATAGCATTACTTCATTTTTCACTCATCTGTCTGTCAGTCTGCTTTTTCCCCCCTCATCCCTGCTCCTGCCATTAAATGACCTCTAAGTCTCTTGTTGAATTTTAGTAAATCTGGGGAGAAATTTCAGAATAATTAAGATATAGAATCACACAATAATTTAGATAGAAAGGAACTTTGTGGAATTATGTGGTCCAATTTCTCATTTTAAGCAGGGGTAGCTTCAAAGAAGTCATGTTTTGAGTATCTGGAGCAATGGAAAGTCCAGATAATTTCTGGACATCTGCTCCCATGCTTAACCATCCATGCTGTGAACACTTCTTTTCCTTAAATCTGAATTTTCCATATTATAGCCTGTGTCCATTTTTCTTTGCCCTTTCACTGTCACCTCCGGGAAGAATCTGTCATTTTCTTCTTTATGACCCCTCTTTACATTGTGGAAAACTGAAATTATGTCCCCACGTAGCCTTTGTTTCTCCAGGCTGCATTAAATGAGACTGTTTCCTTCTGTAGGTTTGTCCCAGTCCCTGATCATCCCAGTGACTTTCCATGGACTCCCTTCAGTCTGTCAATGCCTTTCTTTCTGGATGCAGAACTTCACTGTGTTCTCAAAACTACTGAAAAGAGGGGAAGAATCAGTTTCCTTGACATTTTGGCTAAACTCTTGGTAATACTACCAAGGAAACAAAATAATCTGCAGTAATTGGGGATCAGATTCACACTCGTACACAGGAAATGGAAAAAAGAGCCAATCTGAAACAAAATAAGACAGGCTAAACAGCAACAGTCTGCAACTGCAACCCCGCGGAAGTAACAGTCAATTTCCTTTCCAATTTGTCCTCTCAACCAAACAGATGATGAATGGGAAGAGGAAGCTGAGTGTACTCCAGGGGCAATTAGGAACATGAAAAAGAGCTGGGGGCACTGAAAAAGGTGTTGAGTAATGTGGAGAGGGCCTGAAGCTATTCAGTGGCAAAGGATATGAGGAGGAAATGAGGACTACTATAGCAATGTGGAGTAGATATTGATGGCTGCCTGTTAAAAGCCCGATTCTATCAATTTCAGCTTTCATGACAAAATACATTATTTCAACCCTGTAGCTAATGATTCAGCCTCACTGGGGTTATTCTTTCCACAGCTGATGTTTAAAACTATGTATGCCTAACCAGCTTACTTACTCACCTTTCTTAAAACCTTTTTTATGACCATGCTGGGGCACAAAGGAAACTGCCCTGGATGCTGCTGGAGCTATGGGAGCTACTATTGTCACTGTGTTACTAGTGAGAAATGGGACACAAAGCTTCCCAGAATTATGTGGCCTTGCAGTGACAGTGTGGCAGGTATGTGGTGTGCATGTCACACTGCAAAGGAAGCTGCTTGCATTAGTTGAAATGATGTCAGAAGACAGTTAAGAGTATGTCATACATATTTGCAGCTTTGAAGTGCCTCAGACCCCATCTCTTACTTTAAACAGGTGCTAAGTAACAGGCAAAAAGAGTTAAAGATGGGAGGAGGAAACAGCAAGCAATTCCAGGATCCTGGTGCAAATTGCTCCCAGGCTCACCCTTTAGCAATGTGCCTTTAGCAGGAAGATAAGAGGGCTTTCCTGTTAACAACGAGACATGGAAAAGAAAGTGTTTGAAAAAATGAAATCTTAGAAGAAACTATGTTCAGAACAATTGAAAAGCACATGTTTCTCTGGAAACCAGCTATTGAATTCATTACTTCAGTGAAAATACTGATTCCAGAGGAGCTCTTTGTACTATAGCAATGCTGTGACAAAGACACATCAGTACCAACACAGGCATAATTCTTAAGATCCCAATGCAAGGAGGAAACTATTCCAGGTGTCTTTGGTGGGAGAGGAAAAAGAAGAAATTTGCAGTCATATGATTAAGAAACTAGGAGCCAGGGAGGATAAATCTAGAAGCATGAAGATCAGGATTTCATATGAAGATATAATGAACCTCACATTAAGCAGTGGTTACAAGAAAGACACACACAAAGGTCCTTGATACTGGAAATCTTAAACCAGTCTGTGGACTTACTTACTTTGTATTGACATAAGGAAAGATGTAACTGGATATCATAGTTTGGCTATTTCATTTGATGAAATGAGGGACAGTGTCAATTTCAAGACCAAAGCAAAGATTCAAAGTAGAATCATGTCACATACGTTTTGGGCAGCAGAAAATCAACATGTTTTCAATTCACTCCATCCAGACTTCAGTAAGTTACTGCATTAGTTCTCTGTTATTAAGAAATTTTATATACACATACTTCCCCCCCCCACCATTCTTTCTCTAGATGAGTCAAAGTGATTATTTGAGTTGCACTTGAAAACATGTTTTTCACATGTTAATTTTCTTTCAAATAAAGCTGAACTTGCCAATCCATTTTATCAGACTACATGCACTTGCCTTCTTCTCTTTCCAGTTGGGCACACATACAGGCAAGGACAATGCGAGGTTTTCCAGCCAAAGCTGAACCCACTCATTTTCTGTGAGTATTTCAGTGTTTAGCATGTACACTGCTCTAACAGATCATTCTGTGAGGCTGTGAGTAGTCACATCCAAAACCCAAATTAGTTTGTGTGGATTATGTCAAATATCCCTACACTGTCCCAAAATGCCCAGCATATCTGTGTGTGCAGAATGTAGGCAATAGATACAGTCACAAATTAGAAAATAAAGCCATTGAAGAATATCCATCTGGCATGCAGAATGCTGCATGGTCTGAATGTGCAACTGAGACATTCAAATTCTTGGTCAACATGGATCTGAGTCGTGCCTGTTTTCCTTTTTGTCAGAGAACGAGCAGGAAGTTAATGAGAAACATGAGCAGCTTTCAGCAGTGAAGCCTTGGATTTTCCAGAAGAATGAGTAATATATAATTACTTGTTTCTGCTCTATGGCTTCACTTTATATTTGCATAACACTTCATAGCAAGGACTGTAAGTATTTTCTAAGTCATGACTTCCCCTGAGATGACGTAAAGACAATCCACCACACCCCACACATTACAATACCTGTTTTATTGACTGACTTCTTTACCTGAAAGAGGTGGATATGGGATCAGAGCCCCAGCTTCCATTTGACTTAGGCAAACACTCTCACAGCAGTCCCAGGCTATTTACTGGTCTGTGATTTTCTCAGGAGATTATAATCTGATATATGCTTCCCCACAACACATTCATCAAATGCACTGTGATTAAACATCTTGTTTTAAAAAGCTGACATATCTCTGAATAATATTGTGCAAGTCTTAAAATTTACATACTTTGGATAAATTTGCCCACACAGCCTTCTATTTTTCCAAGGCATATCCTTTTCTGCAAGCTTTTAGGCTTGCAAGTGAAAGTATTTCTCAGAAGGTTTGCTGGCAAGAGGCCATGGTGTGGTTGGTGAGTATTCTGTATCGTTCCATGTTGAATGGATGGAACATTTATCTAATATTGCTCATTTTCTGTAGCAATAAATATTAGGCAATCTTAAACACTGTAACACAGTTCTGATGAGAAGAGCAAACCATAAACTATTCAGTACCTGAAAGGTCTTTTTTACAGATAGACTGTTAGTAAATTTACTGCTAAGAGTTCAACACCGTATTTATTAAATATATTTTAGTCCTGCTTCTGAAAAATTAAGTATTACAGTCCCATATGTCATGAAACACTTGAAATTTCAACCATTTTTCTTTATTTATAAAGTAATGTAATGTATACAGACATCCTTGAAAAATGCTTGCTCTCTCTAAATGATGAAAATAGGCGAGTGTAAGCATAGCAGGGCAGGCTAAGAAAAAGAAAGTTTAGAAAAGACCAGCAAAGACAATCAAAACCAGTCCATCAGTCTTTCTACAGAAACAACAGAAATAGGAAGCCTGCCAGAGAATCCACAGGGCCATGTAATGAGAAGAATAGAGGAGGTCAAGCAGAGTGCAGGAACAGTAAAAACAATCGGTGTTGTTATTAATTGGTTCAGCTAATCTAAGTATTATTAAATATTAGTCTATTTAAATGAACAACTTGATATAAAAATTCATTTATCATAAAGCAAAATAAGCAACAATCTATGAAGAAGGCAATTTTTATGTAGTAATTATGTTGCTGATATTCTGAATTAGTTCAAAATCTTGAAAGAAAATACATACTGATTCAACTCTAAGATTTGATTGTTACAGACCTTTGCCATAAGAAACCTCAAACGTGTATTTCATTTGATAACAAAGGACAAAAATGTGTGAGAGTGAGTCTTTTAAAGATTAAAAATAATTCATACTTCAGCAGCAAAGCTTTCTTGTCTTCACTGTTTTCCTTGTTTCCTTATTCATATTGTTCTGCTCTTTAGGTTGACTTGGGCAGACTCACTGGGCTTTAAAGCACCCAGACAGTAATGGAGTTAAAATAAAAAAATCTATTTGAGAGCTTCCTTTTTGAAATGTCGTCATCTCAAATTTTGGATTCTGAAACAAAGAAAATGAATCCGTTCACTCCAGATTCAGGTTCTGCATAACCTCCCATTCATTTTGGTTAAAGGAGCTCATTTGAGTTTTATATCTTTTTGTGTTTTAAAGACAGCAATACAAGAGCCCCATACTAGTTCACTCAAAAACATGCTGTTTCTTACAATCCTCCGGTTTAACCCTTTCAGAAACACCCAAACTCTGTCAGCCAAAGCAAGAGTTTGCAATCTTAGGAAACTGAGATTGATATCCCAAAAACATTGCAGCTTTTACTTCTCTGAGTCAGTTCTGGGTCCCTTAGTTCAGGAAGGACATTGAAGTGCTGAAGCAACCAGAGAGGGGCAATGGAGCTTGTGAAGGATCTGCAGGGTGAAGGGTCTCCTATGAGAAGTGGTTGAGAGAGCTGGGCTTGTTTAGCCTGGAGCAAAGGAGGCTCATGAGAGACGTCCTCACTCTCTTTAGCTGCATGAAAGGAGGTTGTAGCCACGTGGGGATTGGTCTCTTCTCCCAGGCAACCTGCAATGGGATGAGAGGAAATGGCCTCAATCTGTGCCAGGGGAGATTCAGGCTGGACATCAGGAGGAATTTCTTCATGGAAAGAATTATTAAACAATTGAATGAAATGTCCAGGGAAGTGGTGGAGTCACCATCCCAGGAGGTGTTTCAGAAACAACTTGACACGGCACTTTATGCCAAGATCTAGTTGACAAGGTAGCAGACAGTCAGAGGTTGGACTCAGTGATCTCAGAATTGTTTTCCAGCCTTAATGATCCTATGATCCTTGCCAGTAGACACTTCACAAGATCTGCTCAGGCTGGGGCTGCAGCTGGTCCACAAGCCAGGAAAGATCTGCTCGCTCTAGAATTAAGTCAGAAAAAGAAGCTATGGGCAACTGTTCCTGAGCTGCAAGGCCCAAAGAAACAAAAAGACAAGGGGACTATCCCATGCAGGTAACCAGGCATCTTTATAATGAAACTTCAAACTGTGAACAGTACGAAGACCAGACCATTTCATGGGAACTAGTTACATGCTGCCAGTTGTTCAGGAGAATTGGCAGTTCAAAGACACAAAAGACCTTTTCTAAAGTGAAGTGATCCCTCTTTGTATGTTAAGATCTCATTTTTCCACTCTTTTAAGCAATATATAATGGCTCCAAGACAGGCCTCGCAATTCCAAGATTTCCATTTAGTACAAAGCATTTTTCAGGGATGTTATTTAATCTAACAAAGGCTTATTGGCTTTCTTCTGGTGATGTGAAAGAACTGCCACATGCAGTTTTAAGTCACATGCACGTCTGTGCTGTCTGCTGTAATTCTGCAAGGGGCAGAATTGAACTAATCTGCAAGCAACAGAATGCTGGAGAAGGCTTTTAGAGTGACTCTTCAGGCAGCACAAATAAGTCTTTTGTATTCCTCTTTATTTTTCTGAAGAGCCAGCCATTCCTCCAGTGACTAGGGACCAAAGACTGCAGGCAAAATAATTTTGTGTGCCCAGCTCACTTTTCCCAGCCAATAAGATCAAGCTGCAGGTCATTTCCTTAAGGACCTTTCATTTTCTAGGAGAATCACTTTTGGTGGCACGAAGCCCTGTCAACTGTTGATGCCATTTGGGATCATGGGAGTGATCTATGTGTCTGTGTAGATCTGGTGGTGGCCATGTTTTTAGGTGTATCTGTGGTGTGTGTGTGTGTGTATGTGTGTGTGTGTGTGTGCATGAGCATACTAGGAATAAAAACCTCAGCCTCACTACTAGTTGCACCAGGAATTTCACCTCTGTTGGTTGACAAATTCTGTCCTCTTTAACACTCTTCTGCACCTCTTCTCACTCAAGCACAAGAAGAGGGCTCTGTCTTCTGTCTAATTAGGGAAGACATTTCAGTAGAAGGGATGTTGAAGACATGAACAGAGCTTGAAAGCATATTACATTATTTGCAGACTTACTTCTGTGCAAAATCATTATTCCAGTATTTTCCTAGGAGGAAAAGAAAATAAGCAGAAGTACCAGTTCCCAGTATCTCTATTTGCTGGTGTAAATCTTAGAAATTTTTAAGCATGGCAAAAAAAAGTTCCATAAATTAACAAATAAATGCTTTGATATATGATTTGTGTTCCTAGAGATCCTCACATGTAACTGCATGACTGAGCACGGGGATCCCCTTCACTGAAGACCATGTCTCTAGACAGCCTATTACTAAGTAGGGGTTTTACTATTTTGTAGGTAAGAAACACATCAAGCATTTCCAACAACAAGTGGAATAAGAGAATAAGGCTAGGTGTGGCCCAAACCTGCATATTCTAATGCACCTTTACTTTTAGTAACAATAACTTTAATTGTATATACAAGACCCTTCACTTAGATTAGTAATTGCTCTGATTTTAATGTGTGCCTGAATCTGAAAGGAGCTAATGATCTCTCTCTCAAAGCAGTGAACACATTTCAACCAATGCTAAAAGCAAATGCTTTGAGTCACTGACACTTAAGGAAAATTTGCATATCCTAAGAAGTGGACCTATTGTCACCTTCCAATCTGCAGCCAATCATCCTGGGTACTGGTGCTGCCCTGCAAGGAGTGCATTTCTACACACTCCTGCCAATGCCAGATGTATACTCAGTAAAATCCTGGGTTACAGTGTTGTGTTGCAGCCTTCTGACCCTTGTTCAGGCTCCAAAAGAGCAAACAGAGATAGCAGTTCCTGCGTGAATACAGGAACAAGTCCAGCTACATAGCTCAGGACTCTCCTGCACAGGTGGGAATGAGGTCCTCCAACCATAGACCAAAACAGAGCTGTTTTGGAGATGATTCTGCAGTAAAGTCTTCGACTGGCCTAGTGAACCACACTAACAAGGTGTGCAGGAATAATTTCAGCTTGGGATTATAGTCTCGGGATGATTACCCAGTAATTAATGAGCAATTGTGCACTTGAAATGTCCCCAGCCATCCTGGGGCTGTCAGGAACTGGGAGTGGTGGCCATGGGTGTGGTGCAAAATGCACAGACAAGCACAGAGAATCTAAATGCACACAGAACTGCCAAGGCCAAAAGCTGCTGTTAGGCCTCAATTTCCCTTGGCAGTCCCATCTGAAGCCACAAAACCAGAGTTCTGTCTCTGCTCTAACACCTAGCCATCAAGGTGACCACAGCCAGCTAGAAAAGCCAGCTGCCAGCTAAGGCTTACACAAAAGAAGTGGTCAGCCCTGAGAGCCATTGCTTCTGACAGCCTATATTCCAGTCCCACCCAAAGCAGAGCTCTGTTTTTAACACTTAATCATCACTATCACCTGAGCCTGTTAAAAGGCCACAAAGCCAAGATTAAGAACCTGAATGCACCATGACAACTGTCCTCAAGTACAGATCCAAAACTGAAAATATTCAGCAAGTGCTCCCACAGAAAGGTGCCAGCAAGGTCTTACTAGCTTTTGCTTTTTCCCCTGTAGCTTTTCAGCAGCACTACCAACGCTACAGGCTATTATGCTAGCCTAGCCAACTAAGTGTGCAATCACACCCTCTGACTTTAACACAGATAGAGTTCCAGAGCTGAAAATGCCTGGTGACTGCTCCAACACAAAAGGTGACAGAACAAAAAGTTGTTCCTGGTCATATCCTTCCCCTTTCAACAGTGTATCCAGATGGGAATATGAACTTGCCTAGGCAGCTAAATGCATCACCACCCCAAATAAGCTCAGATACTCAAAATACCTGGTGACAACTCCAAAACAGTAGATAACAGAGCAGAAAGGTGTTGCTGGCCTTTTCCTTGCAGCTGCACCTGCTCTTTCCCTGAGCATCCTACAGACTGCAGCACCGACCCTGGAGCTGGGCACCTGCCCTTCTAATTTAAGTGTACAATCACATCTTTTTCACTGTTTCAAGCAACTTGTGATACTGGATGAGTTCACCTGGGATCTTAGCCTATGCTGGTAGCTCAGTTTACCAAAAATTATAGCCATTTACAGGTTGCAATAACAGAGTGAAGGCCAGCAAGAGTTTTCTGCCTTGGCACTTTTGTGTGGGAGCAATCCATGAATGTTTGTTGTTTTCCAGCTTAGTTGCTGGCTATTAAAAAAACAGGATTGCACATTTAAGTGAGAAGGAAAGCACATAGCCCCGCTGTTTCTGGTGTGGTTTACAGCCTGCCTGAGGAAAGAGCACAGAACAGCTTTCTAGCCTGGCACCTTTCCCGTGGGAGCAGTTGCTGGACATTTTCCATTTTGGATCTGGAATCTGACAAGAGTAAACAGTGTTATGTATACTGAGGTGGGGAGGAGAGCACACAGGCACAGGGCTGGTGGAGCAGTTTGCAGGCTGCCATGGGAAAGCGATGGCCAACACTGTGTTCTGCCCGAGAGTTTTCTGCGGGACCGACGCGGGATGGGTTCAGTTCTGAGGCTACCCTTGGGGTCCGTAAGGGAATATCGCAGCAGGCGATAAATTCGAGTTTATTCGGCGAGTGCCTTGCCCCATCTAGTGGCTACATCGAGGGGAAGGTGACAGCCAGCAGCAGCTTCCCATCCTACCACATTTGGTGGGGATGCGCTGCAGGTCCTGAAAGTAAGAGCAGCAGGGGCACCAGTGACTCCAAGAACGCCTGCCAAAGCCAGGGTTTCCATTCCCACTCCAGCAGCCACCATGCCTGCTAGGACAGCACAGGCAGATGTACAGCACCTTGGAGTGTCTTCCAGTACCTGAAAGGGACTTTCAAGGCTGAAGAGGGATTTAGCACAAGGGCAAACAGTGATGGGACAAGGGGTAATGGTCTTAAGCTGAAGGAGAGTGGGTGTAGATAACATTACATTCCTCACCTGCCCTAAAACTTCCCACTGAAGCTTTTTGGAAATTTCTACCAAAATTTGGGATAAGTTCAGGCTCAAACAAAATTATTTCATCTGGTCCTTAAAATTATTGATAATATTAGTTTTCCCATTTCATTTCCTGCAGTACATAATCATAGAATCAGAATCACAGAATGGTTTGGGCAGAAGGGACATGAGAAATGATCTAGTTCCAAGCCCCTTGCCTTTGGTAGGCATGCATGCTGCCCACTAGACCAGGTTGCTCAAACCCCCATTCAACCTGGCTTTAAACACTTCTGGGGATGGACCAGACACAGCTTCTCTGAGAGACACTTGCCAGTGCCTCACCATCCTCATAGGAAAGAATTTATTCCTAATACCTAATAAAAACCTTCCCTCTCTTAGTCTGAAGCTGATGCCCCTTGTCCTGTCACTCCATGTTCTCGGCAAAAACCCCACTCCTGCTCTCTGGGGAGCCTCTTTAGCTACTCAGAGGGGCTCTAAGGTCTCCCTGGAGCCTTCTCCTGGCTGAACACCCCCAACTCTCTCAGCCTGTCTTGATAGCAGAGGTGGTCCAGCCCTCTGATCATCTTCACGCCCTCCTCTGGACTCACTCTATCAGGTGCACATCCTCCTCATGATAGGGACATCAGAAATGAACAGAGTTCAGTTTTATGTGGTTCTTAGAGTATCACTTCATCTTGTGCAGCTCAGACCAAGGTAAGTCCTTCCCAGGATCTATGATGAGTGTTTCAGAGCAACCTCTCTTTCCAAATTTCCAGTCCTTTACAAAGATTTTTTTTTACTGATAAGTTCCAAGATCGATCCTATCACAGACTGGTGTGCTCTCCCTGACAGTGCCAAGAACTATTTTTTTGTTTCCTCTCTCTGAGTGCACCTTTGTGTTTCTAACAATGAGCTATTGTAATTCACACAACTCAGGTTTATTCAGCACGCTGTCAGACATGAGTGCTTTTAGGATTGTTTATTGTTTTATGTCCTTTCAGGCCTTTGGTAGGAAGGTGCAAAAAGCCTGTCTTTCAGCACGTTCGCCTCTTGTATCAACAAAGTGCTGAGTAACACTGTTGTCCTTCCTCTGCATGATGGCTTGTTAAAAAAGCTCACGTCTTCCTCTTCTTTCTGAAGAATTGGGTTTACCTCCACAGATGTAGAAGACACAGACAAGCTGACACATTTCAGTGACATGTTCAACAGTAAAATATGCTAGTTAGCATGGCATTTGGGTTAGCAGAGAATCAATAAAAAGTAATCTGTAAAGAAAAATTTTTTATATAGTCTCAAAATTCTTCCTGCTAGTCAAAGGTCCACTCTCTTTGAGCAAATGCTTCTGAGGAACTTCAGTAATTCCTCAGAGGTAATTCCTTCAGCTGTGCAAACTTCTGAGTCTCGCTCTTTCTTGAAGCAGGCAGTGTTGAGATGAAAGAAAGATTTATTTTTAAAGGCTTCTACAGGGCCCTTCCCAAAGCTTACAGCAAGGTCTGTGCTGCTCCTTGAGCTAAAATGGAAACGCATTCCTTATCTCCTGCACAAACCCTCCCATCACGTGCAGTGGTGACCTTTGAAATGTGGGTTGGAAGAAGGACAGTTCCGAGGTTTGGCAGCACATCCCTGCTGACCTTTATTGAGATGCTGCTTGTGCTGTTGAGCTGTCAACACTGTGCATGTTCCTGCTCTTGGAGTAGCTCAGCTGTGCTGGGAGATGCTCATGCTTGGATCTCTCCTGCACTGCTCATGTCAGAGCGGAGTTGTGCTCTTGCACATTAAGAACGTGCACCAGAGCTAAGCTGACAAGCTGTAACTGCTTAGCCACCCACCTGAATATATTTAACTGTTTGCCTAAGGGCTTTCATTTAGTTTTTGACCCCCTGTGCCAGTGATAGCGTTCATGCACTTATTTAACTTTGTGTACACTGGTGTCTGATGCCAATTAGCCCACCCTGATAGATGAAGTGCAGAACACACATAAATGTTTGCAAGAAGAAAGTTTAGTTCCTGTTTATATCTTTCATATCTCTAAAGGAAAATAAACTATTGTCTCATAAATCTGTCTCTGTGAAAAACTCGTTACATCATTCTGTTATTGCACAACAGTACTGCTGCTGCTGTGGCAAAAGGACACAGTCTGAGAGCTTGAGCCAGCCAGTCCTAAGTAGAATTCATTCTACAACATTTAGAGCTGGGTCAAAAATGTCCTGAGTGAGGAAAAAGTGTCCAAAGTTCAGGCATTGGGGAAAACTTTTGTGACATTCAAATTAAAACCTACAGATGCCAGAATGTTACCGCTGCATTTGGTTGCATTAGAAAAATATATGTCAAGTTGCCAGCACGTGGTGTAAAGATAATATGTCATCAGATGTAGAAAAGAGGTGGAATAAGGGTAATATTTCTTCTTGAACTATCCTGAAGTGCTCTTTTTAGAAATGGCTGGAATTTGTAACTTAAGATGTGCCATACACCTGAAACTGTGGTCACCCATTTTCTGATGAGACTGATCTATTTCATCCCTGCTCCTTTCTGAGAGGCACATTTAGCATAATGTTGTGAAGGACAGAGAAAGAAGTAGTTTGCTGTATTAATCCCTGACCTGGCATTTTGGTGAATGGGTCAGGGTTTTAAATCGTTTTCCATATACACAAGAAGAAATTTTTGTCTTCTCCAAAGACTAATTCTGTGAATTGCTTTGGCTTTTATGCACTGCACTTGTTTATCCATTCAACTTCATTGTAACAGTATGGTAGAAGGTGATCTTCAATTGATTTTTAAACTCATTCTGCCTTAAAATTCAAATAAAATTGCTTTCATGCCGCTAGTTTATTAACTACTCTCTATCAAAGGCAAATCATAACTATTCTCCCTGTTAGGAATTTTCGTTTTGATGGAGGGTGTACATAGAATTTCTCTCCTGGTGCAGCTTGAAGAATCCCACTGATTTACAGTCAAGTAAGATTCTGAAGAATGTGTAATCTTCAGTTCTGCATTATCATCCTGTCTTCAAAACTTCCACATACTCAGGGCTAATCATCTTCTTGCTTAAACATCTGGTCTCTAGACAACCAGAAATTGCACTGAAATATAAACTGTGAGATTGCTCTTCAACCTCTCACATTATCACTCAATAACAGATATCAGAAAGATTTTACTTTGAATAAATATTGTAGGCATTGCAATGGCTTTGGAAATCTTTGCCCTTCTCTAGAAAGGAGGAGACACACAGCTGCAGTATCAAAACTGTAAATATTTGAGACTGAATTGCTCAAGAGGTGCTTTCTCTTTGAACCATAACAGTGGGATTTGCCAGATTAAATATAAACATATTTGATGGTGATATTTGTGCCTGAGCTCATTTTTTTGCTGTTGGAGTGAAAGAGACACTTTTAGAAACTAATTGCAGAGGACTCTGATCCAGTAATTGGTCTTTATTCCACACAATATTATAGAGATATAGGTTGGGAAGATGTGGAAGAGGTTACCTGAGCCCCTATTAAGTCTCCTTGGGTGAATCAGGCACTTCTGAACCTTCCTTTGAAAAAGTTTGTCTGAGCTGTTGCTAATAAAAGGGAAAGACCAGGTGCTGTGTTGATTTCAATAGAAAAAGACATGCACAGATGGCTTAATCCCTCAATAACTGATAGTTCTTTATATCTGATACTTCATTTCAGCTTCTGAAAAGTTATGTACCTGCTTTAAGTTCTACTCTTGGCCACAGAGAGTGAAAAAAATCACTGAAGAACATCCTTTCTGTCCCAAAATATGTAAAATAATTTCTTGGTGATGTGACTCCTCTGGAGGTACCTCTGTCTCTCTGTTGATTATAGAGCAACAGCTCAGATTATCTGCCCAGCTTTAAGCATGATGGAGTGAGATGGAATTTATCTGACCATTATCAGGCCAGAATTCAGAGCCTGTATCTGAAAAAATTATTTTCTAAGATGACTCTGAAAGTGATCAGATTCCAGACTTAATTTGGGACAGGTTTAAATAAAAAAAAATAAATTAAAAAAATAAGAAAGATAAAATAGCCTCTACCTTAATAAAAACTTAAAACATGTTTTCTGAACAATGTAGTTTAGATGGAAGAGATTATGTAAGGAAAAATACCTGCCAATGACAAGCTAAGATCAGATTTCCTTACATGGCTAATTTGATTCGAAAGTGACATAAAAATTCTTGCAAGGTAGAGACCAAATGGGAAGGGCTGAGTGACCAGATCATCAGTCTTCTCTCTCACCTTCTATTATTATTTTCCCATCAGAGCCTGATGGATAAAGTGCATCTTAAAAATTCAGCACTCCACTCTGATGGCAACAGGAAGAGTTTTTCTGTCATTTGCAGTGTACACCAGGATATTATCTCGACTCTCAGGATTGTAAATGCTGCTGCTGTCATATCACAGCTTTAATGGGCACTTTAAGGGACTGCTTGGGTAAGCTGAATTCTTGTTTGAAAAGCCCTCCTGAGTTCTGGCTCTGTCACTAACTATGCAAAGTGCATAAAAAAGTAAATATTGTGGTAAGGAATGAGAGAACAAGCATTGTGTAAATAAGGGATATGCTTATGCATCTGAAACAGGATTTCAGATGACTGTTAAGCATTACATTATTATGCAATTCCTATATATCATTGACAGTCTTTCTTTGTAATCTGCATGTTTTTCTTATATAAGATTCCTTTGATGATAGTCCATTTTATTATGTTGAGTAATTTTTCTAATTAACAGAGTCAGTACATCACTATTTTTGCTGCTATTACACTCATTAATCATCTGTGAAGAATTTTTCCTTTTAGAAGTTTTTCCCAGCACAACACAACAGATTGCTGTAATGGGAAGTATTATTTGGAGAACCAAACTAATTTTCCCAGTAACTGTTTCCTGATAATTTCCCATTTTCTGTTGAAACTCAGACACAAGTTTGTAATTTCTGTTGGTATTAGAACGCTGTGTACACGTTCTGGAAGTGCTGAGACCAAATACATTCTCCAATAGCAGTGGTGCAATGATTTATACTAGATCCTTTTAAGGCTGACTCTTGGTGCTTTTCATGTACTTGAGATTAGGTGAGTCACAGGTCTTCTTCAAATCTCAAGCAATGCTTTAGAAGTAAATGAGATACTTCAAGTGTAAAATGGCACATCTTGAGACTGGAATACCAAAACTAGAATGCAATAAATCTGAATTCATTCAGGAAAATATCTGCTAGGAGTACAAACTGAGAACTGATGTTCCCAAGCACAGACAATATGAGAAAAGAGAAGAGATTATAAGGGAAAAAGAGTACGGGTTTTATGTTGCTCATAAGCAAACAGATCCAAATACAATGTTTTGGATATCTCCTTTCTGAAAGAAGCACAAACCAAGTTTGGAAGCACAGATATGCCCTCAGTTCAGTCTTTGAAATACGAATCAAAGTTGCCTGCACCACGGAGGTGCAGTCAGCTCTGCTCTGTTTATGTTTCTTGAAGGTATCTGCTTTATATCTCATTGGGACTACTGCAAAATTGTTTTCTACAATAAATTTGGAGTCACTTTTTTTTTCCCCTGAAAATGAAAGATATAAGTGGCATCTTATTAGCAAACCAGTAATTCCTGGGTCTGGCTAAGGCTGTGTGTGCTGTTCTGAAAGATTCTGCTTCTGTCTAAAATACAGCTGGTGGAGCTGTGGTTGATAAAGATTAATCCTATCACACATATTGCTGGTTCAATTACCAAACTAGAAACTAAGCAGATAGTTACATCAACTAAAATTTTAAGCCATTTTTTGTTGAGGTGGTCAAATGAAGCAGTAGGGTTGAACTGTAAAATTTGGTCTATTTAGATGAGAAACCTGCAGAAACCAAAGTAAGGATTATGTGCCATTCATTAAATGGAAGATTAGGGACAGCTCAATATCAGTCTCAGGGAAAAAGAATATCCCTGGAATAGACAACAATGATTCAAATGCCTCCAAGTCACTTCTAGTGAAGGGAGCCCCACTCCATAGTTTTAAGTGTGTCCTCAGTGCTCTGTGCCATTCACTGTGCTGAGCTGGATGGAGGAAACAGGCAACTTCACAATCTCTTCCCCATCAGTTAACCATGACTAAGGGGTCCACGGGTTAAGTGCCTCTGGAATGCAAATGCAGCTCCAAGGTTTAAATATTATTTGGGACACAGAAACCTGCTTTTCCTCCTTAAGTCTCCTTCAGAAAGCTCTTCTTCAGGATCATCCTTCTTCTCCCCCTGGTGTGCACAGCAGTCTGGTTTCATGCTTGGAGATGAGAGGTGGGCATCAAAATGCTGTGCCTGCCTTCCTGTGCCCTTCTTTGGCATGAGATCTGGATCCCTGGACCAGGCTGCCTCATGACAGAACCTCCATCAGTAGCATCTGGAAAGCTGTCATATGAGTCACCATCAGTCATCAATGATATCAGCAGCTTCATGCTGGTTTCCTACAGTTATTCACACAAATTTTCGTGTTGAAATTTGGCAGGACACACAGCCCAGGTGCAGCCATAATTCAAAGGCAACCTGATGCATTTTTTTGGAAAAAAATAAATAAGCTCTCTTTGGCCTTGTTAGAGCCATGTGTCTATGCAGTGAGGCTTCTCAAGTCTCCAAGCTGTGTGATCAAAGCTCCATTCTGCTTCCTCTTCTCCCAGCTGAGTGGGATAAGGCACAACGACCTTTGCCTCAATTTTGCTGAATGACATATATGTGAAGCCACATAAGTGGTTCTGGGATCATGTTGACACATTGGGTTAAGTCAGTAGAACTGAGGACTGAGGTTATTTCTCCTCATCTCCATGGTAACTTCTCATAAACTGATATTTTACCCACATGCAAATGCTTAATAAAGAGCATATGCAATTCAGTGGTGTAGGATGTTATGTAAAAAAACCTCCTATACAATAACAATAGTTGTTTCACTGTAAACTAAACTCTGCAGGTGGAGTTCAGGCTGATAAGCTTTTGAAATCTTTTGAAACTGTAATTTTCTATCTTAGATGCAATGGGCTAAAAATACCCATCTCGTTCCCTAGGCTCCTGTAACAGTTTGTCAACACACAGGAGGAAAGGGATGTCATCCAAAGGGACCTGGTCAGACTGAAGAGGTGGACATTTGTGAGCCTCAAGAAATTCAGCAAGGCCAAGTGCAAGGTTCTGGAACTGGGAGGGAGCAATTCCATAACACAAACACAGGCTAGGTGGAGAATGAATTGAGAGCAGCCCAGAGGAGAAGGACTTGGTGGCACTGATGAACAAGAAGCACCACATGAGCCAGCAATATGCATTCACAGCCCAGAAAACCAAGCCTGTCCTGTCCTGAATTCAGAGCAGCATGGCCAGCAATGAAAGGATGGGAGGATTCTGGCCCTCTGCCCTGCCCTCATGAGACCCCACCTGCTGAGCTGCATCCAGCCCTGGGGTTCCCAACACAAGGATGTGGACATGCTGAAGATAGTCCAGAGGACGGCATGAAGATGTTCAGAGGGCTGGAGCACTTCTGCTACAAACACAGGCTCAGAAAGCTGGGATTGTTCAGCCTGTAGAAGGGAAGGCACTGGGGAGGCCTTAGAGCTCCTTCCAGTGCCTAAAGGGGCTGAAAGAGAGCTGGAGAGAGACTTTTGACAAAGGCATGGAGTGACAGGACAAGGGACAATGAATTCATATTGAAAGAGGGAAAGTCTGGATTAGAAATTAGGAAGACATTCTTTCTGTGAAGGTGATGAGGCACTGGCACGCGTCTTTCAGAGAAGCTGCGTCTGGTCTATCCCTGGAAGTGTTTAAGGCCAGGCTGGATGGGGATTTGAACTACCTGGTCTAGTGGAAGGTGTTGAAACTAGATTTTCTTTAAGGTCTCTTTCAACCCAAAACATTCTATGGTATATTTTTGTGCCTCATCAACACGAGTGCCTTCAGAGACCTTAAAGCAAGTACCGAGTATGTACAAGCACTGCTCTTCCCCAGCAATAGTGTTCTATTGTCTGGTTTCAATTTGTAGTTCCCTTTGTGCTCCTTTAGCTTCCTCAGTGGGTTCTGAAATTTCCTGTCTGACTTGGCATTGGTGCCCTGGCTGGACTCTTGCCCCCCTTTGCCAACCAAAACCCCACACGGCCCTTTTTGATTATGCCATCAGCCAACCTTATAATGAAAAGCAACCTCTCCAACAAGCAGAACCTTTCCAACTCAGGATGTCAACTAACTGCTAGTTATATGTTAGTCTTTAGGGTATTTATTTCTCTGATGTTAATTCTAGATTGCTGTTTATTTCTACTGGCCTGACTAAAGCTTCCATTTTTCAGAAACTGAAGGTCTGAAAACAGTACAAGGAATACAAACAATATAAGGAAATGGGAAATTGACCGTGACTCACAGTTTCTACAATTAGTTTCCACCTACTGCTACACTGAATTGACTCCTCCAAGGCTCAGCTTCAATACTCTACAAGAGCCCAGCAGTGACATAGGAGTGAGATGGTTTGGTCAACCTTAACAGAAAGAGGCTTAGGTATACAGACACTGATATTTAATTTAAATACTGTAAATAAATGAAAAAGGTTGATTAGTTGTTGATTTCTTCTCTTACCTAGTGAAGACAGCTACTTGCTCTCCTCCAGACCTCTGCCCTCCCAGCAAGAAAATTTATGTGAACTGTGATTCAAGCCAAAATTTATGGGAAAAATTAACCACAGAGGTCTTGCTATCTCTGCAGTGAGAGCCACTTGAGTGGGGAGCAAGGACACTGGAGAAGGGAATTGATGCCAGAAGGAAGTTTAGTTTGCTTTCCCTATCAGTGTAAATAAATGAGTAAGGGAAAAAATAGTGACAACTGAAAAAGAATAAAAAAAAATCCTGTGCCCTATGTCCACATGCACACCACTCTGCACTACCTTGAACTTTTCAAGTAGAAGTTGAAGGCCAGGAAAAGAGAGTCTCCTACTTTACACGGTCTTTGCCTGCACTCCAGCCTATTTCCAATTTCTCATGCTCAACTGGTAATTTTCCAAGTCACCCCAATAGGGATAATTCTCCCACTGTGAGAAAAATGTAATATTTGGTTTTGTTGTCACTTCTGCAGCTGATAATCAGGGAACTACTTATCTGTTAATCATCCCAGCCAGGAGCAGGCAGCCAAAGATTCTGTGCGAGTTACATTGCTGCATCAGCCAAAAAAAACCCTCCTCTGTGCTGCTCTATGGCCCCTTTTCACCCCTCCCAGCCTATCTTTCTCCAGTACACAGAGAGCAAAGGGCTGTGGTCTCCTCCCAGGGGCTGCTTAAGCCTGTCCCATCTATCTCTGTGCTTTGCTGGAGTGTAACCACAACATTGCAGGGAGACCAAAAAGCCTGGTGAGGCCTGCGCTCCTTCCTCAGTGGGAAGGAATGGACTGCACCTAATGCAGTCCTTAGGCTGCAAAACTACTTCCATCCTTACTTGCTTCTTCATCCCCAGGCACCAAATACTGTTTTCTCTGGAGCACTGCCGCTCCTCAAGTACCACAGCTTTCCCCAGAACCCAGAAGGGAAATGGAGCTGCTTGTGTTGACTAATCCTGGGTGATACATAGCAAGTCTTTATCCCTCACATCCCAGCTGCCCATCAGCGCAGTCAAACCCCGGCTTTGTGATGTTAGCAGCAATCTTTGGACCATTTTGCCAAGGATATATTGTGAGGCATGCTAGCAGGCTGTGCTGCTCTTTCTGGGGCAGCTTCCTTACTCTGGATGAAAGCAGCACTGGACATCAGAGCAGACTGTGTGGCTCTTGAGTGACCGCTGCCAGCCCAAGGGGACCAAGAGATTGGATAGCAAATTGCTAATTTAACAGAGTGGAGTGCTGTAGGACAGCGTTTTCACCTCCTGACTCTTCAGCCTTTTACTTCACTTTGGGCTTCTCAATGCAGAGAGACTTTGTAGGGCATAAGCTGACCCTGTCTGGGGCTGAGCCCATGAAAGCTCTGAGGTGGAAGCTGTGAGCTCAGGCACACCAAGCCATGCAGATCCCAAACAGAGCTGGTGTGAGGCTGACGAGCTCAGTGCCAGCGTGGAGCAAATGTTCAGCTGTCTGCACTCATCCTTGCAGGGTACCCTCGGGGAGGTCAAAATGAGCTTCTGGCAAGGCTTGTCCAATGCCTTTTCCCCAGAGGCATTTTCCCCAGCACAGGATTTGTCTGGAGCAACCCTCAAGGGGCCCTTTCCTTAATGGAGGAATGTATTCATGGCCTGATACAATGCTAGTAATAAAGACATCATTTATGACACATTTTACTGCACAGGGTCTGGGGAGAGCATGAACTATTCTCTACAAATGTATTCAAAAGCCAGTGTCACATAGGCATTGCTGAACAACAGAAAGGTGCTTTCTCTCACAGCATCCTAGGGTCTAGTTCTCTTCTGGCAGCCACACGTGTGTTTTCTCAACCTAAAGGAGGGAGGAGGGCGATCATCTGGACAGCAGAACAATGTGGGGAAGCCTCATTCCACTGATCTTTGGACAAGTAGCAGATTGTTGGTCTGGTTGCTAAACTGGAAGCCCAAAGTTTAGCTTCTGCTCCAGGAGATCTGGAGAGATTGGGAATGGCTGTTACAAGGAAACTCAGTGAGGGTGTGGCCGGTGGCGTGGGCCAGACAGCTGACCACAGGGACGGCCGGCGGCTCGGCGGCTTGTTCTGAGAGCTTCCTCTTCGTTAAGTCAGCTTCAGCTAGGGACTTCTTTTCCCCTTGCTGCGAGCTGGGCTTCACTGGGATGGTGGCCGCTGTCCTAAAAACCAGAGAGCTGCTGAGAGAGAGAGTGTTCCTTTGCCCGGAGCCCCAAATCAGACACAAGACACGAGGGTCCGCTCTGCTTGGGCTCAGGGGCAAAAGACCCGGAATAGCCCAATATTCAGACTTTTATTCTGAGGGTTACAACTTATCTCATAATGGTACAGGGGAGGACACAGAGAAGGGTCGAAGGTCAGGATGCAGTCAGGAAGGAGGAAGGGAGGAAAGAGTGAGACACAAGATACTATTGTTAACTCAGGGGGAGGCGGGGGGAGTTCGACTCCCTTTCCAAGGCCAAACTTAACTCTACCTTCCGAGGGGCCTCACTTTCTAGGCCCCCAGAAATTCTTCAGGGGGTATGTCATTCTCTGAGCCTGAACCACCGCTACATGAGGGTGCATTGAGATTAGCTCAGAGCCCTTGCCTTGTGCACAGTTTTGTGCTTGGCCAATGCAAAATGCATTTTGATGCAAATACAGTGTGTGAGCTACTGATGCACACTGCAGAGTGAGAACTGTGTGCAAGCTAATATTTACTGTACATGGATGCTCCAAATGGAGTCACCTTGTGCAGTTTCTCTGTGTCCTTGAAAACACTTATTCAGGTCCTCCCCATCTGTTGGAGTAACCAGGTTGTGCTCCTTTCCAACCATTTTTGGTTGAGTTTGACTGGAAGCTTTTCAGGCATGTTTTGATACACAGAACAGTCCTGATTTGTGCAGTCAGAGGAACTGTAATATGGACAAGTTCTCACTTTAAGCATGTAAAGAAAATATTCCTTTTTCTCTGCCTAGGTTCAAAGAGTCCACTGATTTATAAGTGAATTTTATGTATATTTTGATGAAAAATCTTCCTTACAAGGAACTTTGCAAGTTTATAAGGTATCATTGCTGCTTTCAGGTCCTTTACATATGCTACAAATAACACACTCCATGACACGTTGTATGAAAAAATGCTTTCAGCTATGCCTGGTGAAGCAGATCCCTACACAGTACAAATCAACAGGTTCAGGAGAACATACTACAAAAAGGAAAAAAACTCCCATGAAGATTTGACCTTCTACATCTTCAATAGGACTATGAGATGTTTTTATGCCTATGCTATGAACAGTCAAGACAAGACACCATTTTCTCTTGGCCACAAGTTTTTGAGAACAGCTGCATTTTTGACACAGTGCCAGCCCATAATTCATGTTTGCCTGCACCCTTTACAGCACAGACTTCATTGGTTCTACAATATTTTGACATATTGAAGAGACTGTTCTAATTAGAGTAGTTTTGTTTCTGGTCAATAATATTATTTCTAAAAATTTATATGTTCTAGAAATAATAAACGAGGAAGAGAAGCTTCACTTCTTGATGAAATATGGGTGCGTGAATTCCCCTGACGTAATTTCCAGTCCACTCAAATATGATACAGTTCAAAAGTTCAGCTTGGGTTTAAATTTTGTTGAGTTTATATTCTGTTTGAAACAGATGGAAGGAGTCCAGTGAAAAGCAGAGGGAGAGGAGGTCAGTGGTCAGGATGGAGTATATAGAACAGCTGGAGGAGAAAAAGCAAGAGAAGAATGCATTAAAAGAATGAACATTTTGTACAAAGCCTCACTTTTGGTGAGGTTTTCGCCTTGGTGTCACCAGCTTTCACCTAATTGTCCTCTGAGGACAGTTTAAAAAGTTGCTGGTTACATGGAACCTGATGAGCATCACCTGATGCTGTCCCATGCATGTTGTTGGTAAAACAAACAGTGAGTACCACTGGCAGCAGTGCCTTCACTGGTGTGACTGAAGCTATCCTGCCAAAAGATTTCCCCAAATCAGGAACCTGGATGTGTTGGTTTAATTGTTCTGAGGCAATTTTCATTCATGGAACAAGAAGGATTCAGGTACTCATGCTGGTACGAAAGCCATTCAATTGTCTTAGAAGTCCTGAATAATTTACATTTCAGCATCTCTTAAGTCCAAACTGATGGGAAAGCATTTACCCCTTTCCCCATGCGAAAAGCTTCTTCCATGAGGCAGACTCTGATGGGTTCCCCAGGTTCAGGATTAATCCCAACATAAATTTACAACAGTGCCACCAGTGAGACTGTTAAAATCTACACAACACTTGACTTATATTTTCTTTGTGTTTCTTCCTGCTTCCCCTCTGATTCAGAATTTCCCTTTCCATTTATATGTTTTAATCTCTCCATTCCTCTGTGAACCAGCTCTCACAACCTTTTTGTAAAGGTCCCATTTTTCACACCTTCCAGTTGCTCCCGGATCCTCTCTGAACTCTCTCACAGAATCTGGCTGAAAAACTTAGCCAGGCTTTGTAACCTTATTCTTGAGACCATGGCTCTTGAGGAGCAAACCTGGAAGCTCTGCAAAGACAGCACAAGGCAGATAGGAGCAGCTGTCACAGGGTTGTGTCCTAATTAATTATCCCTAGTCAGATTATTAATGATACTGCAGATAGTCTTAGCCTCTCCCATCTGTCAAGTAAAACATGAAAATGTTTTAAACTACTTCCCAAGCAAGGAGAGGTATACAGAGCTGTGAGGTCTTGGCTGGTGAACAGTTTGTAACTTGACCTCATTCATTTGCAGCTGAGGCATCTTTAAAAACTGCACTGGTTTAACCAGAAAAAATAATTTTCATGACTTCCCAATGCAGACAGCATGTTGTGGATTTATTTCTAACTTGTGGGATATCTGAAACAGTGCAGTGGAAAAGCAAGAGAGGTTTGGATGCTTGTATAGAAAACTTAGCTATGTACTAGGCATGTCTTTTAGGCTTTATTAATTGAATAAAGTATTTTTTATTATTTCTGGAAGAGGAAAGATAGGAAGATCTGCTAATTTTTATTTAATCCAAACAAAGCAACGTCTTTCTTTGAGATAAGACTTCATTCCCATAACAACTCTTGCACAAGACCAATACTGCAAGAAGCCAGTTGTGAAAGAAGAGGGGGTAAGGAAAAAAACACCCTTTGGTCGATGAGATGCTGACAGAATTGCTCCACAGACAGCAGCAGGAGATTTGTTTAAATGCACATCGGTTGGGCACTCTGCTAGGAAACATCTGAGAATGCTTTGTGTGGGTGAATCCAGAGGCCTACTGAAAGGCAGTTGGAAGTACATGATGCAAATCAAATGAAGTGACACATTCTGCAGTGCACAAACATGTGATGTCACTGCACTTTTATTGGATCTACTGGAAAGCCTCCTTATGAGCAGTCTAAGGAAGCAGGAGGCTGGAAAAGTAAACAAAGAAGACAACATGACATTGAGTGTCCACAGGCAGAGAGCTGTGCAAATCCTTCCTTGATGAAAGTTTATCCTGATTTCTAATTTTGGTTTACTTTATAAGAGAGTAAAAGCTGACATTACACTTCAGAGATCAGGTGTAGGATATCAACCATTTAAGGCAAAGCACTTGGAGCCTCTGTTTTTGAACTGACTCTGACTTCTTATCCAACAGTGAGCTTGACTGGATTCCCCCAAACTGGTGTTCAGTTGCCTTTCATATTCCCTGGGGTGTGCTGCTGCCATATTCCTTCATGGTGGCACCACTGTTTTGTCCTTCCCCAGCAACTTAAATGCCTCAAAATCTGAGCTATAGAGGGAGACAGAACTGACAACTGGTGGTTCACATCCAGAGACCTTCCACAGGAAACACAGTGACTGGAAGCTGTGGTGACTTTCCTTTCCCTTCTCTCACCCAGCCTCGTGTTCAGAGCACCATGTAGAGTATGGCACACCACTCAGTGTTCCCTGCAGGAAGGGAATTGCTTTAAGGAATACATCAGGAATTATGACAGGATGGTACTTCTGAACAGTCTTGTTCAGGTTGTTCTTCCCTCTGCTTCTGCAGTCCCAGTGGCCAATTTGTTATGTTTGGTTCTTCAGGGATTATTTAATGCTCCTTTAAGGAGTGTAGCATTCTATAAATGGAGACAAAAATGAGGATAAATTCATAGGATCCAGAGAAGTTTCCCAAGGACTGCCAAGGCAGGCACCACTTGGGGAATAGAAAATACCCACTAGGGTAAGGAAGACTACTGGTTTGGTCATCTAGGCATGGAGTTACCATGGCAGGTCTATTTCCAGCTGCCCCATGTACAGAACTTTTCCCAGCAGTGATGCTTTGGCAACGATTACCCACTTAGGAGATGGGGTACAGGGGTTCTCAACATGACAGCCCTGTTGGGGCTTGCACACATATAAATAGTTTTGTGCCCTTTGTGGCATTTCTGAACGTGCCAGTTAACAGACTGCGAAATTCATAGGTAATTTCAACATTAAACACAGTCCTCTGCAGACTTTAGGCACCAGATAGAACAAGCAGCAACTGTAGAAGAACAGTAAAGATTTATATTTTGGACTTAAAATATCTAGAGAGGCAATTAAAGCACTTGGAGCCTCACCTAACTGGGCATCTTTCCCTCCAAATGGGGAAAAACCTTGATTAAGGCGTGTTTGGTCCAGTTCAGCAATGCAATAACTTGCCTGATGTCTGTGGTGAAATACAAGGGGCAGATTAGAGGAAATATATGGTCTTGAATCACATATGTAAGGCAAGAAACATATGCTAAAGTCTGTTACAAGGAGCTTTTTCCAAGAGTAAACAACAATGAATGAAGCTGGAGGTTTGAAATTCCTCAATGTACTACTCTTGCCAGAGTTTTTAAGTGAAAGGCAGTGGAGTCATAAAACTTGTAAATATTATAAAAAGCACAAATTACAATACAAGTACTCATGATGGAAGCTTTACCAAAAAAACAATTTTTAAACTAAAATCTTACTGATAGGTTTCTTGTGGAATTTCATAAGTTTACTACTGTTATTTTATTTTATGCTCTTCCTGTGTTTCAGCACTAATTGATGTGTAGAAATATGAAAATATTTTGTAGTCTCAACAGCTTAATGTATTTTTTTTTACTTTGCTTTGTTTTATTTTGCTTTGCTTTGTTTTAGTGATAGCTGGGAGGGATGTTATTTAGGATTAGCTGATAGAAATATTTTCCTCATTTTCTCTTGAGCAAAGATAGTAAAATCAAACAATGCTGCAATGATTACTTTATATTATGATATGAGAATGTGCTTGCTGCAGTACTAATATCTGAATTCAAACTGAAGCTCTGGCCTTGCAGAAGACACATTTCCCAACCTCACATTTTTCAGAATTTTCATGGAAAATTTTGAAAATACAATTTTTAATTTTGAGCTACCAAAAAAAAAAAAAAAAAAAAGAGAAAAAAAAAAAAGGAAAGATGATGTGAAGTCAGTCTTCAATAATCTGACCCGTTCTGTCCACATGTGACATCATCAACCACTTTTGCCGTCTCTCTGGACACTTCAGTCAAAACTCTTTCACTGCATCAGTACAGGGAACAGATACTGCTTGCAGGCTCTGTTGCTCCAAAGTTTCTCTGCTATCTGTTCCTCATCTAAGTGCATGACCCATATCTGCTTTGCAAAGATTTGGAAAAGAATTCAAACTGGAAGGAGCCTCTGGAAAACCCAGTCCAGGTGCCTGATAAAAGCAGGGCCAACTTCACTGTCAGAATTTTTTTGTTCAGAGCTTTGCTCTGAAGGGTTTTGAAAGTCTACAAGGATTTTCCAGATTTAAGCCTATCTCATTACTTAGATTTTTTTTCTTATATTTAACGAGATCTTCCACAGTTGCAACTTGCATCAGCTGTATCTTGTCCTTCAACTGAATCCTCCTGGGAGGAGGTGATGTTCTCTTCCTTATAATTGCCCATCCAGTCTCCTTCTCTGGAAATATTCTAGGTTAACCTGCTCTAGCAGAGAGGTTGGACTAGATGATCTGTAGGGGTCAATTTCAGTCTGAACCATTCTGTGGTTTTTTGATTTGCATCCAAAATCCTGGTTTGGCTATTCTTACTCCTCTTCTGCTCTCCTCATGCCACACCTCCTACCCTGTTGCCTGTTCCAGACTTTCTTCTCTTTGTTGGGTTTCTTTCCTGAAAATGAAGTTCTCTCCTTCTTTCGTCTTATCTCTGGCACCCTGGACTCCCTCCTCCCCTCCATTTTCTGGGAAAGTTAGGAACAGCAGAGAGGAATCTCCTCTGTAGTCACTTCCCAAAATGTTTCTTCACAAAGTATGCAGCTGATGAACTGGAAAATCACAGAATTACAGAACGTTTTGGGGTGGAAGAGATCTTAAAGACCACCTAGTTCCAATCCCCCTGACACAGGCAGGGATGCCACCCACTAGGATCAGATTGCTCCAAGGCCTGTCCAGTCTGGCTTTCATGGATGGGGCATCTACAGCTTCTTGGCAACTTGTGCCAGTACTTCAACCCCCTCACAGTAAAGAATTTCTTCCTCATGTCTTTTAGTGTAAAACTGTTCCTCCATGTTGTCTTTGAAAAACCTATTTAAAAAGCTGCTTTCTTTTGTTATAAAGCCCTTTTAAGTATTGAAAGGCTGCAATAAAGTCTCCCATGTGTCTCCAAAACATGTGTCTTTAATGCAATCAATGCTAGTCATGGACAGGAGGAGGAAATCTGTGGAACTATCTTGGCTCTGCAATGTAGCAGAACTGCCATGAACAATAGCTTGGGAGAAAAGTGACTCTCCCAGTGTTGCAGGACTGTTCCCTCATATTTGCCAGAATTTTCATTAGTATCATGTTACATCAGTCTCCAAATGTCTTTCCTTGTGAATGAGTGTTGCAGAGTCTGTCAGACCCTCCTCAGAAAATTCTTCTGTCCCTTTTTCTTCCCATTTCAGCTTAATCCCATTTCCCTGTTTACTTTACACTTGTTTGCCCCCTTGCATGAACTGACGTCCTTCTCTGTTTTCATGCATCACACTTTTAAGCAGCCAGCATGTTTTCTGACCAAGGTACCTGTGTCTCCTCCTGCTCTGCACAGCTCAGCTCTGACTACCTCTTTGCAAAGCTCTTCCTATCCCTCTCTCTTGGCTGCTCTTCAGTTTCCTGTTACACTTCATGAAGACATGAATTGTACTAAAACTCACTTCTCTACTCCATTTCCCTTTCATCTTTCACTTCTTCTATCATCTTTCGGTTCCATCATTATCTGTCTCCTAGGCTCTCTTCTCACCTGTCCTCTGAGAGAGATTGGGTGAAGTTTCACTGATCTTCTCTAAACTCTTGGGGAGAGGTGGGGAAGTACCTGCCTGCTCCCCTAAAGTATTTTCATTTCTTCCCTTCTCAGAGGCATTTACACCAACACTTTGTTTCCTCCTGTTCCCGTCACTCGCTCTGAGCACTTTGATGGCTCTGAACTCCTCTCATTCCTCATTCCTCCTTTGTCTTGGCAAAATCTACTTGGACCCTCACCAATCGAGGACCCATGGGACCAAAATCTGCTCCAGCTGCTTAGCTGCAACTTTGACAGGAAGCTGCAGACACTACACTTAATTTTTGTTCTTTTCTTATGTCTATTTTCCCCTTTTTCACTCAAATTTACTCACAACAATAGCTGAGAATGGGAGGATAGTTAACTTGGGTTAATATGGTCCTTCTGAGGGAAGACTACAGGGCAGAGGAGGTGTTGACAGTAGTTTTCCTGTTTTTCAACTCTTCAGATGCTGCAAACAACACTGACAGAGCAGAAACTAGAAAGCCCTGAGTGAAATAATTATATATACATCTGGAGAACCTAATTTTTTTCCCGAGTCTTGTATAAGACATACCACAGAGCCTTGGTTTTGAGAGGAAATAGACCCAGTTTTCTGGAAAATGTGACTTGTTTCAGGGTTGGCAAAATGCAGGCTGCCAATTTAGGCATCTGAAATGAATCAGTGATCACTTTTGAAAATCTTGATCAAAATGTTTCACATGGACAGGCATGAAATAGGAATCCACAGGCAGCAGCACCACCACAGGCTGTTTGTTGTTACAGACAATCATTTACCACAGGCTGTTCTAATTTAGGTTAAACAAAGCTAATCCTGAAATTATCTATTTCTTAAACTAGCCTGTGTGCGCCTGTGCCTTTGCACAAACAGAATAGGTAATTGTTTATGGAAAATAATATGGCCAGAGGATACCTTGCCTGATTTTCATTCTCGTGGAGATACAGGGGATCCAAGATGTTGTGTCAGTTTTTTTTCTCCCCAGGAAAGTAAGAGGTACTGAATGTCATGGGGATTAGGTAGAATAGGAAAGCTAATTCTTTGGGCTCCCAAAATATTAAGAAGTACTTACTGTGTTATTTACTAACCTACTGTGGCTAGTTTAGGGCTGAGTAGATTCCCTGCATGGAAGTCTGCAGCCAGAGGCCCTGATAACTCTGTTAGGGTACAGTCTTGGCTTTTAAAGAGAAAAAAAAAAGCCAGTACTTCTGCAAACTAAGACTTAATTTCCATGGATAGCTAACATGAATCATGACTTGATGAACTTTTAGAGCCTCTCTCTGTTTCTAGTCCTTCTAACATTCCTAATGTTTCTATACTTATATCTACCTGATACCAGGCACACTTAGATTAGATGTTATGAAGAAATTCTTTACTCAGAGGGTGGTGAAACCCTGAAACAGGTTGTCCCATCCCTGGAAGTGTTCAAGACTAGGTTGGATGGGGCTCTGAGAAATCTGGTATGGTGGAATGTGGCCCTATCCATGGCAGGAGGGCTAGAACTAGATGGTCTTTAAGGTCCCTTACCATTCTGTGGTTTTATTTTTCTACAGTTCTATACCATGCAAACACCTGTAGAAAGGAAGGCACTTGTTGCATGAAGCAGTTAAAAAAACCCCAAAACACTGCATTGGCTACAGGAGACCCAAATGCTTTATTACATATCCCAGAATCCAAGAATGATATTCCTTGGCTTAGCAGTATGAGCTTTCTTTGCATCAAGGAAGTCTGTTGCGAGGACTTTAGAGGGAAAAGCAGTGAATGAGGGCGTAAATTCTTGCTTGCAAAATTCCAGTCAAAACAATCTGTATCGTGTCTACTATCCTGGTGTCATCTGGGACAAGGTTGATTTTCTTCTTCATTAAAGCATGCCACCAACCTACTAGGAAAATGGGGCTGGCGGGTGGGTAGGTGTGTAATGTGTGAGTTACATCTGTGTTTGATGCAGGATCACATACTTTGGCATTTTGACTTCTTGCAGACACAGTAACAGACAGGAGAGGCAAGAGCTGGGGTTGTCAACTACATACCCCTATTGTGATGTATAATATCATGCAGGGCTGACATTTCTTCCTGTTTTTCCTCTCTGCTATTTTATTTATGGTTTGTTTTTTATTTCCCTCTTGCTCCTCAACCCATCCAGAATAGTAGAATTGGCTGGAGCAGGGTCATGTCATTTCTTGGTTATGCTGCTAAGAAAAATCCAAACAAGCCATGCTGCATTTTACTCCTGAGGCTTATTCTTGAGAAAACGGTTTCTGCTCCTGGGGAAGTCAATGGAAATCTAATTAGTCCCAGATGTTTAGTAATAATAAGCATTTCCTTTTGGGATAGCCAAACAAAAATGGTGTGAAAACTATTAATTAAACGTGTTTGTCATCAGGTTATTAACTAATTCCAGCCACACTAGTCAAGTCAATACTGGCTCTGAGAAGGAGACTGCCATACTTGACACAAAAGGCATAGACTCAGTGTGTGGCAAATTAACCTGTGTCTGGGCACACAGCTCAGCTTGCCTTCATACCAAGGGAAAAGCTCAGCAACTTCAACATCAAACTTCCAATTAGTTCCTGGGATTGCTGCTTGTGCAATCTACTAGACTAGAGACTGGAGACTGAAGACTGGACTTTATTTCTCAAGCACGGGCTTTTGTGGATGTTAGATCAGACCCCATTTGCTGCTGATGGTTTGTGCAAGTTTGTAGAATCACAGAACCACAGAATGGTTTGGGTTGAAAAGGACTTGCAAGACCATCTAGTTCCAACTCCATTGCCATGGTCAGGGACACCTTCCTCTAGACCATGCTGCTCAAAGCACCATCCAACCTGACCTTGGACACTTTCAGGGATGGGTCATCCACAAAGTCTGTGAAAAATCTATTCCAGAGTTTTGCCTACATCTTCTTCATCTGCACTGGTTGCACTCTAAGATACTGAGCAGCTGTCCCTTCTTCCAGACCAGAAGATAAAGGTCTAAGGTGAAGTCTGAACACCACAGGAAAAACAGGAAGGCTTTTCTTTTAATCTGTGAGCATTTCAAACTGGTGATTTAATAGATTCACAACACTGTGCTTTTTTACAAAATTCAAAGGTGTTTTTATTATACAAAATTCCACAGTGAAATCCACCAGCCAGTTTCTTACATAGCTGCTTTAAAAATAGAATTATACACCATTTTGTAGTGTGTTAATTTTTACATTCACTAGCTGGAAGAAACAGAAATGAAGCAGCAATTTGACTCTGAGTTATTTACCTGGACAGGTTTTGGTTTGACCTCTATTTCTGTTATATGCCTTAATGTACAGTTTGTGGCATTAACAGAAGACTTGATATAATTCCTCTTGAAGCCATTGCACCACATTAGAAGCTCAGACTTCCACTGTTAGGAAGAACTGGTTTTCACTTCAAATGGGTGAATTTTCCATCAGGGTACAGAACAAAATATATGTCAACTTCTAGCAATGTAGCATGTTAGCTGTGATAAACCCATCACAGAATGAGGATCTACAAAACTTTTCTTACAGCCCATCCTCTAGACTTTAATATCTTATCAGGGTGACACAGTAAACATCTGATCTGAATAATGGCACAGGACTAGGTTCCCTGTGTATCATTTCACAATGGTATCTTTTTGCAGTCTAACCGTCCATGACCTTTAAAAAGAGATATATTATTCTTCTGCATTGAAATGCAGCTGTATGCCATGCATTTCCCACAGTTTTCCTTAGAAATGTGAGCATTTCAGTCCAATGCTAGCTGGATGAAATTCATTCTCCAAGATTTTCCTTTTGCAAAGTATTCACCACAGAGATTAATTTCTTCACATTATACCCAGTTAAATATTTATTGCACGTGAGAGGCAGATTTCTCCTCTTTTAGTTAAACTGTGGATCTGGGACCTTCTGAGCAGAACTGGGTGTTAAATCAGCAGTTCTTCCATGCTGGAGATTTGTTTTGCATCCCTCGTGGGTACAAAGTGCCAGAACTAATTGACCTCATCTGCCTCTCATGTCTTGCCCCAGTGTCTGGAGCAGCACCCTAACACGACTAAGGAGGCATCCAAAGAGGTTCCTACCACATGGACTTTGGTTCCCATGGTGAGCTGTGGATTTTCTAAAAGGTAGCCAGGATCACAATGGACACTTACAATAACTTCCACTTTTTTTTCTTTCCCCTCCCCCCCCCCCCTTTGTTTATTTATTTTAGGTTAAGTTCTCATTGTTTTGAAACTCGAGGGAAATTTGCAACCAGCTTCACTGAGTGAAGATTGTGTTTTGACCCACTCTGGCATATCTTTGTATGATTTAAGTTTAAGAATGGTTAGGAGCTAACCAGCTAGGGAAAAGCAAAGCTCAGACCAAATCAAAACATCTTGTGGAGGCACATAACTTTGAGAAAGGATTTCCTAATTGGCTGATGGCATCATATGAGCTTAATGAAAAGTCTCAGGTCTCAAGACCTTAGAGGCTTTTTTCTTTTGAGCTGGTTTAAATTACACAACCCTCAAACAACAGCAGAGCTTTACAGTGGCCTCTTCTAACACCGTGTAATCTTTTAAACAGATCTGCAGTGTGAATGAAGCAAGTGCAAAATAGAGCAAATTCTCCTTCCCGTCCCTGCAACCCAGACCACTACAGTGGTGCAGATCAGATGCACTTCAAAACCATCTTAAAATCCACAGTTGAACTCAAAGATGATAATTTTATCCTTCATTTCTACACAGTGCCAGGGTAGCACCTGATTTCTTCAGTTTTCAAGGCATTTTGTGTTCCTACGCTTTAAACTGATGGCTGAAGTTTTGCCTGCGGAAGCAAAAAAATGAACCCACACCAATGATGATCACAGATAAAACTAATACAAATGTTAATATAATGAGGATGTTGATTTTCTTCAGATCCTCTTTTTCACAGTCTTCTGGTCTAATGTTCCTAACGTGCATTTCTTCTTGATACCCGAAGCTCTGAATGTACTGGCACGTTAAGTGTTCCACGTTGGGGATCTGGACATTTTTGTTCTGGATCATTGATGAAAGCCAGATGTTTCCACAGCAGTTGAGTGGGTTCCCAGAAAGATATAAGTTTTTAAGTGAGTTTTCTAATGCTAAAATATTGCTGTCCTGCAATGTACTAAACCTGTTGTTCCGTAGGTCTAGAACTTCCAGTGGAGAGTCACTACCCCACTTAGGCAGCCAGCTCAGCTGATTTTCAGAGAGGTTTAAATGTTTAAGGTGACTAAAACAAGGCAAGTCGATGTTTAAGTCTATGAGGCTATTGCCATGTAGATGCAAGTATTCCAGAGACTTTTCCAGCCCTGCTAGTGCTTTGAGTTCTATTTTCATTCCAGGGTTCATGGAGAGATCCAAGACAACCAGAGGAGTCTTGTAGAAGGTGTAGGCTGGCAGGATGCTCAGCATGTTGTCAGCTAGGTACAAGTACTGGAGGGCAGGAGAATTGACAAATGACACACAACCACTTTCCTCTCCAGGAAGTCTTTGCTTAGCTAATCCTGAGTATATGTGGCAAAGGCTGATATTATTGCTCTGTAGGTTAAGCAGTCTGAGGTTAGGAAGGCTGGAAAAGATGTCCAATTGCAGGGTCTGAAGGTTGTTGCTTTGAATGTGAAACTCCCTCAAATTTGGCAAAGCACCAGCATCGAGGAGAAGGTTCTGCAAAGCATTGTAGCTCAAGTCAAGGACAGTTAGGGAGATCAATGCACTGTCATAACTTATTGTAAGTGCCTGAAGACAGTTTTTGCTGAGATTAAGGGTGTGAAGGGACAACATTGAATCAAAGAACCCATCTGGAATGGATTTGATTTCATTATAACTTAAGTCTAAATATGCAAGTTGAGATAAATTAAGAGAACTTATATTTCTGCTTTGTTTCTGATCAAGAAGATGAAAAGAAGCATCTAGCCATTCATTATCCATGTAGTCCATTTTATTATAAGGGAATTCATCAGAGAGCTGGATTAAATTATTTGATAAATTCAGAGTTACCAGCTTATTTACCTGCGGGAAGACTGGGAAGTGAAGCAATTTGTTTCCACTAAGATCCAGACATCTTAAACTGTATTCATCATTTGACCTTGTGATGCTGAAGGTCTCAATGCTATTCCTGCTAAGGTCAAGTATCTCCAATTGCCTGAGGTTGAAATCAGAGATGCAAGTAATTGAATTTGTGGAGAGACTGAGTTTGGAAAGGTTTGCTAGAGTCTCAAAAGCACCTTCTTCTATTTCCATGATGATATTTCTCTGAAGATCTATCTCGATAAGACTGGGAGATCCCTGAAACATCTTGTGTGATATCATTACAATACTGTTGTCTGCCAAGGAAAGATACTGCAGTGCTGGAGCTTGATTGATGAAATACTCAGCCATCCCATTGTAGAGGTTGTTGTGGGACAAGTCCATTATTTCCACCTTGGGTAAAAGTCCAATGCCCTCTGTCCCATTCTGAGCAAGCTCATGTAAATGATTATTGGTTAAATTTATTTCCAGCAAACTCGTAATGTGTGCAAACACTCCAGATGTGATGAAGCTTATCTGGTTGGAGCTTAAATCCAGACTCTGGAGGGAAGTGTAAAATGATAATGGCATTTCAGGGATGCTTTGAATCAGGTTTCCAGACAGATCTATTCTGTTTACATTCAGATGGAGATCATGAGGGATTTGGTGGAGGTCTTTGTTGTGGCAGAATGCCTGTGAGTTTGCCTGCCAGAAAAAAAGAGAAAAGGGGTCACGTGACAAATGAAAAATATTTTTGCATGATATCTATAAAGACAGTACCATTGAACATCCAGGCAGAACCTCCCCCAGAAACACTGATCACACCACTTTGTCTGAGCACTTGGATATCAAGGGCAACAATCCTAACACCTCTCTGCAACTAAGAGCACTTTTTTCACTTTAAAGGCATCTCTGGCTTGCAACAGTAGAGTTTTATCTGTGTGTGATATCTACAGAATGCTCTCCTTTCTGTACCTTTGTCCTGGACTCTTTAATAGTCCCAAGTGAAGGAGTTTTGCCCCTTTTCCATTGCAGTCAAGCATAATTTCCTAATTTTTATTCTGATTTTTAATTTTCTCACTTTTATCTCTGTATTAAATTTTTTAAACTCTACTTGCAACAGTAAGTGGTACTTGAAAAGGCTTTACTCTGTTGGCAGTGTGGGTCCCAAAGCAAGGAGGTGGAAAGACATATAAGGATCTTACATCACAAAACTTGTCTCTCCTTCACAGTCACAACTGTGAAGATATTAGATCCTGTCTTCCTTTAGCCATGGCTTAGTTTAGTAAAGCACCTTTATCCAAAATGGGTCATTCAACCACTGAAACATTTCTGATGCAAATCTCCAATCCCTTCCTGCTTTTACTATCCATGTTTATCCTCTTCCTAAGGATAGTTCTCTTCTTCTTGCATGAGGAGAGCACCTTACAAAACTGCTCCAACAAAACACAAGTGACACAACATGGAAAAGACGAATTCTGTAAGGCCAGGTCTTGAGAGACAAAAAAGCTGTGAGGTGCAGTGAGGGTCATACTTTTTCAGGTCAATTATCAGCAGCAGATAGAGAAAAAAAACCCAAACTAACAAATGTCAAAATCAAATCCATTTTCCAGATGCAAGTGTGTTTAATTGCAGCTAGGATTGAGCCTGTGTCCAGGCCAAATTTGGAGTGTATGTTCATAAGGAGGATTGGGAACATGAACATGAGCATCCTTGCATAAATATCAAGCTGTGTTTTTCTAATAAGGAGAACATACAGCAGTGTGAGGAAGTAGAATGTGAAAGGCTTAGGCAATATTTAATTTACTGGAGGAAAACTCTTGTCATGAATATATTTAGGTGTTTGGGCCATATAGTATTTGTAGAAAGATCAGAGAGGAAAGAAATAAAGTAAAAATCTGTTGAATCTTAATTTTTGTGGAGAGCAGGATCCAGATTCCTTGACACAAAGCTTTTCGTATATTAAAGAAACATTAAAAGTAAAAAATATTAAAACCCATCTGTTTAGTGTGAACTTTGAAGTGAATGAAGCGGCGGGTCTGCTTTGGAGAAGTGTGGCATTAGTCAGTCTTTTGTGAATCTCTTTTGCACAATCTAGATTTTGGAGACCACATAAAAATGTGTCAGAGAAGTACAAGTGCTCATCCAAACTCTAGATATAGCCAGAAGCTCAATGATACTTCCTGTAATAAGTCTTCCCCAAGATCTCAAGTAAATTGAGTACTGAAACCTGAACCCCCATTTTCCCCCACTCCAATTCAATTAAATCTTCCCCAGCTAAAAATATTAGGGAGACAGAGGAAATTTTCTGGCTTCTCCTGGACATAATTTCTTTCTTGTAAAGCCATCATAGAATTGCTCATTTTGAGCTAAAATATTTCTGGAGTTGGGCTTAGCTCCAAGGCATGAGAAGGAAGCATTTTTAATTTGGTTTGTGGAAGAGGCAGAAGCCAGAAGGATAAAAAAATCTAGAGTGAAAAAAGTAGCAGGTACTTTGCAGCCTAAAGCAAATGACAAGTTTCTTCACACACTTTGAGCCAGATCTCAACAAGTGTAGAGCCCCCTTCACTTCTTCTGGGAGGAAGCATCTCAACAAAATTCTGATCCAACTCCTGTCAATGCCAGGCAGACAGTTTTAACTGAACTGAGTGAGAGGTCAGTCCCAGATCATCATATCTTGCAGGATTTTGCCTTTAATCTGAATCCATAGAACTCTCCCAGGGATAAAAGGGACAGATAAAATCTACACTTCCCACTGTCTGTAGCATTTCCCCTCCCATATTTCTTTTAAAACTATCATTCCTTGTCACTGACTATTTTGATCCTCACCATATTTCTAATCTTCTGCACCATCTTTTCTCCCCTGAAGCTCAAACTGCGTGAGTTTGATCCTCATCAGGAGTAGGAAGAAAAGATAAAGCACGTCTCAGTGGGACAGAGTGAACAGCATCTGTTTGGTGTATCTCCCCTCCTCCCACCTCTTAGCCCAATGGATTGGCAGCCTGAGTCTGGAAAAGACGGTTTTGCCAGACTCATCTTTTTTGCCAGTGCTGCCATCAGTTTATTTCAAGTCAATTGTCAAGATGTACTGCAGGGTGAGAAGCATTTGGCCCCTTCAGTATCTCGTCCCATCCATGTATTGGCAAAAAAATGATTCAACAGCTCAAAAGCTGAGCATTATTTGGATTGCAATTTCAGTTCTTCACTTCTCAGCACTGGGACAAAGTTGTCATCCATGTTTGTAAGAGCCCTACAAAAAAAGCAACTGGATCCAAGACTCTACTGGTGTTCTTCTTTGTCAAATCAGGACAATTTGAACCAAAGAATTTGGGTTGCAGACACGTGGCTCTGACCTTCACTTGTGTGGTGTCCATGGCCACTTGTAGAAGAGGTGGAGTCTCAGCTACATAATCAAACCTCAGCAGTTTGCCCAGGTACCCCACATCAGCTGACCTGCACAGCTGGTCATGCCCATGTTGTTGCACCACCTCAATCCAATGTAAGAGAGAATTTCCTAAAATCTCTTCCCTTTTGTAAATTATTTCAAAGCTTATCCTTTTCTAGCAAACATGATTTAGCAGAAACATCTTTCTTTGGGAGGAACATGATCTTCTTGAAGCCTGCTTGTCCTTGAAAGGCAACAGGAGTTAGGAAGAACCTCCTGATATTTAAACTGTGGCTTGTTGTCTTGCAAGTAAGTAGATGTGTCATAACTCGTACAATCAGTGCAGCTCACTCCTGTGTCAAGGGTCCAGTAGGGATTACTTACTTCCAAAAACCTCTTGAAGGGCTCTTGTTCACTGATAGGAACACCAGTGGTGAGTCAGAGACAGGCACAAGTTTCTGACTCATGCCTCTTCCAGGAGACTTGGGATGAAAGTATTAAATTCTGACCCCTCCCTGTTCTAACGGTGTCGCCACAGGGAAAGCACTATGTGAAACAGTGAGATTGTGATGAAAAATAGTAATGAAGGACTTCAATGGACCCAGCAGCTAATCCAGTAACTCCTTCTTTCTTCAAACAGTGGATTTAGAAGCACCTTTCATTGGAGCAAACATCCAGTGAAGGAAGATGATCAGCATCGACATCTGCAATGCTGAGCTGTTCATTTATCCAAGATGAGCATCCCAGCCCTTGACTGCAGCTTTCTGTCAGAGCTAAATTTATCTCAGTTAACTGCTTAGAGCCTTGGGTCGTTGGCTTGATGAAAGCAGTTTACAGTGGAGTGGTGGAAACAAGCATGTGTTTACTTCTCAGCTGTCAGTCTGGTCTGTGACCCAACCAAAAACTAGGATGGGACAAATCTGCTTGGATTATTGTGTGTCATGCCCAGCCTTCACTTGACTGTGATATATGGGACCCAAATTTCATCAGTCTTCCCACTCCAGCCAATAAACTGAGTTACTCAGTCACCTTCCCAAGATCCTTCTATATAAACTAGGTTTTCATTTCTTTGGAATTCAGGAAGTGTAGCAACACAGCAGGGTGGGAAGGAATGGAATGAGTCCCATAAGGGAGTTGTGTACAGCTAGCAAATATTTTTTTTTTCCTATTTTGGAAATTCTTGAAGATTTATGCTGAGCAGCTTCAATATTCAGGGGGAAAAAAGGGTGTTTTTAAAAGCCTGTTACAGTCAGAAACACTTTGATAGGGAAGGGAGAAAGTTCAGCTCTGAATAGCATTTATAATATTGTACTAGGTACTTGCAAAAATCCAAGGAGAAAATTTTGTACTAGAGCAAGAGGCTTTGTCCCTTCTTTTTTCCTCCAGTAGAAGTCAGGTGCAACTTCCCTGGCAGCATTGCTGTGTCAGGGCAGAGGAGGTCAGTCTCCCTGCTATTACAAAAGAGCTGGTATAGATGTATTTCACAGAAGATTCTTTATTTAAAGCACAAAGAACTTAGGCTTGATAGAAAGGAGCTGATTTTAGGTATGTTTTCTCTGTCTCAGTTCCAGAACCCTTCTATAGTCTTAGGGAAATCAGGTCAAATTTCTTTTAACCAGCTCCCTTTTAGAAAAAAAATCTGAGATAATGACCCTTTTTCCCACCTCACCCTTCCTCCACCCTTTTTATGTGCTGTCACAACGAAAAGGACAGAGCTTGAGAGCTGCCGACTCCCCATCCTCTAACTCTGCAAATCCCACCTCTGCCACCACAGAAAGTCTGGTCCTGGAGGATTTCCCTTTTCAGAGATTATGGCTTCTTGCACAGTGCTTGTGACAAGGGTGTCTCAGCCTCCTTCCAGATCCCAAAGGGCCTGAGTAGGAATCTCTCCTTACCATTTCACAGGATGTCCCCTCTACAGGATGATAGTTAGAGATTCCTGTGTTCACCACTGTCAGCAAGAAGATGATTTTCAGTTTCATGGTTCTGAAGAAAAAAGCAATTTTGGTTAGATTTCAAACAGAGCACTGAGGTCAACACATGTGAAAGCTCCATAATACGGAGATGGACACAAGCAGTGCAATAAATCAACCCATCTCTGAGCCTACTGCACTTATGACCCACCTGTGTAGCTTTACATTCCCTTGAACCTGGTGGGAAAAGGAAGGTTCAAGGCATTTAATGGGTTTGTGTGGTTCTAGATGCTGCCTAGATGATATCCAGGCCGCCCAATGAAGCCCAGATGCTCATGCTGGGTAGTGTGCCTGGCATAATGTAGGAAGAGCCCTCAAATGGAAATGGTTTCTGTTTAGGTCCAGCAAATTAAGATGAGGGTATTAGCCACAACAGGACATCCCCCCAATAGATGTGCTTCTGTCAGGCAGAAAATTATTTCAGATGGCTTCTGAGTTCAGGTTTGTATTTGTTATTTTGTGCTACCCTCCAGGGCTGAAACAGCTGTCTAATTGCTGATTTCCTAAATTCCTTCTGCTAAATTTATCTACTGCTTCTGGAAAACCCACCTTTACACAGATTTGCCCATTGCTTTCTCCCAGACCCAGAAGCCTGACCTTTTGCAATGCACTTTTCCCATGGTTCAGATAATATCCCAAAGAGCTGTGCTCTTAACACCTCATTTGCTTTGCAATGCACTCTGAAATGTGAGGCATAAATCACAGAATCATTGAATCACAGGATGGTTGGAGTTAGAAGGGACCTTAAAGTTCCTCTGGCTCCAACCTCCCTGCTATGGTTAGGGACACCTCCCTGCAGAGCAAGTTGCTGGTCTAGCCATGAAAATGCTGGGAAAAGACAACAGGGAAGGGCATGATTAGGTGCAATGGATAGAAAAATCTATGTTAACCTCTCAAGAGAACAGTCTGTCAGTGGGATTATCACAACCCCAGTCAGGTTCCCTTGACTGGGCTCTCGTCAGACCAGTTTTGACCACCTTCCCTCAAGCACACCATGTCTTGATCTTGCCTTGTCTGGAGCTGGCTGCAGTGCTGATTTTGGCACGCTTCCTGGAGTCAAGTTCTCTGTCTGCAACCCCCTTGGGGTGAGCAAAAAACTCATGTTGAAGCTGGGGACTACTGTGGTGTCCAGAGGTTTAAATTTCTTTTGGATGCTCTGTGTTTAGAGTTTGCCTTGTCAGCAGTGTGCAAGAGCACTTGCAATGCACAGACACTTTTACAAGGAAAACCTTTTGAGGCCTCCATGAGAAAAAATGAGAATTTTAAAAAAAAATAGGATATTTTGATTTAATTTAGAGATGAAGTACTAATACCATGCCTGTAATTAAGAGCAACAAGTGACCAGGATGACTGCAGCTTAGCATTTTCATGGATGTTAAGAGCACTTTAGGAAGCTGGGATTTGCAGGTATAAAAATAGCAGAGATTTTGTTGGTTGTGCTTTTTAAAAAGCCAGCTCAGTTCCTCAAGCTGTTTTACCAAGAGACCAAACAGTTGTGCCAGGTGAACTGTGAAAAAGAGCCAGGACAGAAACAAATGCCAAACTAGGAGGGAAGGGCATGCACTGATTCTGCTGCTCAGGACTTTTTTCATTAAAATCACAGCCAAGTCAAGCCTGCATACCAAAATAAGGACTCCTACATCTCCTGTGACCCCAGCATGGCTTTTTTCCTGTCTTTTGAAGCTGTTGCCTTCCTTGTTTCTCTCTCTGTCTTCTCTTCACTTTTACCTGAATCACTTTTAGCCAACGGCATTTCTCCACCAAAATTTTACATTTTCAATTAGCTGGATACGTGGGGTTTAGCCAGAATCCCTATTTTATTCACCTTTTTTTTCCCCCTACTTTTTCCTTCAGAAAAGAAAAAGAAAATAAAACAACATTTGCATAAAATCCACCAGGCTGGAGACTTGCTGAGTGAGGGGCTGGGTGAAGGGACAGTAGAAGATGGGAAAATGAAAATACTAGTATCAGCAGAAAGTGATTTGCAGATTAAACTATCTGACCATGAAAACAAACTATCTCCCTGGAAAACAAGGCTCCTGGGGAAAGTCAAATTCAGGAACTAAAACACAGTAATTTCTCATATTATCTTAGTGCAGCAAAAGGAGAGAAAAATAGACTTACAATTCAGCAATTTGTTTTAGTTGACAGTGGGGTCAGTATCTGGGAAAAGGTCTATTCAATTTATGTGATCCAACATGAAAAAAATGAAGTGAGGATAGTTATTTCTGATAGATCTGATTGCATGATACTGATACCCCTCCTTGAATCTATCCATCACTATATTAGTAAAAGGTAAAACACTGAAAATATCACTGAAATTGAAATATCTGCTTTTAAAAGATTAATGTAGCGAACTTCTATTAGTGAAAATTAAAGGATTTTAGAGTAATAAGTTGAATTTAAAGTTGAAATTATTGCATCTTAGTTAAAAAAACCGTCAAACAAATTTCTGCTGTTGTGGGAAACCTAACTTTTGATTCTATTTAAGGAAACATCTGCACTTTCATCAAAAATACTTTTGTCAAAATACAGCACAGTCTGGCTTTATGTGTTTGTCTGTGACTTTTATACACATTAGGATTTTCTAAAACTTTTTCAGTTCCAAATACTGTCTAAATGTTAATTCCCGTGGTAGCAGTCCAGATGCAGCAAAAACCCTCTCAGTAAGTCATTGTTCACCCAAGGTGACATTCAAGCTGTGAGGATCTTAAGAGCAGCAAAATAATGCTGCCATCTCACACCTCGTGCTCCAACAGGGAGAGCTCAATGCCAGCACTGAAAGTAAGAGGGGCAGAGCAGCCAAACAGCCTTTTGCCCATTTTACCCGGGGGCTGTGTGATTTGCCCAAGGCTGTGCTAAGATTCAAGGTTGGGGAGCTGGGCGAGTGGCATTTATTCAGTGTACAAGGCTGATCTCTGCAGCACTCCTGGTTCAGAGCACTATAATGCAGGAAGTCCACAAAGAGACTAAAGTCCTGTAAAGAAAGAAAAAATACCCAGACATGTCCCCAATTTTCATTACTGTAAACACGGAGAATAACAACAAACCCGGCATATGACAACTGCATTGTTGCAAACTAAGTGGTGCCTCCTTAACATAAGGGATCTGACTGCAGTGCAAGTCCCTGATGGGTTAAATATACAGCTGTGTGGATAGAGACATCTACACAGTGTGTTTAGCCAGTTCCTCAGCCTATCCATAAACACAGTATATTTTATTTATACAGTACCTTCCTCATCCATGTTACTTTTAAAGGCTGCAGCTCTAAAGTCACCAGAGCCCCCATCTCTCCTGCAGACAAAAGCTCAACTTTCCAGCATGCTCCCAGGTTCACATGCATCTCCACGTACCTGCTGTGTGGCTGGAGGAGAAGGAGGAGCAGGATTCACCTCTGCTTGCAGCCTTCTGTCTCACAGACTCTCCCAGCAGCTTTTCCAGGGCAAGTCGAGGAAGAGTTTCCTTAGGGAAGTCGTACCTCTATTGCATGCCAGCTGACTAAAACTCCGTGAGCTCCGAGAGAAGTTTGAAGTCACAGGGAAAAAAAGTGCTCCCCATAGACTGGTCCGTGAATTCATTCCTTTGCAGTCACGATCTCTTATACATTCCCAGGCTCCCACGAGCATGTGAATACATACCTCCGTAATTGTTTTAAAATGTGTGTGTCCTCTGCGCTTCTCTTTATTTTCCATTTCGTTCATTCAGTCTTGGCTTATTTCCTGCAGTTTCTCAGCTGGTAATTACACTCCTCTTGTATTGACACATGGAACAGCCTGTAAATTCCACAAAAAGATCCCCTCTGCAGGCTTTGCAGACGCCTGCTTGTCTCTGAAGTCATCCGTGCCTGTCCCACAGCTGTCAGCCTGCAGATTCCCAGAGGATGGAGAGAATCAGGGGCTCTGAGCTAGTTTCAAACCCTAAACTCTAAGTTCATGCAGAATGGGATACATAGGAAAAGGGTACATGGGAGGGAAGCTTCGCAGTAGGGACAACACATATGTTTGGCTTCTCAACAGCTCAGTTGTGTCTCTGTGGCACAGCAGTGAGATGACCAAACACACCCTTGGGGCAAAGGATAAATTCAATTAAATGCTTGAATGGGAAATAATGTAAATGCCTTCCAGAAAGGGCAGTAGAATGGATTTTTCTTTCTTTTCCTTGGATATGAAACTCTCTTTTATTTCAGAAGCAATGCACTTGCTGTAAACCAGTGGGGTACCTGTGCGTTGTGTGTGTTGTTTTTTTTTCTGCTTAGATGTGCCCTGGAACCAGGGCAGGGGTGCATTGGCCTTTGCATGATAGTTTTCAGCAGTGCAAACCTCTGAGAAAGTTTGGCCAACTCCTCAGATGGTGTCTCAGCACCAAAGTGAGTGTTGGGTTCAGCTGCCTGGACCACGCCACCAGGGAGCTCCCACAAGATTCAGAGACCAAAGCATGATCACTGCAAATCTTCTTCCCTGGATGCACAAAGAGTATCTCAATTGAGTACTTGCCTGGAGGAGAGTTTTGCCTTCAAGATTGTGCATTTTCCCCTCTTTGCACTGCTATCTGCCATTATGGACAAGGATTTTGGATGGACCAAAAAAAAAAGGGAGGTACTGACTCCCTTCTACTGGACAGCATCAATTCTGTTCAACTTTCCTGGATCTGTTTATTAAAATCAGATAAAACCCATGTCCTTTAACACCATATGCCAAACAGCTTTGTGGATTCTTCTGAACATGTGGTGGCTCCAGGGTTTGCTCCTCTCCCGCAGCTTATTGCTCATTCTCTTTAGCACACCAGCTCCTGACAAGGTTACTTCAGATCTGCACCATACCAGGAGATTCAAGACAAAAATAGCTACAGATGTGAAAGACGTGGTTTATCAAATGTTGCAATGGGTACATTTTGCACGTGTTACTGCAATAAGAATGCAACAAGGATAATCAATTTTAAAGTAATGTGTACATTATGGCAAAGAAGTAAGCAAGAGTGATAAACGCTAGTAATTTTATCATGTATGATAATGAACATGTATATCTGTATATGCATATTTTTTAAAGGCCAAGTGGTTTAACAATTAGAAGGTGAACTATTTCTCATTGACTTGTCTTGGCAACAGAAGAAGATATGGAGGAGTTTGTTTGTATACAGCAGCTCCAAAACCTTAGTGAAGACCTTAGAAAAGCACTTATATGGAACATAGGTGGTCCAAAAAATAAATCACAGTATCAGCTAGTGAACACTTGGTCTGAAAGCCCCCAAAACCTTGTGCTGTGCCTAAAGTAGGAGTCAACTATGGCCCCATCTTGTGGCACCATACCTCATGATTATGGCCGTGCTTTTGGGTTTGACATCAGCTCCACACTGACGTGTTGATGTCCATCTCCCATCCAAGCTGCACTTCCCCTCATGGTCCATGCTATGGATGGTCCACCCTGGAGGATGTTGGGCCAGTTGTATTTTCCAGGTGGTGCACAGCTAGCTAAAGGAAAATGGCCTGTCCCAGAAAGGATAGGAAGTCTCCTGACAATGAGTTTCAGACTTAAATGGAAGCAGAAAAAATTATTCATAGAGATGCTGCTGTTGTTAGATGTCTGTCTCTGGTGTGGGCTGCAGAAACTTGGGTCAGCCAATGGCTGATACCAAATGAAACCTGAGTGCTGATTCTTCTTCACTCACATCTCTCCCACTAAAGGTATCTCTCCCAGGGAGTGATCCCTGGCTGGATCCATACAGACCTGTCCCTTCTCTAAAGCAAGCTGGCTATTTCCCACTGTGTAACACTCAGGTATCTAACTCTGGATGGTTCTCCCACAGACTTGAATTTGTTGTTTCACCACTAGTTTTCTTTCAGAATTCCTTGAATATTGTGGGGACAGCATCCAAATCTGCTGTGGAATTGTGTGGGAGGACTGTGTGGAGCAGAAGTGACCAAACCTGATGCAGGCCCTGAAGGAAACCCCAGAACTACACCCAGCGTGCAGGGAAAAATTTGGTTTTGTGGGAAAGGGTGCCCTTGGGACAGCTAACCTTCAGTGGGGTTGACCCTGGGGAGCTGGGTTATCTGACAGCATCAATGCACCCAAGAACACCCCATGAAGAAACCTGAGGATACGAGGAGGGACACCACACCCTGAAGACTTGCAGGATCTTGACACCAAAATTGCTTACAAGCACCAGTCCTACGATAATCTCTGCTGGTATCTGCCATGCACAAATCCCACACGCCTCCATACTGAGGCAGCAGGATGTGGCAACCAGCAAATTCCATTAAAAAAAAAAAAAAGGTCACAGGTCAGTTCCAGTCACAAAAAGTCAACCCTGGGCCTCCTCCTTCCCTTCTAAGTCACAGGATTCCCACTCTTCCATGGGAGAGGGGAACAGGCTTGGTTGGTGGGGCTGGCATGGAGACAAGCAGTAGGGTATGAACAGAAAGAAAAATTCCTGGCTACTGAGATGCTCCAAGACACCACTGCCAGTATAAGCATCATTATCTAGAGCTGACGTTATCCCAGTTGCTTTTTTAGAAATTAAACTAGGAAAAAGCCCACAACAAACAAACAAAACAGCCTGGAAGAGAAAAAACTGGCTGGCTTTAATAACTTGCAAAATATTAGAAGTTGACCATATGCTCACCTCACACTTAAAATAAATTGTACCTTTGAACCAGATGCTCATCTTTAATTATAAATTATATTTTTCCTGGCCTAAACAAAGTTTGATATTTATGCTCCATTTCCTTTGGCTCTGAATATAGCCCCTTCTTTTTAAAAAACACACGACGAACAAGGTTTCCAAGAATTTTGCTCTGGTCACTCTTTTTCTGTTTCTGGTGCTGTTGAGGGAAGTTTATCGCTGGGATGACACTTCATACACTGGTGCTGATGCAGGTGATGAGCAGAATGGTGAAGTTGTCCTGTTCACCAGGTCAGCTGTGATTCCTGACCCATCTCAGCCCTCATCACATGGTGCCTGCAGATCTCAGTAACTGTGTCTTTAGCTGAACTCAAACAAGATGTTGTTCTTGGCATTTCCCCAGACTAGATTTGTGTCAGTCCCCTTTGGTACCAATCATAACCATCCTCAGGTCCACATGGCAGGGTAAAAATGGATATCCAGCTGCCATGGGACATTCCACACTTACCAAAACAGATGTGACCAGATATGAAGGAGTAAGCTACAATCATGCAGTGATTTGAAGGATGGATAAAGTCCTGGCTCATCTGATCATTCTTTAGTGCCAGGGTCCTCAAGCACTGCTTGAAGCCTAGGCAGACAGTGCCAGAAAATTCAGCACAAAAGCAAAATGCACATAATGGTGCAAAAAGACATTCATGGAACCCTTGAAAGATTTTGTACACCATTTGGAGTGGCAGATATCATGGAGACTCCCAGCATAAGCAGGTATCACCACAGGATATGGATGGGGTGACTCTGGTGATTAGGATCTTCTGCAGAGCCTTCTGAGAGAAGATAACAAAAATAAGTTGGGGAGAAAACAATGGCTGATGTGGGGGCTGCTGGAGTTCATGGCACTGAGGCAGTAAGAGAAAAATGAGAGGGAAACCATGCAGGAAAAACACCCAGACAACTAAACTCGTATCACAGGAGTTGCAGAAAGTCTCATAATTTTGGGAGGGTTGAAATGGTACAAATAGAATTTGTTTTTGTATTATGGGGGGCCAAAAAAATCTCCAGACTCCTCTGGCTTTATTTTCAAAAGTGTGTGGTCCTCAGACATGCACCATTGTTCTGTGAGATTTTGAGGTACGACTTGCAAGCCAAGTCAACAGGTGAAGATCTCCAGAAGACAGAAATAAGGGCAGAGATTTTCTTCCTTGCACTTGCCCTGTCAGTTTCGATGGCTGAAGGGAGCATGCATCCTACCCTGCTTTTTAATTGCCTCTGGGTTTTTCCGGCCCTCTTCTCCAGGGACGTCTTCTAGCCTGTGCTGGAAACATCCCAAAGCTTTGTCAACAGGTTCAGGAAACTGTGCTGCATGTCACAAATCTGATTTATCTTGAAATGCAAACCAAATGAGATTAATGAGGTTTCTCTTGCAAATATTTCCTACATCTGTGCCCTACCACTGCAACAGCAGAAGGATCTATGAATCAGGTGGTGTGGAACAAGCTGCAGAACAGTTTGCTCTGTCTTCTGTGCTAATGGGGCTAAAGATCATGTTTCTCACTAAACCTCCTGCTTAATTTAAAGCGTGTAATAGCAACCATTCTTCCTCCTCCTTGTTTTCTTTTAGTTGGAGGAATAAAGAAAGCTGGTCTCTCTCCCCAGTATTTTCAGTCCCGACTATCAAATCATACCTAAAAAAATGACTATTATTTATCATCCACCATTTAAATAACCAATTTTCCCTTTTTGCTGTCCCTTCTTTCCACCTTTTTATTGTGTTTTCTTTGGATAGGTGGTGTTTCACTGCAGGGAAGCTGTTGTGAATTGATTACTGGCATTATATCTATAAGGCCTTTGAGCTGATCGTGATACAGGTAATTTTCAGCTCTTGCAGAAAAGTATTTCACAACAGTTAATGGAGAGTATGATCTACTCTATTCTGCTCCTTCTATATTTTTTTTTAGGCAAATGATGAAAAAAAAAAGAAAGGTTGGGATCATAATCAGAGAGAGAGAAGAAATGAGTTAGAAATGCTCTATTTTTGTCATGTTCTTTAAACCCTTTGATCCTTCCCACAGCCCCTTGATCCATCACTACGTCATCACTTACTGAAACCATGGGGGTTTTTTATAGCCCACAGTGGGATTCTGTGTTATTTCCAAAATGCCTTTGCTTACTGCTCAGTGTGTTGGCTTTTCCTGAATTATTTAACTCCCACCCACAATGATATATTTTGGATTTTTTTTCATGAAGACAAAGTATGAAACCCTTAATTCCTTGATGGTTCTTGCTGAGCTACAACCATACATCATGAGAGTTCCTATGTGCAGTGTTTTAGGTGGAACATACTGCTGAAGGACAAAGATACCTGTAACATCCAACAAAATCTCTGAACCAAAGGATGAAGCAAGGGATACATTGGGAGACACAGAGGTATATTTGAGTTATTTCAGTGGAGCCAGAATGCAGACATAAGGCAAAAATCTGAAGGAAAAGATCCTGCTCATCTATCTCGTTGGTTTTCCAAAACCATCTAAGTGTAATTTGCTTCTGAGCATCTCCTTTTAGATTTCAGAAGTGGTATGGACATCACATAAAACTCTGAATCCAGTGCATAGACTACATTTCCAGAAGGTTTAGTGCCTTGAATGGTGAAATATGGGGAACACAGAAGCACAGACATGTTATGCTCAAAAATGCATCACCTGCCCCCTGCCAAGCCCAGGCAGAAGTAGTGATGGCATTGAAGAGCTGAGTAAATTCATGATGTCCTTTTCCTCATAAAAATTTGTAACTCCAGAATGATAATGTAGGTGAAAAAGATGAGCTATATCCAGTCAAACATAGACAGCTGCAAGGTTGGGACCTATCAAATGAGCCACTAATCTTGATATCCTCCATAGCTCAGGGAGGCAAATGAAAGCCTGTCTTGCTCATGATTCATCTAATTGTCCAGCAGATGAGTCACCTCCACAAGCTCTGACTTTCTCTTGTGAAGACGAAGGGACTGGTGCGTGACTTCTGCAGACATAGATTCAGAATTAAGGGAAAAGAGTCCCTCTTGTCATCAGGAAACACAGGACTGGTTCGTTCTGATGGTTGTGAGTATACATCCTGCTGGTGTAAATCCCAGCTTTCCAGCTCGGGCTGGACATAGCAATCCCTTAAAATACTTTCCAGGTTTCCTCTACTGCAACCACTTGGGGATAGTATTACAGGATGATTCTGCCATTCTCTTGTTTCTTTGAGGGTCTGACATCCATCATCCCACTGAGCAAAGCCCTGAACAAGTTCCTGCCCTGAGGGGCCTCTGTGCCCCCATAAACTTTCATCTCCTTGAACACAATTGTAAAGACCTTTGTTAAGAAGTTGGGATGAAGCTTCTGGGTAAGACTGTACACTCCTTTTCCTGCTCAGGTCAAAGGCACTGGGTTTTAGACAATGATCCTTATGGATCTCATGACTCATCATATCTAGAGGGTCTGTCTGTGCCATATCATAAGCATCTCCTGGTTGGAGGTACATATTTCTAAGAATTTGCCTTCAGGCATTAAGACATATATTTTTATCATCTCCATAGCATGAGTGAAAAAGAGAGAAACTCTTCTTTGCTCATTGCACTTAGGCTAGGAGTCAGGACTTTGAGTGGTCTAGTTCATATTAACATTTCTAGATTAATTTCTCAGACAAACAAACTAAGCAAAAAGTAGCCATCCCACTGCAAGGTATGAGGTAGTTGAAAGAGTTGAGATTCAGGATAAAAACATTTTAGCAGGGCCTGTTGTGATGGAGGAAGGGGTGATGGTTTTAATCTAAAAGGTGGTCGGTTTAGATGTTGAGAAGTTTTTTTGAATGAGGGCAGTGAAACAGTGTCACAGGTTGCCTAGAGAGGTGGTGGATGTCCCATCTCTGGAAACTTTCAAGGCCAGGCTGGACAAGGCTCTGAGCCATCAGATGCAGTTGAACATGTCCCTGCTCATTGCAGGAGTAGTGGACTAGATGACCTTGAATGGTCCCTTCCAGCCCAAGCTGTTCTATGATTCTGTGATTCTATGAGAAGAAATTCATTGGAGATGGTCAAAGAAAATGATGGTGATATCTTTCTGGCCACTGAGCATTGACATGTGCAGGGACACACAGGACAATTAATTTTCATATTCTTTGCCTGCCCTCTGGTGGTGATTGAATACTGTTTAATTGTACCCATAAAATATATGTACACATAAATATATGTATATATACATGTAGGCACAAGTGCATTGACATAAATAGCATGAAATGCTCACATCTGAATTGAACCTTGAATTTGAATGTTACAGATGCAATCAATAATTAACTGTCTTCATTGGCTGCTATTGGTGTTTTTAATGCTGAAGATTTTCCTGTGATTGTGTTAAAATTTAGTCCAGTTAAAATATTTCAGAATGACAATAACAGGAGTTATAGTGAAATATTTGCTCCAGCTCAAGAGACCAGCAAGGTCTTCATGTGTCCTTTTCCTCTCTATAAATAAACTCTGCATAAACTGGGTGAGCTGTACAAAACCAAGAGCAAAAGGTTTCTCCCAGGACCAGATCTTACAGCAAATAAGGGACAGCAAGAAAAGATAACTGCTGCAGCATGGATATTTTTTTCCTTACACAATGCCAATCTGGGATAGCAGGAGGCCACAGAGAGAATTGAGAAAACTTGGAAGACATATACTCACAGAATCATGAAATATTTGGAGTTGGAAAGGATTCACAAGGTCATTGAATATGACTCAGGGATCAAATCCAGAGTGCATTATTAGCACCATGCACTAACCAGCTAATCTCAGTACTTCACCCTTGTTGAGCCTTTTGGGGGTTTAGCAAGGATTCAACATCATATTTCCACACATTTTCCCTTGTAGCTTCAAAGAGCCGAAGAATTTGTGGTGCAGCCCACCACAACTCCCAGAAATGTGTCCAGCACCTGGGCATTAGATAGTGAGGATAAATGCTTTTAGCACTGCAGCTCTCAGGACTTATACAAATATAAGAGGTATTGACTGAACACAGTGCTCCAGCCTTGTCTCTTTGGATGACCAGTTGCAGTGGGAAGGGCAGCAAAGGTCATATTGATATTGATGGGCTTTGTCTAGGTCCAGAGGGAAATGAAACAGAAAAACTTCCCATCAACACCTTAATTCACTGCTCAGTGATTCCAAGTGAAACTACAGATTTCCCCTCAGGGGAAGATAGAACAGCCTTCATTCCTTGGAACCCCTGAGATCTGCAAACCCTTCTATAGATTATTAGCCTGATTGCACTTTTGTCTTGGGATTTGTTTTGAAGATATGCACAGGGATGGGCACACTCTGCCTCTGGGTCCCTGTAGCATTGGGCAACTTTGCTCCAGCCTGTCTAGATCCTTCCTGCCCTCCAGCAGATCAACACTCCCACTCAACTTGGTGCCATCTGTGAATTTACTGAGGGTGTCCTCAATTCCCTAGTCCAGAACATTGATATAGATACTAAGCAGGACTGGCCTCAATACCAAGCCTTGAGAAACACCACCTATGACCAATTGGATGTTACTCCATTCACCACCACACTCTGGGCTTGGCCATCCAGCCAGTTTTCCACACTGAGAAAAGTACACCTGTCCAAGCCATGAGCAGTCAGTTTCTCCAGGGAATGCTCTGGGAAACAGTGCCAAATACTTTACTGAAATCTAGATAGACAACTCAAAGCTGGTACTTCTCAATGCTTAGGCATTATATTATTCCACATATGGGGAAGGATTTGGTGGAGGTATCACAGGATATGAAAACTACTGTCCCACCAGAGCTGCAGGACTCCCCATCTGGGGAGATTCTTCCCTCAGTTCCTTTCCTCCTGCCCACCTTCTGCTGGCTGGTTCCTCTGTACACACACTAGTGTTGGACAGTCTGTACTGATCCCAGAATCAGCCACAAGGACAAAAGTACAGCAGCAGGAGATGGAGAGGAGAAGGTTTTCAGGCTGATCCCTCCTCTCCAATAGCGTGAGAAATGGAGCTCCCTGGGTCACCCTGCAGATTGGACCCAAGGTCTGGACCCACTCTGATTATCAGGTCATAATTTCCTTTTGTTCTGACTGTCTTGCAGTCCTGACAGGTGCAGTCAGGCAGAGAAACCTTGGTGACTTAAATAAATGAATAAACTTAGAATAAACTTTGAATCCACTTTGAATCCATGAATAAACTTAGGCTCCTAATTTGGATAACACCCTGCGGTTGTTCCCTCCAGTGCTTTCCATTTGCTGATGGTGTTTGGGGAGCTAAGAGTTACAGATTTGGCTGGGCAGGCAGTCACCTCCTCAGGGAGCCCACACAAGTAGGTTAAACAAAAGCTTTATTTCCACACAGTGTTCTCTGGACACAGTGCCAAGAGTTCACAGACAGCTCAAAACAAGGATTGGAAAGGAATGCTGTGCTCCTGTCATGCTTTTTATTGCAAACAGCCCTGAGTCACAAAATGCATGTTCAGAGCAGAGACTGCCCTTTTTTTAAAATCATAAGTGTTCAGATTAAGAGTTTTTAGATTTTTTCTTTAAAGCAGTAATGTACCAAAGCAGCGGTCACATGCAGGGAAGGGTAAACAATTTTTTATAGCCCCAGACTCTCAGTCCACAAGACAGCAGAAGAAATATTCAATAAACCATGGTTAATAAAGTAGTTAATTGCAACATATCTGCCATCAGATATTATTGTGTGATGTTTGGACAGTGCATTTCTTCTGGTGAGAAAAGACCTCAAGGCTGGACATTTAGCCCTGCAGAGTCTTTTATCTGCCTTGTCTTCCTGCCCACGTTTATCTGACTAGAGTGGAGAAAGGTCAGCTTGTTTCCTGTAGGATTTCAGTATTTTGAAATGCTATTTCAGTTCCAGCTTTTGAATGAAAAAGAAAGAAAATAAAGGAGGAAACTGTATGAGGAGATTGGAGCTGAGACATCTGCCTCCAGGGCTGCTTTGAATCAGCAACTGCGAAAGCCCAGCAGATGGGCAGCTGAGGTGTCTGGGAAACAAACTCTGAAAACCAGACCATTTTCCACTTGAAAACTGCAGAATGTTTTCAATTTGACAAATTTTAACAACAATGGAAAATAAAAAGTCTCTAGCACTTAATAAATACCTTCTGTTTAAGACCAACTGGGGTTACATGCATGGTTTTGCAGTTTTTACCTAGGAATCAGGCCTGTGTGGATATTTCAGCATTGGTCCTTGGCTCTGGATTAGTTTTTCCTGAGCTTCTCTGTATATGTTAATGAACATGTTTCAGGAACCTACATTTGTGAAAATGAGTGTATTTACTTTCATTATCTGTTGTTTTTTAAACTGTGTCCAAAGTCTGTGCTATTAAGTCTGACTAACTGGGCAGCCCCAAGTTGAGAACAGAAAATGGCAAAAGAGGGGGTTAATTCCTTTGAATAAAATAATTGTAATGTGTCAATGAAAGCAGTCAATAAAAGAGAACCATCTGATAAAATTTTCTTGACTAAACAGGTCCTGCACAGGAAAGGATAAACTTTGCACCAAGTAATGACAAAGTGAGGGGAAACATCATGGATCAGGAAAGGTGTGGAGTTCAGGAAGCAAAGCAGAGACCTGCATGATCAGGATTCATTGTGTGACAACTTTGTGGGTGTTCCTCACAGTCCCTCCACTGGATACTGTTCTGTTCAGCAGGATTTAGGGACGCTCAGGGAAGGAAGGAGAACCATGGGATGCTGACATCTGCAAATATCGTGAAGTCAGGCTTGGGAAGGATTGTGAAAAACTCTAGTGAATGAGGAAAAAGCTGGTGAATGAAATTTAATGCCAACAGCTGTAAAGTAAAGAGCATCAGAGGAAAAGCATTATGTGCTTCTTACACTGTACAGAGCATGGAATCTGCTCCAATTGCTTCAGGGAATGCTCTCCTGTGGTCATTTCAGGAAGACTGGAGGAGTATCCTGGTATGGGATGAATACAGAAAAGCTTCCCCTGCTCACCAGTCTCAGTAGCTGCTGGCCTAGGAGCACTGAGTGTTGCTGCTCACCCTGCAGCTGCAGGAGGCTGGAGGAGAGGATTGCAATCACCCAGGGTCTGGCAATGATCCTTAGTGCAACGTCTCTCTGCATTTTGGGAGATCTGTTTCAACTCCATGTGCTAACCCAATCTCCTTGTAAATCAAGCTCTCTGTATCCTACAGCTGGCCTAGAAATTTACAGCTCTTCATCAGGCTGGGTTTTACCCATTACAGCTTTATCTAACACCACCATTTCACACAGCTTCAGTTTGTGTGTGGAGAGCTGCAGTTTCTCTGCCTTCTCCTATGTATCATTTCATTATGACCACTCTCTATAACTACTTCAAAGGAGGGTTGTATCCAGCTGGGGGTCAGCATTTTCTCCCAGATAAACAGCAGCAGGACAAGAGGAAATGGCATCAAGTTGCACTGGGAGAGGTTCAGATAGGGTATTAGGAAATATTGCTTCTTTGAAAGCACTGTCAAACATTGAAACAGAGAAGTGGTGGAGCCACCATCCCTGGAGGTGTTTAAAAGACATGTAGATGTGGCTCTTGGGGACATGGTTCAATGGTGGACTTGGTAGTGTTGGGTTAATGAATGGATTTGATAAACTTAGTGGTCTTTCTGAACCTAAACAAATCTATGATATAATTCCATTAAAATGATCCAAGGCATTATTTTTAACACAGATAAGACTGGTGGTGAGTGCCACACCAGGCCTTTCAGGTATGGCTGAAGGGGAATGAAAGGATGTGAGGCCACAGCAGCTCCTTATTCCAACCTCACCAGGGATACATCCCTCTGATGACCACTGCGTGTGAGTGGGGAGCTAAAGGGGGATAAGAGCCTGCCTGTGCACAGGACCTTGCCAGACCATGTCCATTGTGTGGATTTAAAGGAGCCAGTTGATGTGATGTCTCTCATGCAATTGTTTGACAGATTTGTTGCTGGTGTGAGGATGGAATCACCGAATCATAGAATTATCCTGGGATTACTTACCCTCAGCTCTACATTCACATGGCTGTATTTCCAAACCCCAGAAAAGCATCTGTGTAACTTTTTAATGAGAAATGTGCTGTGGGGAGTGATATTGCCCCCTCCTCACATTAACATCTCCCATTAAGGGAAACTTTCCCAGACCTGGGCCGTTGCAGCTGTTTGGGCACTCATCCACACTGTGGCTGCTCCCCATCTTCCTTGGATTCTACTGCATCTCACACCTTCTCTGTCTGACTGTCCTGGCACTGGCTTGTGTATCTTGAGCCCTGCTTTTAAATTACTGTGTAGTCCAGCGAGAACAGGGGTCTCCATAGGCGCCTTATTCACAGGCAAATGAAAAGTAAGCTATGCCAGCTGAAGGTAAATATGCAAACTAGAATGAGATTTTTACATGGAGGGATAGGTCTTCAAGGATCTTTATTGTCCTATGCTATAAATTGACTACTAAAAATATCATATGAAATACGAACTATATGCAGATAGTGTTTATTGTATGCAAATACATCTTCTACAGCTCTCAGTGAGTTTGCATGATTACATCAAAATTCACTCTGTAACATTAATGGTAAAACTCCCAGCAATCATGCGGTAGGTTCTTGTTCATAATGGTTACCACAGTGTGTGCTTCCCTATGCAAGAATTCACCAAGTGGCTTGTCCACAATCACCGGAGAAGTCTGATGTGGAGTTACAAAAATTTACATTCGCTGCTTCCAGCCCACACCTTCCTCATTACAACATCGTAACAGTAGTTTTAGGAGCAAAGTATTAAAAAAAAGGAGCATGATACAGTAATCAGATATCCCGTGAGTCACCCTAAATCTATCTAAACAGAGCAAGACCAGGAAATATAAATGTGTTTCATGTATTTCTAACAGCAGAGGTAATCACACTCAGGAATGAGTCCTTGGCCTCTTCCTGTTGAAACTAAGAGGAAAAATTACCACTGGCTTCAAAGAGAATAAAGAATTATCCTGGGTTTACTAAAGTCATCAGTGACTAGAACTTTGCCTCTCTGCTACCCTTTCCCACAGATTTACTATCTTTTTAAAAGGAATTCAAAGAATGTTGTTTTTTTTTAGAAGACTGCAGGCTGAAGAAGAAAGAATTGAAAATTGTGTGCAGAAGTGTGGGTTGAAATCTTGCTTCAGTCACTTTCATGGAAAATTCAGGTTGATTTAACCCACTCTGCTATTTAAGAGGATGGCAATGATAATGTTTTTTTACAAGAGAAAGTAATGGAAAATGATGGAAATTAATTATGCAGAAATTGTTTGATTTTAAACTCATGTTTGCACAGATCAACCCAGATAAAGTTCCTCTCTAGAAAAGTCCATTGAGGTGTATTGTGTCTGAATTACCTGCCTCATGTCTCTTCCACAGGACTTTATTTCTGAATGACTTTTCAAGCAGAGGGTGAGCACGGGGCAGAAAGGGAAGGCTTTCCTAATCCCTGTTTGACAGCTTGAGTATTGTATGAGCCTTTTGACAGATGTCCTTCAAGACCCAACTTCTCCCACATGGAATATCAATTCACCACTAAAAAAAAAGCAAAAGCTTCTTTTACAAAACCAGTTGCCACAGAGTAAAAACTCATTATTAAAGAGCATTAAGGAATTTCCCTTCTGCTTTTGGTTTTTAGATATTTATACTTCAGATGATCCTACTTTGACAGTGCATGTTTTATACTTGATACAATGAATTAGTTGTGAAAATGCCGTGTTCCTTAACTCTGTGAAGGTGAGTCAGACTCACCTTGTTACACAAAGATATTTTCAATAGCCAATGAAAATTTGCCGGGGTTTGTTGACTCTTATTTATTATCTGAATGGTAAAAATCTGTTTTGATTGGTCTGATGAGAAGAGTTCAAACTGAGCTTGAGAAAGGTCTCAGTATTCTCAATTAACACCTTCTGATGGTAATACTGATTAAATTACCATACCTGCTCCTGTGTTCAGCCTTGCAGGAGAGAGAAAAAAATTTCCAGAAGGTTGTTAGGAGCCAGATGTCGAACAGGAGTAAAAAGCTTGGAAGAAGAGGGCCAAACACCAAACTTATTTGACTTAGAGGAATTGTGCTCTGATGGAAGTGCCTGCAGGCCAAATGTTGACCCTTTACAGAAAACTTTTCACCCACAGAGAGGTTTGCTTTATAATCAAGTACCTTAGAGACCACTTGGAGTTTGGAAGGGAAAAAGAGTGATGGGTTTTAGGCTTTGCACTGTTTTAATGATGTTCTCTTCATTCCCTCAGCCCCACTTTTGCAGGAAAAAAGGTTCATATTCTATTAGTACTACTCAGCTAATGGAACTTCATCTCAGTTTCGCAATATCTTGGCATTCTATTTTCATCCCGCTTTGGGATGAAAATTATAAGATCTTTTAGATATCCTGTATGTGTATATAAAGCAAAAAAAAAAAAGTTCAATTTAGATCTGGATTCACGAATATGACATATTTTGACATTTTGAGCAGAATCTCATTTTGGCATTTGAAACAAATATTGATTCATACCAAACTGTTTCAATTCAAAACTGTCATTTCATTTTGAAAACAGCATTAAATTGGCATTTGCAGCTGAAATGTCAATTTGAAAGAAAATATTTCAGCTTAAGTTGACATGGAAGAACAGAACATTTTGATTCAAAATTTCTGTGGGGGAGTAAAAGTATTCTTTGTTGTTGCCCAAAACATTTTCTTCTCAATTGTACTCATTTTCGTGAAACAAGACCTTCCCACAATAACAACAGGAAAACAGTAAAGTAAAACAGTTAAACCATTTTAGGACTTAGCATTATTGTTTGAATCCAGGCCCAAGGGCAGCTGGACTTGTTAGTGCTGCCATGCAGGACTAGTTAAAATATTCTTTGCTCATGAAGAGCTGGGACTACCATCATCATCACCCTCACTTTTCCTCCCCAGTGCATCCCTCCCAAAACCACACACATGCAGCTCTGAGCTGGTGCCCAGTTTCAGAGATGATGGTCAGGATTCATCTGCCTGCTCAGGTTCACCCTCTGCAAGAGCTAAGAGGCTTCATTAATTACACTGCTTTGGGCTGGCTGGGAACTAAACGGAGAGTTTGAGTTCTGATGGATTGGCTTCAAGGTGTTCCTCCTGATCTTATCAGTTCTTGGCTGCATTCTTCTCAGATTTCATCCTCTTCAAAACTTATTCCAGCCTCCTTCATGCTTCCCAGCTCTTTAAAGTTTACTTTTCTCAATGTCTTCTTTGCATCCCTCAGGACAGATTTTAATTTCCTGGCCAGTTGTGCCTGTAAAAGAGAGAGAAGAGGAGTTAACAACTTCGCTCAACAAGACATGACTTCATTTAGCTTCATTTTGTGTCAGCCAAAGCAGAAATGTTAAATGGTGGAGCTGAAGTGGATCTTTTGCTACAATACTTCAAGTGTCCATGAAGCCCAGATTCTGGGCTACCATCTGTTGGTGGGTGCAAATTTATTATAACATAATGGGGTTCTCAGAGACAAAACAAACATCAAGTACTTGTAAGAGGTCAGAAGCAGAGCAAATGATAGGGTTTTAGGGAGAACTCAAATCTGCAGCTACCTTGTCACACATAAAGCATCATATGGAATAAGATTTACTGTGTATAATAGAAGAAAATATCATTCCAGCTGTTGTAAACTAAAAAGAACTAAATGCTAATCCCTACAAATAACACCTTTGCTACTATATAGAGATTAGAAAGAAATAGCTAATAAATAGTTGTATATATACATAAATGTATGGTTTGAACTGTACACACCATCATGTGCAATGAGCATGCAATTACTTTACAATAGAAATATATGTTAAAAACCAATTAAATGAAGCAGGTCTCCTGTAGAAATAATACAAAGGGTAATGTTTTTAAACTAAAACAGGATAGATTTAGACTCAATATAAGGAAGAAAATTTTTATGAGTATCCTCTTTGCAAGTTGGGGCTGGACTAAATTACTTTGAAAACTTCCTTGAGGCTTCCTTGAGGCTTCCAAGCCAAGATATCCTATGATTATATGATCTTATCTGCTGGTCAGTTGCACCTGGCTAGTCTAAGGTTTGGCCGGCAAGCTGCAATTATTTGGGTATTTACTGTATTTCCTGAAAAAGAAAGAATGTAATGGGATCTCCTGTCACTCAGCTGAGTTCATAGGATGAGGGCTCAAAATACAAGGAAAGTCAAATCCTTCAAGAAGAAAAAAATCCAACAAACCAAAACAAAACCAACAATCAAGAAAAGAAAATTTAAACAGAGAGAAAATAACTTGAAAAATTGAATCTCAGTACTTTTGGACAAATCCAGGCTGGTGCTTTTGTCTGTTCAGCATACACCACCTGTATGCTTACACATCTAAAAGTCAGCAGAGAGAAGCACAGATTGTACTAAGATTCATTCACAGTGGATCCCTCCATAAATACAGCCACTACCAAACACATTGGGGAGCAGTCTCACCCCTGAGAACTCCACAATGAATCCTGACTGACCTGCATGGGATTTAAGTCTCATCTACAAATTGTCACCAATTCACAGATCCTAGGGAGTCACTGACCTGTCCGTGACACAGTTCGCTGTTGTGCCTTGAAGTTAAAGAGATAAATCCCTTTCTCCTTTTCAAAAGCACTGTCAGATATTATGGATGGGATTCATCAGCCTGAGGATATTGCCCAGCAGCTTTTGATGCCATTTTTTGCCCTGCGTGGTCTTCAGCTATTGTTTTATCTACCAGCCTTACATAAGTGCCTGTGACAGACATGGTGCTCTGGGCTGAATCTCACTGCATGAGTGGGTTAGAAGGCCCATGCTAAGGTCACAGACCCTGCCACAGGACAAAGGATAAGGGTCAATAATAAAGCCCAGAGGTTTATCTTCAGGTAACTGGAGGTACATTCCTGCTCTGATGAGTGTTTTTTATCAAGATCCAGCCAGAAGCATCACTTCTGTTTGAAATCAAGGATACACCAAGGACAGCAGAGTTCACAGTCACTCTTTCAAGGTTAAAGGATTGACTCCTGAGCATGAGAAGCAGAGTCTTGACTTTCTTCTAGACTCCAGGCCTGATAAACACTCCAAAATACATAATTAGTTCAAGATAGGAATCCCTATTTATTGCTGCAAGAACCTTGTGGGACTGTTAGCATTTTGGGGTCCCAGACTAATAAGACCACAAATTGGATGAATGGAATATAGATCACTACATCTGAGATCCTTGTATAATGTTCCTTTACTGCCATCAAGGGAAAAGAAGGCTATTGACAGCACAGTCCCTTTCATCAGAAGCATATAAAATAGATTAGCTGGAAACATTACTAAACCACCAAGCAGGCATGAGGGAATAAGTGGCTGTTGAGGACTTAATTGCCTCCATTGAAAGTTTCCTGCACACAACAAGGATTGAACTAGGACCCTTGAAAATATTCAGGTGTGAATGTTTCATTGATTTTTCTGCTGTTTCCCATGAATGAAGCCAAGTTGGATAATGAGGACCTTCTATTCTCCATAATATACTGCTGATCAGCCTTACTTCAGTGTGGAAGTCCATATCTGTGGGTGATACATTTACTAAATAGTTGATATATCAGTATATGGGCAGGTTTTGTCAAGCAGGGCTAACCCAAGTGTGAGATCATCCTTGTCTCTGGCCTTGGAGGATTAGCTGATATTCTTAGGTGTAAATCAGCAGGGTGGTCTTCTGTGCCTCAGAGCTTGTATTTAGCAGAGGGCGCTCACATATGCTAGGCCTCTGAAGATTGCGTCCCATATTTTAATAATTTTGGTTTTTAAATTTTTTTATTTTAATGAGGATTTTCTGCCCTTAGGTCGTGGATAGGGAGAACTTCAGATAAAAATTTTAATATCCTTTAAGGGAGATAAACCAGCCTGGTAACACACCCTGAATCTTTAAAAGATGTGTTTGGGCAAGAGGAATACAGCCAAAAGCTAACTGCTGGGTTTTACCCTTGTGAGAAAATTGGATGGAGCTTTAGTCTTCATAAGAATCTATCAGTCTGATATGGTGTGTCTTAGGGGTTTGGAAGCAGCCTATATGTAGGCACTCTGAGCTTTCATCCACCCCTCCTTTTTTAGGGAAGGGGAAATTAAATACACATTAGTCCAGAGGAGCTGAGCAGAAGCATTACCGCTGTTTTCAGAGAAATTATTTAAAATTCCCAGCTCATACATCATTTTCAGGGGACACCACACCTGTGCCAGTGTGGCTGTGCATGCTTCTGTGCCAGCCTTGCTCTGGTAACACCTACTTGATCAGGTCATGCTGTAATATTCCATGTGATTTCTGAATCCCACCCAAGCCATAAATCCATTATCTCTTGTACCTGTAGGTACCATAAGGATGAGTATCAAAGCTGCATCCTGTTTCCGTCATGAGGTATAGAATTGCACTAGGCAGGAGATGTACATTACACGAAAGCAGCAGGAGGCAATTGGGATTTTTCCAGGCTTGAACTCCAGCTTTATCTCTGTGTTTACCATGTACTGGGCTCTTCCTGGTGCCACGAGCATCAGCATGGAGTAGATTGATAATACGCTGCAGCTAAACACAGTAATAGTCTATGTCTTCCGGGAATTAGTAGGATACTAGGTTCACTAGGAAACCACCCAGCAAGGCTACTACTGTCTCCAAACAGCTTTGCTGCTGTTTCAAGCACCTTTTGAATGAGACATGTTAGCATAATAACACATATTAAAAAAAAAAAAAAAAAAGAAAAAAAAAGAAAGGGAAGATATGGAGAAATAACAGAAGGAGAGGGGGAAAAAAAGACGTTAAAACCAGTAAAGTGCAGGCAACACACAAGCAGACACTAAACAGCAGAGCTACATGGGAACTGTCTTACAGCTACTACCTCAGATCTAGGCCCTTTTGCCAAGGAGTTTTTCAGCTTTCCTCCTTTTGAACTCTGCAATTTCTTCCGGGAGTAACCCATGAGCTCTATACCTGCAGTGAACAGGTAGGCCATTAGAGAAAGAACCAGTTCAGTTTAATCTGAAATACAGAACAGACTGTAATGGAGACTGAGGGAAAGGTGTCTTCTGGTGAGAAAAGGGAAAACAAATTATAGATCCTGGTTCTGGCTTTATTAACTCCTCTCTTGTATCACTCAACTTACTGCAAAGGATGAGGTCAGCTAATTAAATTTTAAGTGTCCAGAAATCTCTTGGCACTCTTAGACGCTTCTGCCAGGACAAGATGAATGACTTTGTTGATTGAGCAGTACAAACTATATCTTTATCATGGCTGTTTCCAGACTCTATTAAATAAGACAAATCCTGGGAGAATGATTCCATTATTCCACTGATCCTTTCCCTCATTCATTAAAGGGAGAAATAGAAGAAAACAGCATTGAAGACCTTGCCTTTTGTTAGTTCAGTTCCTGCTTCAGTGCCTTTTGGTCTTCCAGGGATGCTGCTTTCAGAAGCTCTCAGCTCACTAAGCTGTGGGCACATTTTCTGGTGGAAATCCTATTTAATCATCCTAGAGAAAGTTAGATGTCTCTGAAAGCTAACACAAATTTAACAGCCTTTCCCAAGGGAGATTAGAGTCAAGTTTCTGCTCTTTGGCCAATTCTGCTCTACAAATGGAAATGCCTAGACAAGTTTTCCTCCCATGCCTTATTTAAATCCTCAGCTCTGGGAACATATTTCTGCTTTTTAGAAAAATTTATGCCTGTTTATGAACTTCTTCATGAGCGATGGTGCCTTTAGGGCTGGGCCCCAAGGACAGGGAAGCCAGGAGGACATAATCCTGATGGGTATGATGAGGAAAAACTTCTGGGAATCTACAACTCAGGTGAGATTTAGCTCCCTGATTTATTTTTTTTTTTCTGCAATAGAGATGTCTCCAGCTAAGCCAAATATCTCGGGTTCTATTCTGAGCCACTGGAGGGAAGCTGGGACTGCTGGACCACAGCAGGAATTTATCCCAAAGCAGAAGAAATGTCTGTTTTTCTGCCCCGACTCTTAAAAGACATGCAAAGGGACCAGATCACATGGAGGTAAATATTCTTCAATAAGATTAAATCCTGCCTGTTGGAGGGAGAAGAGGAGCTTTGTGTCCAGACACTTGATGGAAGCGTTAACAAAATTCAGCCACACATGCGTGAGCGTGAGGGGTTTGATTTTTGAGTCCACCCCGCAGAACTTCACCCACAGGGGAGTGAAGGAGGTTGCTCCTGTGTCTGCACAATAGTGCAGCAGGTTGCGACCCACAGAAGGTACAGGCCTGAGCAGGGAATTTGGTGATCAAGCACCGTATTAGGCTGCCTGAGGTCCGCCTCCAGACATCGCTCACAAAGTATCAAATAAACGTTTGGCAGCAACTTGAATTTTATCCACTGCACAACAGCAGAAAGAAAGATCCAGTGTAAATAGAACTTGCACATCTCCTGACCTCACTAATGTCTGAGCAACTGGAGAGTTCTAGTCCTGCATTATCCATCCTATCCTCAGGCAAAACTCCTCTTTTTGGAGACAGCTATTATTTTTCCAAGGTCCTCTCTTCCCATCATCCTGTTTGTAAAACCAGTGGGAGGAAATCTCTGAAGTTCTGACTTTGCTTCCTTTCTGAACACTGCATTATGGTTTCTTATTATTAACACAAATTCTGTAATATTCCAGTCAATTCTCCCAGAAACTTCAGCTTGCTCAGAAAGGGCTTGTTTAAACATAAAAGCTGGTGCAATCATATCACAAGTCAAATAGTCTTGTTCAAAGGGAGATGAGTCACCAACTTTCATTCCCTTTCTCATCCTCCATCAGATTTCACAGAAAATTCTTTCTCACTGTCATTATGCCACAGCCATGATCAGAATACTTCTTTGTCTTCCTTTTTCTGTTGTGTTAGGTGGTCAGAAGAAATTTGAAAAGAAGGGATTGAGTGTGAAGCAAAACACATCTGTCCTGACACTGCATGATCAAGCCTATAAGACAGGATGCTTTGATTTCCCTGAATAGCTCTTGTTAGCTGTTATATAAAATTTATTTAGGCAATATTTTTATGCTGTTGTATAATTCCAGCTGGGGAGGGACAACAAGCGTTTTTCCACTACTTTTTGGTCCACAAGCTCTTTTATTTCTGATTTTAAAGTGCATTTAACAGACTTCAAATAGGAGCCCAAGTGGAAATGCTTTCATTTTTGTCCTCAGAAAGACACAGCAGCAGCAGCAGCCACACTAGAGACTCACTATGGATCCATCCTACCAGGGTCCTTCAACACAGACAAAGCAATGAGAACCTTGTACTGGGTAGAAGAAAAAAATATGTTTTCCTAATAAGTGTCTTTTTCCTGGCTCTCAAAAAGGGCTTTCTCACTTGGGGTTGGGAGATGGAATTTTTGAGTATCCTTCACTGTTTCTCACCCATTTATCTTCAAGCAAAGATCTCAGTGCTTCCTCCAGGATCGATCCTCATGTATGTGGGGATGAGAGAGCCCCAAAACTCTCACCTATTCCTGGCTGCATCTTCAGTTTTCAGTGGTGTCTCACATCAGGTTGCACTTACCACTGTGAATGGTGGTGGGCTAGATGACCTATTGACCCTTCTAGACTTAAGACATACTGCATGAATTCATAAAAGATAAGGAATCTGGGCTTTTACTAAAAATCAAAAACTCTCATATGTTTTTACCTAGGCATTGGGTTAATGGTCAAAAACCTTTGAGAGTATCAACAATCTGTATCTTTCTTTGCTGAATTTTATTAAATTTTTACTACCAGTTACCTTTCCATAAATAATTTAGAGGACTTCTGATGCTTTCAAACACTGTCTTCAGTACCAGAGAAAAGAATTTCTGAATAAGGATGGTAAAAGTTGGATATTCAGAACATCAAGAATGTCATTCATCTCCTTGGAATGGCAAATTAAATCATCCTGGCTCTAGGTTTTGTTCTGGTTTGGGGGTTTTTTTGTTTGTTTTGGTTTGGTTTGATGTGGTTGATTGGTTTTTTTCTTTCTAAATGTCATTTGCCTTTGAATTTTTCCTAGCGTTACTTATTTTTTTCAGTGCTTTTCAAAATGCATCTGAGATTTAGTTCAGGTAAGGTTTGTGTCTGCTATTTTATGATAACCTCATATCTTTTCTGCTTTTTTGGACAAGATGAATGCTTTATCAGAGTTGACAAGGTGCTGCCTGTCCCAAAGCATCACAGGATAGCAGCTTCAAATAACTCACATTTATGTACTTGCAGCTTTGTGCCTTTTCCATGTGCTAGTCTCCTTCAAAGAAACTCCATGGCCTTCCTTTAAACCTATCTGACTAAAATCTCAAAAGAATGTCTGTCCTACAGGTAGTCTGCTGCTCAACTGATTGGCATGCTTGGTCTTGCTGTCTCTTAATTTTGTTACACCTTCTCTCTGTCCAATCTGCCCTTATTTCCTGTGGCAGTACCCGGTGTAGGTGTAGAAATCCTCTTTGAGGCAAAGAAAGGTCTAGAGAGGCTATAAACTGCCTGCCCTGTTCTATGTCATGCAAAGTTAACCCAAAGCTCCCATGAAAACCAGGTAAAACTGAGATTTGACCAGACCTAGAAAGAAGGACTTATCCTTTGAATAGGAACTGCAAAAACTTCAATCCATAGGATCCGACCCTTAAATCCGTGGCCCGGGGGTTTGCAATTCCATAGCATGGACATAAGACCAAGCACAATTTACTAACTTTAATTTAGGAGGAAACACCTCTCACCATGGTAGATATCTAGGCCTCTCAAGTCACAAAATAAAGCATGAGATACAAAGAACTGCTCATAGACCTCATGGTAAGGAAATGACCAAGAGCAGATAAGTTGCCTCAGGACAGAGTGAAAAAAAAAATGAGTAGATGAGGAATTTATTCAGTATTTCCTTCTTCAGCTCAAAAGCCTACAAATAAGGAAAACCCAGTGTAATTATATGAAGCAGTCACTTGAAACCACCATGCTGGCCAGCTGGAGAGAAACAATTTTCAGCACCTTGGTTTTGTGCCAAAACCTGAACCATCAAGATAAGGCTGGAAACAAGGACCAAATGTCTGATATCTATCTGGTAACATCACAGCCTCTGCATGAGGAAGTTCTCCAAATATTTGCTTTGCTTGAACATCCAGTTACTTCTTTCTGTCATTTGACATTTGATTTCGGTGGGGTAAAAGTTTTATTTTGCCCCCTCCCTAGGACAAATACGGTTTTGTGTAACTTTACATTTTCCCTCTGATTACTGTCAAAATAACTCAACTGCTGCATGATCTGTGGGAATAGAGATACTGCAAAAGAACAGTGAAGATCTGGACCTTGAGACAAGCATATATCACCTCTGCCTCTGCAGTGTTATGGGTTGGCTCTTCAGAGGTTACGCATGGATGCTCAAGATCCTCTGATCCTAAGTGTGTGGGGAAATGTGGATTTTTTTTTATTTACTAAGAGGGAATGAGGCCATAAGAAAGACAATATTGATCAGGACAAGTCAGCTACATTAAAAAAGACCTTGTTTGCTGTCAGACACTGATCTCTGAGGTAGTCACTGTAGGACCTCAACAGAACAGGAATCTTGCAAAGGCAAATCAAATCAGACCCCTTAGAAAGTATTTCTCTTTATTGCCTATAAAGGGAGCCAAGGCTGACTGCTTTCAATGTGGTGACTATGCTGTTCTTGTCAAACAAATCCAGCTCCAGGTTTTTATGTCCTGACCACAACATCCTTGCCAGGCATACAGCAGGTGACAGCTGAACAGGGAGTACTCTGCTTGCAAAGTCAGGAGTTGCAAAGCTAGGAAATAACTTAATGAATTTTGAGTGTTCAGTCTTTGCTCACTACCACCATCTGTATGGAGGTAACATCATTAAATCCTTAATTACCTAACAATGTCATACATTTTTAATATAGTGCCATCTTATTCTTCTGTTAGAATGGAGGGGAAGAAATGTGTTTATACGTTGAATGAGGTTGATGTTTTCAGCAGGAATTTGATGGAAGGGGAGAAAAATCTGAGTGTCTCCCATACACTGATGACACCAGAGACCTGAAAGTGTCCCTGCCCATGTGTCTCCTATATATACACAGAGCAGGAAGGATATTCAGGAAGGAACTCCCTGGTGTTCAGTCTCCAAGAGACTATGGGGAAGAAGCATCAGGTTTCCATGTCACTTCTGGGCAACTGCAAATAAGGAGAGGCGCTGAAGGAACTACATCACTTCTGAGTCCCAGTACTATACCTGAACATGTAAGTCACCCAATGAAATTGATGCAGACTTTGTAAACAGATAACATGGAAAAACAGATATTCAGCCTGTGAGCCCCAAAAGAAACATTTTAATTAATGTCTTGAACAGTGATGAAGTCACACTCACCCTGGCTTTATTTCAGGAGGTTTAGGTAAGGGCTTCAGAAAGCCTTTTTTCCCAATCAGCCAATATGTTTCTTCTAATCCTTTACCCTAAAATAAAACAAAAAAACCAAACAAAAACCAGCTTTCTGACTGCCCTCTGCTCGATATGTAATTTCCTCACTAGGTTTCTCTGGCTTCATACATATCCAGAGACAGACCATGCCTGGAAGTCTTGGGCTGTCCTTCAGAATAGCTCAGGGATTATTTGAATTTCATTTTCCTAAAAGAGGATATTCATTATCCCTGTTCCAACTGTCATTTACAAATTACCCTCATTGATCTGGGTCGTTGAAACTACAAAGCTGAACAGAAATTGTAAAATCTCTCAATTAATAATGCTAGTGCTGCCAAATAAGATGATTAGTGATCCTGTAGTTTCCAACTCATTCTGAACTGACTATCAGAATAATAACTTCCTCTCTCACCACTGATGATTTAGCTTTTAAGGTGTGATGCATCTGATGAACTGTAGGCATCTATATGTGAGTCAATCACCCTTGACTGAAGAAGGGGAGGAAAACAGACATTTATCTTCACACAAACTAGACCCTAAAAGTACTTCAGGTTAATGATTTTCTAAAGGGCCAATTTATCCCCACTAACTATGTAAAGGTTTCTTTCCACTGACTTAACCAGGAATAATTACCCTAGATCTCCAAGACATATGAACTTGGATGATTCCACTTGTCATGGAAGATTGTTGAGGGACCTGAGGCCATATCCATAGGTTTTATTCTAGGTATTGAAGGCAAGCAAAGCTCCTGGCATCTCCTGTCTATTCACTATGTAAGGTTAGAAATGATGTTTGAATTATTTAATACTGTCTTGTCTGGACGTTGAAAAGTAGCAGTTTCTGTCAAGGGTGGACTAAACAGACTACCATATAAATACTTATATCCAGCACATATAGCTGATTGCCTGATCCCACAGATCCTCAGTAACAACCTCATGCATTGAAACAACTGAAAGGGACAATTTGGGAAGGATTCAGCTGAAAATTGGTGTATGAAGGCCAAAAAAGATCTTAATATGAAAATTCCTTAAGCAAGAAGAATCCCCTGTGAAGTGTTTCACACAGCGCTGGCCTTCTTACCCTTAGCTCTGTTTTTCCCCTGGCTATGATTTCATATCCTTCATTCAGAATCCGGAGCGTATCCACTGTACTTTGGCTGACATGAATTCTGTAAGCTGGGAACAGAAAGCAAAGCAGCTTTTATGGACTGAACACATGCTGTGAATTCCCTGCACACTGCTTCATCCTGGCAAGGATAAGTGCTCCAAAGCAGGAATGCTCCAACAGAGGTGTGTGGCTGGAGTAGCTGTGTGGTGCTCCTCTGTGTAGGGTTTAATGCTGACTGATGGATTCTTCCAGGCAGGGCTGTAAAGGGCACATGGGGAAGAGGAGATCTACTCTGGTGGCTTCCTGGAGAAGGATATCAAGCACACTCAGTGTAGAAGTCCATCTCTTAATAAAGGTGGTAAGTGGTTTTCCAGTAACACTATCAGCTCGCTCACTGTTTTATCTATTGCCACAATATAACCAGGGAATGAAAAAGAAATGAAAAATAGCCAACTGTCCTGCTCCAGACACCCAACATAATTTGAAAGCTGGGATGAAGAGCAGAGAGATGGAGCTTACAAGGGAACATAAAGAAAGTGTGGCTATGCGTGTAAGTCTGTCTGGATTTTTAGTAATTGATTCCACCCAGAGCTGCCATTTAGTCTATGAACAAAAAGGGCAGAGGTGGAGAACTTTATTGAATTCCCATCTCCCCTAGATTGTTTTACAGCCATTATTAGAACTCACTGAAATCTGTTATTGTTCTGCTGGTGTGAACAAGCCAGGAAATATTTCTAAAACATTTCGCCCCAAAATAGTTTTCTTTGTTTTTTTGTTGGGTTTGTTGGTTTGATTTTTCTTTTTTGGGGTGTTTTTCTGGGGTTTTTTGTTGTTGTTGTTGTTGGGTATTTTTGTTTGTTTGTCTTTTTATTTTAGCATTTTTTTTGTTGAGCTTTTATTTCAGTTTTGTCAATCACATTCCCTTCCCCTTTGAAGGATGAGCAATAAGCTGATTAATTTTTTTCCATAATAATAAGAAGAACATCCATTTGAATACATAGAGGAAGATCACACAGCTATGGGCAACATTTCCTGAGAGACTAACCTACAGTTTTTCCCATTTATCCATATGCATTTCTATTAATGTGTAACAATGTACCTGCAGTGCTCCTGCTGTCTCCAGTCTCAGTGGGACTTTATATGACCATGAGTATGATGGAAGCAGTGCCCACCTATGCTTCAACCCTTGCTTTGTACTGGTCATGAAAGGCAAATGCATTATTTTACTGTGCAAGAGCAGCTCTGAATTGAGGGTTCTTAGCACTGACTGAAAGCAAGATCCAAACCATAGTTTGGAAAATTAGGGCGAGATTCATGTTGATTTTGGTTGATGGGATTTCTGTTAGAAGACTGCAGCTGGAAGGCAGGGTCCTAAAGGCTCACCCACAATGTGCTCTCTCCTTCGGGCTGCTTTGAATTCTGTCATTTGACTTTCCCCTTTCTCTGGCTGTCCCAAATACTCACGCAGGCCTGTAGACTCCATCCTTGATGCTGTGTTCACCGTGTCTCCAAAGAGGCAGTACCGGGGCATGGTCAGCCCCACCACGCCTGCCACGCAGGGCCCTGAAAGACACGTCAGCTGTGTTACCCCCATGGTCCTGCACAAATCAAGGGGCTAACAAATCCCAGCTTCCACTCTGATACTCAAAAAAACCCACTTGAGAATACAGAAAAAGGTTTTCTAAGGATCTCATTGGCCTTGGCGCTTGTTACAAGCAGTCAAAAGTTAAGCATTGCTCTGGATTGCACGCTGGTGTTTCATGTCTGAGAAAGGTCGTGTGTGGTAGGCCTGCAGTTGACCATCATCTGGGAGAAATTAGTGCACAGTTCATGGAAACTCAAGGACTATCATAATCTCATTTTAAAAAATTGGTCTTTTTCCATGTGAGAAAAGTTCAGATCCTGTGACATGCCCTGTAACCCACTGAAACAACATTAAAAATCAGCCTTGGAAGCCCAGAGGTGCTGTCAGCACTCTGGACCACCCCGTGTCCCCTCCCTGGAAAAGAAGACACTGTTGGCTTATCTGTCTAGTCAAGACCTGGTTTTTTTCCTCTTTCTCATTCTTAATTCAAGATTCATTCACTTCCTAAGTAGCTTCCAAAGAATCTTTGCCAAGCTGTCAGGGATCAGTATGTGTGCAGGATCCACAAGAACATGCACAGACTGGGAGATAAAATATGTGGCAGCCAAACAGCAAAGGCAATTTTCATCTGGGGCATTTGGCTTAGCTAATGTTTAGACTGCACTCTGAAAGAGGAGATTCTAAATTCCATTGCCCACAACAGAAAATATTGGGGCCGACAAAATAAATTACATATATATATATATATATATATATATATATATATATAGGAATATATATAGCGATATAATGAAGTGTAGGGCTTCCTGCAGAGAAAAGGCAGGACTCTCTGCATTTTCCATCAGATATATTTATGAGATATGCCTTTTCAGGATTTGCCTGCAATCAGTGTCATTATCCTTCTGAGTTAAGATTTATTATAACTGATATGTAGGAAATCTTTTCCCATGCAAGATTAGGAGATGGGAACATTGTACACCATCAACCTGAAATGATGCTATAGACAAGATTTTAATAATATAAAGATATTATATGTTAAAACAGTAATAATAATAATGGTAACAACTGTAGCCTAATTTAGAAGTGATCATGTACTTAATTTAGTACACTGTAATTTTATGGTGGTTTTAGTTATATTTAGAAAAATTGCTCCTTCATAAAGTTTTCAGATATACCTTAAGGACAATGAAACTCCATAGCTGAAAGCTATGGGGAACTTCACAAAACCCCTCCTGCTGTGACCTGCGAAAAGTTGTTGCCTGATTTTAATACACTTCATGAGGATGCAAACTGAGAGGTGAAATAGATTTTAACTCCTGCCTGATGAAGCATTGCTTGATAAAATATTTTTATAAAAGAGATGAAGAACGGTTCATACAAAAAATATTACAAGGATTTGAACAGCTTGGATCAAACTGGATGAAACACATCAGGCAGAAACTGCAGGAAAACCTGATTTAAGGGGGTTCCTTTTCATCTCTCTTGGACAAAACACTGTTCCTCAGTATCTCTTACAAGTTAATTCCCATCCTTATCAGTACAGTCTAATTTGTTTTAAGCTTTTCAGGAGAGTAACTATATCCTCTAGAGGAAGTTTTATTCTGGTTTTAATCTATAGAACTTCTATAGCACAACTGTAAAGACACTGTCAATAGTCTGGGCCAAGTACCTTATGATCCCTTAACTGGTTTTTATTGTGTGCATGATAATGTGACACATGCACAAAAAAAAGGTCTTGCTGGATTCTTTTTAATTCATGCTTCAGTAAGAATTTTTCCTGAGAAAATATTATCTCACAAAACATTGCCTCTATTCTTTTTGTGGTGATAATGTGACAGCAGCAGGCAGAAATCTCAGTAGGGACCAAAGCTCCTTCTGTAATAGGTGTTGCAAGGACACAAAAAGTTGGTTCCTGTCCAAAAGGCAACCTTCACTGAGGAGGATTTGATCTCCATTGGTTAGAGCATGGTTCTAATAACACCTGGGTCATGGGTTTGATTCCTGTATGGGCCATTCACTTAAGAGTTGGACTCCACGGTCTTTATGGGTCCCTTGCAACTCAAAGTATTCTGTGATTCCATTTTTAGAAGCACAAATAAAGGCAGCTGAGCTTCTGCTGTGGTCAGTGGAGACCAAGCCAATGTGGTCAACTGAACTGTAAGAGTTTTTCCACTCCTGCACATCAACAGCTTTACAGGGTTCATTTATATGTCCTCAAAATGAGTACAGGCTCCCTAAAAGTCCTGTGAGTACCTGAATTCAAGTTCCCTACTCAGTCGGTGCAATTATCCAGCCACTTCTGCAAAGGTCACAATATAGGAGAGTCAATGTTTTTAGGGCAAGACCTTGTCTTTCTAGAGAACTGCTTTTAAGCTTGTCCCATTGCAGAAAGTTCTGAGTTCAAAACCAACTCTACCATATAAGCATTCCCAAAATGACACATCCTCTGTGTTGAAAGCATCTAAGACTTAATTCACTCACTGCCTTAATCTCCTGTGTGTGTTCCCCCTCTTCCAAACAGCTTCAGCAAAAGGCTAAGAGAAACTTCCAGTGGTAAATCTCCCACAGTTACAAGTTTCAGAGGAAACCAGACACCCTGTGATGAGGACATAATGGCCTAGTTGTTCAATTACACAAGTCCACAGATTTGCTTTGAAGTGTCTCTTTGCCAGGACTTGCAAGGGTCAGTTAATGAGAGGCTCTGGCTAGGACTCTGCAAGGACCATCAGCAGTGCTGCAGAGTTTAAGAGTCAAGATCAAAGTGCAGGGCTGCCTGCCAGAGAGCCTGACTGATGCACAAATCATCTGCAGCCTCCGTGGAAAAGCTTATCTTCTCAGCACTGCTCTCGCCAACTGTCCTGCTCCAGCCCAGACACAGATAGGAAACAGCTGAGTCAGCTGAGTTATCCTGGACCTGCACTGAAGTCAGGAGAGTACAGCCAAGATTCCAGGATGAGTTTAAAGCAGGGGAGAAAAGTGAGACCAAACTCTGATCATCTTGCCCTCTTTGCCTTAATCATGCATTGCCACGGGCAGACCATGGGCATGCCCAGAGGTGCAGTTTTCCCTTGGGGCTGAAAAAACATGGGCAGCCTAGCCCAAAATGCATTTAATGCTTTTTCTGAGAGGGCATCACACACTCTTCTTGGCACCAGTTTCCAGAGAGCAGCTGAAGTACATGACTGAGGGTTACACCCTTTCCCCATCCTTTCCAGTACAGTGAAAGTGTCAGCCAAGCTCTCCTCTCCCCCAAGAGCATCCCCAAGGCTCTCATGATGCTGTTCATTCCTTCTTTATGCATCTTTTCCCAGGAGAAACAGGGTCTAGGGTTAATCAAACTCTACTGTCAGCTCTGTGGCTCAGAGAGCTGGTTTGCTTTGGAACATGTGTTTCTGGTTGCTCCCATGACAGTATGGAGCTGCCAGATCTGTGCAAAACAAGATCTGCTGAGTCCACCCCTGTCTCCCTCTCACACCCAATACAACAGTTCTTAGCAATTCTGCTTTCCAGATATCCAAAGTTCATAAAAACAAACAAACAAAAATGTTACTACCCCCTGGAGACATCACCTAGGGGTATACTTTTTGGCCTACTGCATGGGAGATACATTGCAGAACTGCTGTCAACAGGCAGCAGCAGATGTTGCACAGAAAATTCCCCTCTTTCCATGTTGAAAATATGCTGCTGGTGCTCCAGAGCCTCCTGCTCTGGGCAAGACAATCTGCAGCCATAGTCTCATCTAATTTCTGACAGAGTGTAAAACACACAGTACTCCTGCAATGATTCCTTAGTGCTTTACACTTCTGTGAAGAGTCAGCTAAGAATCACAAACTTCAAAGAAAACAGTAGAGGGATTTTAGAGAGAACTCCAAAAGAGGATCTTAAAAGGTCTAGGAGATACGAAATATTGATTTTAACTCTGCTCAAGTCATAGCTCTGTTCTTGGGATATTCTGGGTGAGATACTTCCTTTACTCTACTTCTGTCTGCCAACATGTACATCAGGGACAAGGATACTGATACCTGCAAAATGCTTGCATGCCAAAGCTTCAAAAGTGTGGATATTATCAGATAAGCAGAAGGTTAAACCCCACCTGTAATATTGGGTCAGATTCCTGGACATTCATAGCCATTGTTTGCCTTCCCACAATGGGCAGCACCACCCAGAGGAAGAAGCAGGAAATCTGGTGGCAAATAGCTGGTAAAACCTATTAATGGTTGACTTTAAAAAAAATGTATAGAATTATAAAGGTTCACATCTCTTATACAAATACTGATTCATTATAATAGCAGATGTGTATTCATACATTTAAAATACTTTCACCTATATAACTGTGGTTTTACTGTTTTGGGTTTTTTTTTTTGTTTTATTTTGGAGTTTAATTACTTTTTGTATATATATATATATATGTGTGTGTGTGTGTGGAACTTTTTTCTTTTTAAAGAAGCCACTTTTCTGTTGATTGAATACATTATGACTTCTACATAAGAGATAATTCTTTTTTATAATGTAACTTTTTCTTGAGAGCTGCATCACATTTTTCTTCCAGTATACCTCACCTGTAATAAATATCTCCAACCTTTTTATTCTTTCACTTTATATACCAGTGTTTCTGTGCTTTTTCATTTCATAACAGAGTTGCAAAGACATCACTGTGTGCCTAGATATCCCACCTCTGAAGGTCCTATGGCACATTAAAGAGCTATCACAATGAAACCCTTGTGACTAACATGCCAGATGTAGTTCCTGGCTGGGGCAGAATACACAATCTCTCCTTAAAATGATGCTAAGCCACTTTGCTCCACAAACCCTCTCTGGGTTTTGTTTTTCCATTTTAACTCCCTTGTTGATACAGAAGACTTTAAAGTGTCTTGTAAGGGTGTTTTTGGGGAGGGCAAGCACAAAGAAAGCACTCAGAGTTGGAAATGCAGTTGGGAGGGAGTTCTCTGATGTTCAGGTGCAGGCAGGTGCTGCTGCCTACCTGTGTGGAGCCCGATTCGTATCCTGAGGGGAATGTCTGGCATGTGCCTCATTTTGAACGTTCCCACAGAGCTGAGGATGTCCAAGGACATGTTGGCTATTTCAGCTGCATGCTTGTTTCCATTCCGTTTTGGGAGCCCTGAAGCAACCATGTAGGCATCGCCAATTGTCTCCACCTAGCAAATACCAGTACATTAAGAAATGAATATAGAAATTGAATAAAGATGGAAAGGAAACACAGAATAAAGCTACTTCTCACCTTGTAAACATCGTGGTTTCCCAGAACGGCATCAAAGAGCGAGTAAAGGTCATTCAGAAGGTCAACTACCTCAATGGGTTCACTGAGGGCTGAAATGGATGTGAAGCCCACAATGTCATTGAAGTAGATGGTCACCTGGTCAAAATACTCTGGTTCCACAGTGCCACCAGTCTTGAGGGCTTCTGCCACTGACCTGAAATAGCAACACAAGAAAAGATGGCAGGGAACAAGCCCTTTTCTAATGCATGCCCAAGAGCTCAGTCTCTAGCTTTTCTGTGTTCAGATCTTCCAGTAAATAGAAAGTTTTATATGGCTGTAACCAGCATTGATTAGAGTTCCTTACTTTGATTTGAAGGTGCTTGACAAAATTGATGGTCATGTCTACAATGTTGCTCACTTCTGGACAGGAGTGTTGTCCAGACTAGCTATGGGGGGTTTTTTTTGAGGTTTTTGGTTCGGTTTCCTGGGGATTTTTTACCACTTCAAGTACCAGTACTTACGGTGGAAGCATTTGTGACAGCAGTTTTTCTGTCTTCTGTTTTTCAGCCTCTAGCTCTTCAGTCCGCTCACGGATTAAATCTTCCAGGTTGCTTGAGTACTGCTCAAGCATCCTGAGCATTGAGTCAATGATATTGGTCTTTTTCCCTTTGTTGATGGTTTTGAACTGGAAAATTAAACAAGAGAGTTATTTGTCTGTCTCATTATACCACTGCAGCACTCTAAGTTTGGAAAGGAATGAAAAGCAAACATTTATTTTGAAGGGTCAGTGATAAAAACTGGCTTTATCAATGGCAAGCGTTCAACAGTAAATTAAAACAGTGAAGTAGAAGGTGAATTTGCATCAATCAGTGAGAGTTAGGTAAAATATCACCTTTCAGTAGTTGTCAACAGGTGCATTGCTGTGGAGTCTTGTCAGGCTGCAGGTTTGCAAGCCCATTTATCCCATGAACAATCTGCAGGTTCAGGGTATTAGCAACATGTACGACCTATTTAGATGTTACTGGATTTAAATCCATCTTAGCAGACTGACATGCATGTGTACTGCCACCTCCATTCCCAATTGTCCATTGAGTTGTACTTTCTCCTCCTGACCTGAAGTTGAGTTGCTGGAACTTTCGGATAATTTGTGGCTATAGAGGCTGCCTTAGACTCAACAGCAGAGTCACTAGGTTCAAAATTATTCACAGCTTCAGAGAACCAAAAGGTAAAAATTAAGGATATTTGTTTCTGTTGTTTGAGGAAATGCCCTAAAGTTGTGTCAAGGAAGGTATAGATTGGGTATTGAGAATTTTTTTCACAGAAGGTGTTTGTAAAGCATTGGAACAGACTGCTCAGGGAAATGGAGAATCACAATCCGTGGTAGTGTACAAGAAAAATGTGGATGTGGCACTTGAGGACATGGTTTAACAGTGAACATGATGGTGGTACTGGGCTGATGATTGATGATCTTAAACATCTTTTCCAACCTTAATGAGTCTATGATTCTGTGACCTTATAAGAAAACATGAACTGCACTGCTTGATCAGAAAGGGAGATTATTTTGCCAGTACCTGTTCATGAAACTGACCAGTAACAGATATTTGGGAAAGCTGCTTAAATAGGCCTCAGGTACAGTCATATTTCCCTGGGATATTCTCCAAGGTTCCACCAATCTGGAACTGAGAGACCTCTTATGCCAAATGTTGCATCTTTGTCTTTAACAGTCAAATTTTTCTTATAGTCACCATTTAAACGCTTTAAAAGATTTAAAAAAAAAATTGATCTGAAGGTGCATAGTATACAGATCTTTGATCTCCATGAGACCATCTGTGCAGGTACACTGCAAATGTGAAGACATCAAGCTCATGTCCAGGCTGCTCCACCACCCATAAGTCAGGTGAAGTCAAGGGTTCTGCAACTTCTTCATTCTATAATAATAGAGTTAAAGCAAAAAAAACCCCAAAAAACCCAAACAACAAAACACTTCCCTGCCAAGAATAAAAAAAAGGAATTACACCAGTGGCTTTATTCACTGACCTTATGAAATACCTCCTCAAAGGTTGGACGTCGTTCAGGGGCTTCAGCCCAGCACTGCTTCATTACCTGGATGCATGTCAGGGGGGCTACCTCAGGAGCTACGTTTGGGCGGCACAGGGGAGGGGGCTTCTTCACTTTCCTTATTATTTCTGTGGCAAAGAGAAGAATGGGAAGTGTGTTGTAAGATGGAGGGCCTTGGTAGGGGAAAAGGACATGGACCTTTTCATGTGTCCCTGACTTACTTCTTCAGCTGTCACTCTTACTCCTCAGCACAAAGTGTCTGAGCCAAATGAAGTTAGAAGGTTCTGCTTTTCTCTGTCAGGAGTCTCTTAAAGGATTTAGAGAGGATTCATCTGCCTTCTTGTCCCTGGAGAGCCAGGCTATGAGTAATAAAGTGACTCGATGGAGGAAGGATGGGTGACAGATGGATGTGTGAGCCTGCAGGCTTGTATTTAATGAAATTGCCTCTGACTCTCTCCACTTGGATCAGCAGCCTTCTAAGACAGCAGAGGTTTATGGCCGAGCCCAGACAGGAAGAATACCAGCCTCTGATGCTCCATGGTTAACTGGGAATCAGCATCAGCTGATGGGAGTGGTGTCAGTGGAAAGTATGTTAAAGGGGAGAGTTTGAGTTCAAAACAATGTCTGGGAAATGACTCCCTGTCTAGAGCTCCCTTCCTAGAAATGAGACTTGTAAGGAATTGGGCTTGGGTTTTCAAACCCTGAGAATTCAGTCCTTTAACACCCACCAAAGTCATTATATTTGAAATCTTATTTTTCTTAGTGCAAAGCAGATAAATGGGGTGAAAACATCTTTCTCTGGCAGGAGTCCTGTTGTTGTTGTGAGTACCCAAAGCTTTTCAGCATTGACAGCTTACTTTAAAGATCTTTGTCTCAACCCCTCAGACTCTGCCAAATGAATTAATCAAAACATCTGGCCCCAATATTTCCAGGGGCAGCCAAGGGGAAAATGCCTTCCACAGATGTTTCAAAGTTCACACCACAGTGAGAGCTCCTTAGGATTGAGACACAAGTAGAAATTCATCACTTTGTCAGGTTAGAAAACAGGACTGAACTGTGTTCAACATTTGCCTGAATTTCTGCTGGGGGACGAGGTGGGGAAAACCTGCTAATTGCATCATAGTCTACATCAAAGGTCCAGCTCTGATTTACAATGTGGGATACATCATAATCATCATTGTCATTGCATTGTGACAGAAGCTTCAGGCACAGAAAGGTCAGGGCCCCATTTTTCCAGCTGAACTGGCAGATACTGCATTGTCATACCCCACTCGGTGATTGTCCAGCTTTAAACGTGTTGAGATTGGGCTGTCACTGAAATCAGCTAATTTTAGATTGTTTTCACTCCCTCCCTGTTTAAGTGCTTGTGACCTGACCATGACTGCAGTGAGATTGTTCTTCCCATGGATGCACAACATGGTTGCATTATGAGCAATTCCTAAAGAGTTCACCTGTTTGCTGTTTCTGATATTTATAAACAAAATGATGTACCACTTTGACCTCTGTTGAAGGGAGAGTCTCTTTAAAAAATAAAGGATTAAGCAAAAATAGATGGGCAGATGTACAAAATAGGATGCTGGCAAGGGGTCCACATCAAAAACTTCAGTCCCCCATGATGCACAAAGAAAGACCCAATGAGTGAGGAGCACAGGAGTTTCTAAGCTATGGGAAATTCTGCCCTCAGATTTCACCCCATACTATGATGAAAAGTCAAAGTTTGGACAGGGAACTGGAGGTGCTGCAGTAGCCTGAAGGGACACAGAATCCCAACTCCAGTAACGGCAGAGATGACACACGTACCAAGGTGGTAGAACTATACATTTTTATGTTTATTATGAATCTTTTGTTGAAAATAGACTTCTGCCACTGAAAAAAGTCATGAGACTAATACTTTATTGCCTTATTAATAAGGGGGCCTGGCCAGACCTTTTATGAATGCTGTGCACAAAGCCTTAAAAATATACTGTAATAATTGCCTACCTTCAGCTGAGAGTTCTGATGTGCAGTAAGGTGGACCCTGAGCAACCACCTCCTGTAGGATGATTGCAAAGCTGTAGATGTCCCCTTTGAATGTGCCTTTTCTGCACATGTCTGGGTCCCTCAGTAACTCAGGAGCTGTCCAGAGCAATTCTAAAAATATTCCAGAGTATCACATTTCTTACACTTTAACTCAGACTATTGCAAAATAAATACTTAAATGAATACCTTATTTCAATTATTTGTTGAAACTACATTATTTACTGAATCAAATCTTTTACTTCTAGTGATGTGTTAGCATACTAAATATCCATGCTGACAAAAAAAAAGGGAATTTTCCAAGTTTAACTCTATGCTCTTTAAAAAAAGTTGCCATACCAACAATTTATATCATATAACACCAGCTGTGAACTTCAACATAAGAAGTTATCTCACCACTGCCAGAAGCTTTAACACCTTGGTTTTAATTGAAAATGTTCCTGAGACAAAATGTTCACACCAAATACTGATATTTTTTTTGCTACTGTTGCTGCTCTTTTACAAAGCAATAATTAACAACATATTTTCTGTAGTTCTTTTTAGATTAAAATGGTGTCTATAAAAGCAGTTTGTGACAATCTGATGCACTGTCTTTATAATCCAATAGTTCAAGTGACAAAACGTATCTAACCTCATCAAGAAATGAATCCTCAAACTGTGATATTGTTACCCCAGCAACTATACATTCTGTGTAATGGGGATAGGGAACATTTCTGCCACTGCAAATGTGTTTATCGTCTGTAAAAGAGGAGTAGAAAGTCTTCTGTCTGAGACATCGGAAAGGTGTAGACATCAAATCCCATGAAAGAGGAACAAAAACACTACATTCTACTTGAAACCAGGTTTCAAGAATAAATTGGGATACAAGTGGGACCCCAAGGAGCCAAGTGAAAGAAATCCTTTCAAAGTCTTCAACCCTGGTCCTCTGAGATGCTGTTCCTAAGTGGTGGGAATCTCAGGAGGCAGCCCTTGGTGACTGGCATGTAGAGGACCTATTTCAAAGAGATCTACATAATTTTGTGGTTTAGATTACTTATTTTCACAAAAGAAAGGGTCTTTGCATTTGGGTTAGCATAAAGCTCCAAATATAGGGTTGGGTCTAAGGATGTGAAGCCATTCTTCTGGTCACATAAATTCAGTACTGATGAGATTTTAGGGTCAAATCAGTCCTTCTCCAACTGCAACAAGCTGAAGTTCTGCCACTGCTTACAGTAAAATATGTTTTCTTTACCATGGCACTCTGCTATTTGCTTCACTTTCAGGAAGTCTGAAAAATCCTTTGCTTACCCTTTCTTATAACAATGCATGGTATGGAAGAAACTAGATGCATGAAGAGATTGAGCATGAAAATCCTTGTGTGGCTGCTGGCCTGAAATTTTATTGGGACAAATATGCGTTAAATCAGTGCGCAAATATTAAAAAAAAATTAAAAAATTCCTCATCACACCTACCTTCTGGGGATGGCTGAACATAGGGACATTTCTGTGCCTCTAAGATCTCATTGTAACCATAGTCAGTGATCTTCAGGACGAACCGGCCATCCACAACACAGTTACGAGACTTGAGATGTCCGTGGGCAAAATCTCGGTGATGCAAATATCTGATTCCCTATGAAACACAGGAAAAAAATCCAGGTTGATTCTTAAGAATTATCTTGTCCATTAGCACTCAGAGACACCAAGCCAATTTGTCACCTCAGGTGGCATCAGATGAAGCATTGACTCTGTGTCAAATGCAGTAATGATCGAAACAATAAGCTATGGGAGGAGTTTCAAATTGATTAGGAATATCAAATAGGTTTGTTTGCACCCTAAAGTAGTATTGGAAGGGTCTAACAACATTAGGAAGGGTTTGTTTTAACCTCTTTTCCTGCTGTATGTTTGTAGTTCTATTGCCCCAAACCGTGCTTCTCTCAGATGGCAACAAAATAACGATAAGAGGTCTCCATTACACATTTATACAATTACATTCAGATTTATTTTCCCTGTGTTATTATAAAAATCCCAATGTTCTGACTGAAATAGCTTAATCATCATAAAAGTCCCATGCAGATCATGCCTCAGCAGGAGCAATGGATTTACTTTAATTAGATCCATCACAAGGGAGGACTTGAACATCCAGTCCAGTTTCATATCCTCGTTTCTCAGTAAGTCCTCCAGGCTGCCTCGTGAGCAGTACTCTGTCACTATTGCAAAGATGCCACAGTCAGAGAAAAAGCCCAGGAACAGATTCACATTTTCATGACGCAGATCTTTCATCTGAAACCAGACAGTGAATCACAGTGAGACCAGGTCAGCCAAACATCTGCTCAGTGTCTTCTTGATATCACTAGATGCCCTTATCACACTTGTACTCCCAAAAAGCCTTCCATAGAAGGAAGGGGAAGAAAACAACCTCTCTGATGCTTATTTTTGGCTACTCAGCATTCTTCTCAAGCTTTTGCTTTCCTTTGTCTATCCATTAAAACAAAGAAAGCAAGATTGCAAAAGCAAACTAAACAGAAATGCTTGTTTTGTTTAGACAGATGGGATTGAATCTTTCACTAGGCCAGAATGGCTTTGCTGGTATAGATGGAGTATAGCATGTGGATCTTGCTCTGAACTGGAAAGCAATACCATACCTAGAGAGTCCAAAGTCATCCATCAGTGATGCCTTTGGAGACATTCCCTGGTAAATTTATAGCTTTTACATGCATAAAAATGCCACTGCTATGTTACCAATAGCTGTCAACGACTAATGGCCTTGAATTTGGAAAATAAGTATGTTTTCCTGTCATTTGTAATGGTAAAATTGAGTACTAAAATAAAACTTGAGAGAGGTATCTTAGGCAGAAACACAAAGCAAACCCCAGAGAAATGCACGACTGTATCTGGGTCGCACTGTCAACATTTAATACATGAAGATATCTACCAGTGCCTCATACTGTGCAGGGATGAGTTCCCCAAACCCCTCTGCCTTTGCAGGCAAGGTCACTTGAAGGATTCCTTGTACATTTAACAGCATACCAACTTTGAAGTGGCAGGTCCGGGGTGGGGTTTTACAAGCTGCTCACTCAGACACATGGATCTATGGTAAATTTGTCAGATGCAGTCATTCATGGTCCATTCTACCACATTTCACCAGACAAGACTCACTGACAACCACAATACATGATTTAATGGATAAACATGAGACAAGGACAACAAAAACACCCTGAAGCCACAAACATCCCCTGACAAGCCTTCCCTCCACATGCCATCATGCCCTATTCCTACCTTCCTTAAGATGCTGGTGGAGTTTTGCTGCAGATTGTGAAGTTCTCCCATCTCAAATTTTTTCAGCCACACCCAGTCTCCCTGTCCACAATCACAGAATTAGAGAATAATTAAGGTTAGAAGAAACCAGCGATGGACCATCTGGTTCAACTTCCCTGCTTAAGAAAGGTCGTCCCAGAGCACATTGCACAGGGTCGTGTTCGGACAGTTCTTGAATATATCCAATGAGGGAGTCTCTACACTCTTCATGGGCAATTTTTTCCAGTGCTTGGTCACCTGTACAGCAAAGAAGTTCTTCTTCACGTTCAGGTGGAACTTCAGTTTCTGCCTTTTGCCTCTTGTCCTATTGCTCAGCACCACTGTGCAGGGCCTGGCTTTAGTCTCATGAGACCCTCCCTTCAGATATTTATAGATATCAGTGAGGGGCTCTCTCAGTTCTCTCTTCTTGAGGCTGAACAGGACCAGCTCCTCTTAAGAGAGATGCTCCAGTCTCCTAATCCAAATATAGGTGGGTGACTGACAGAGAAAATCTCTGAGCAACAGCTAACATTGGAATACAGATCTGAATTTTGGATCCTTGGCTTTGAAAGTGGCTTGGGATTTTTAACATTCTTGGCAATAGATTCTTTATATACTGAATCTAAATAAGAATACCCACAGCAATTCCTGGAGTGAGGCAGGACCTTTACCTGGATCAGAACTTCATGCCTGGAAGTATCTGATAAGCAATATTAAATTTATTAAAAAGGAAAATAACTCTGGCCAGAGCTTTTCTCTGGCATTAATGATAAATGCAACTTATTTCGCTCCTCTCCAGGAAAAGTTACCATGCTCGTTTTTCAAAAAGCTCCATTTTCAGAAAAGAGCTAATGGATGGGGGGACTTTTCTTGGCCATTGCCTCTGCTTGAGGTCCATACAATCTTTTTGTCACAGAGGGGAATTTGAGCTTCCATTGTGAATTTGGATCCTGTCTTGTAAGAAAGTTCCTTTTTAAAAGTGTCACCAAATAAAGACTGTCTTGTAAGAAAGGTTCTTCATGGTCACCTTAGGTGGTGACTTCTCAGACAGGACCAGAATTCAATATGGACATTGTATTCTCCCATCCCACATGACTCCAAGTGTCAGGATAAGGGTTGGGGCAGACTCACCTTAGACGCTGCTTAATCCATGCTTGGGAATAACTTATTTTCATACTTAGGGTTTGTTCACTCCCTTTCCATCCTGTGACCTACAGTACTGCAGCCAAATACTTTTCCCCCTAGAGCAGTTTAGTGAACAAAAGCAGTAGGAGAAGGCTGCAGGAGGTCTCTACCTACCTCATACAAAGCCACGCTGGAGGTTTCATGGTTGGCAACTGTGCTTTTCAAGGAAGGGGAGTGGGTTACGGATTTCAGGCTTCTGCTCTTGATTGCGATGCTGTTTGCATCAGCCAGACTGTCCAAGGTCAGCCTCTGGAAGGCAAGGAAAGAAGGTTCAGAACAACTGCCACCTTTGGGCTTGAGCCTTCACTCCTGCTCTGCTTTGCAGCATGGATCTCAGGGCAAGGAAATCATGGGATCATCCTCCAGTAGATCACCACTTCTGGGTAGGAGCCAGAATGGACCAGGAATGGTTCCCAATATATTTGAATGCAGACACTTTATTTTAGAGAGTAAGATGGGTTATCTATATGGGCATGTCCTATGATGCACCATCCAACCTCAAAAACAAGGAATAAGCAATGGCAGCTAGAAGAAACACAAGCAAGGCTACTATTTCACATCATCATAAAAGCTCTGACATCCAATCCAAAACTGAAAACCACTCAGCATATGGGAATTTTTCTGATATGCAGGGGAAAATGGCATGAAGAAGTGAAATGACCTTTCCAGAGCTTCATGAGTATGAAAATACCACACAGCAAATCTGTTTTAGTGTATTCCACCATATGCCTTTCACGAGTAGAAGGACCCACCTTTCTTTGTAGCTCTGGGTTGATGAAGATGAGGTCATCTAAGGTCAATATTATCTTGTCTGGACCCCTGAAAAGCTGGTTGTTCAAGATAATCTGCCTGCAAGGGTTGGAGAGTCACAGTTATCAGTTTTAGGTAGGTAGCCAGTTTACACCTCCTCTGAATTCCCAACATATGGCTTCCCAGTATTAGACCCTGCCTGCAGCGCTGCATCCAGCTCTGGGTCTCCTGACTTGTGAAGGTTGGGGACCTATTGGAGCAGGTCCAGAGAAGACCATGAAGATGATCAGGGGCTGGAGCACCTCTGCAATGGAGACAGGCTGAGCAAGGTAGGGTTGTTCAGCCTGAAGAAGAGAAAGCTTCAGAGATTAGAGCTCCTGCAGTACCTAAGGAGAGGGGCCACAAAGGAGCTGGAGGCTCTTTTGACAAGGGCATGGAGTGACAGGGCAAGGGAAATGGCTCCAGCTGAAGAAGTGCAGGTTTAGACTAGATATTAAGAAGAAGTTTTTTTTTGTGAAGGTGATGAGGCTCTGGCACAGGTTGCCCAGAGAAGCTGTGACAGCCCCATCCCTTGAGGCGTTCAAAGCCGGGTTGCATGGTGCTCTGAGCAGCCTGGTCTTTTTGAAGGTGTTCTTGCCAGGGCACAGGGATTGGAACTAAACGATCTTTATGGTCGAAAATGGTGTGGGAGTGGGGATGGATGTTGGTGAAAGCAATGGGCAAATCACGATGATTTGGCTTGAATTCAAATCCCAAGCAATGAATTATCCATTTCAACATGGATAGTAACAAAAGCTGTCATCTCAAAGGGTCTTATCACAAATAGACAACTGGATTTAACCTGCTTACAAATACTAACTGTATGTGTTTGTAAGACATATTTTGTTTTGTTCGCTGTTATTTTTCATATCTAAAATCATTTTCCCTTAGGAGATAAAAACAAGTTTTATTAGTCCAGCCGGTCTGGTCATGAGCAAACCAAATTTAGGCACACCAGCCTTTCTTAGGGACTGAAGCTGAACTGTAGTTAATTTATAAGAGCTGCCTGGACACAAGTTACTGTCCAAACATGCTGTCTATATTGCAGCATTGTGCATTATGAACCACAGAGCAAGATGTGCCTTGTAACGGTCACAGGTTTATACAGAGGGAAAAGCCACATGGGAGGAGCAGTATGGCTCATGTGACATCACACCTCATCACTTTGACCCCTTTGTTTCAATGGACATCAAGGTCTAACACTGAGTACAAAGCAGCAGTATCTATTAGACAGTAAAAAAACTCCTCAAGCAGGAGCATAAAAGGGAAGAGAAAACTCCCCCATTGCCCTCAGTGTCACTTCTTTTGCTTCAGGAACTTTGTTAACACTACAGCAGGTGACTGGTCTGCACTCTCCTATGTGATTCCCTGATGAGGTGAATAACAGGATGACTTTTGCTAACTCTACTCTAGAAGGCCACCATAACATTAAATAACCCTCAAGCCACCACAATTCACTTTTCCTCTCTACGTACCATTTTGTACACTTTAGAAGAGCACAGACGGTTTCTTGAAGCTCAGAGGAAGCCTTTGCCACATAATCACAGGCTTTACTGGGGATGACATTTTATAATCGTTCTCTAACCCCCCTGTCCTAAGCCACCCAACTCATCTTCATGAAAAAAAAAAAAAAAAACATCACTCTTGTACCTTTCACAAGTCCATCTGAAAAACTTTCCTTGATAAATCACATCTCCTCCCTAAGCAGGGAGGAAAGCATCCCTCTGCCAAAAGCTAAGCAGAGAGAGTGGAGTGACTCATTTAAGGTCATGCAGCAGATCCCTGACAGAGCTAAGACCAGAGTTTCCACATTTCAACTCAGACCACGCTGTGGTTTAAATTTAGTTCCAGACATGCCCCTTCCTAATATAAATGGTTGTCTGAGTCATGATGAACTTTTTCTTCCCTTGCAGATGGCCATACATCCTTACTTGTGACCAAGCCTTCCCAAGCACAGCTTGGTGCTTGTGGAAGAGCTTACAAATAGAGTAGGCAGAGGATTTTCTTTTATTTACTTAATTGTAGGGGTTGGTGGCCAGGGAACAGAGCAGGGTTTCAAAGTGTGGGTGGATGAAGGCAACCTCCTCAGTGTCTGCAGTTCTATCAGGAGCAGCTGTGCTGAAACAGGGGGAGCTGTTTGGGGTGTTGCTGGCTGGGTGGCCTTATCTCTGGATTTGGAGGGATGATTCAGGAGTGGAGACAAAACATGTCTGGGAATTATTTGAGAGGCAAAGCTGGAAAGAAAAATCTAGGAACTCTGCTCTTCTGAACTCATTGCTGCTGAGTAAATTTGCCTTCTAATTTCAGTCTGTTTTCACTCTAAATTCGGTCATGTGGACATCAATAATTAGAGACAAACAACTCCAAGAGCTGTAGTCACCTTGCCAAGAGCAATCCATAGCTCCTGGACCAACCAGTCCATTCTGGCACATTTTTACCCTGGATATAGAGTTGGTACTCAGGTGTGACATGCAATTATTGGAAATTATTCCTTCCCCAGAAGACTACTGCATTTTTTCCAGAGATCCCATATATATAATGGGAATGACCAGGGAGCTGAACCGCAGTTCAAAACAGGGAGTGACTCAACTTGATAATAAAGATGTACCCTAAATAATTGCTCCAAATTCTCTCCAGAGGTATCTTCTTTCCCTTTAGAAGGGAGAGAAAATACAGAGGGTCAGCCTTTCATAGGAAATGTGATTATATTAAGGACAGAAATCCAGGCAAGAGTGATCTGGAGTAAGAAAAAGATGGTTTCAGTTCTTGGGTTTTCATAACAGATTCCTGTCTCTGGTTTATATGTCATCCTTTGCATCTCCAAAGTGATAACCACCTTCCTAATGCTTCAGAAACACCCAGCAACAGACTGCTGGAGCAGGGGAAGGGTGTGAGGAGTCCTTCCCCTCGGGAGGAAGGAGCAGCAGAGGCAATGTGGGATTGACTGACTGCAGTTCCCATTCCCTGGCCCCTGTGACGCTGCTGGAGAGGAATTAGAGAATTTGGCAGTAAGTTAAGCCTGGGAAGAAGGGAGAGATGGGAAGAAAGTGTTTTTAAGATCTTATTTTACTTTATTTCTCATTATCTTACTCTGATTTGATTGGTTATAAATTTAATTTCCCTACATCAAGTTCATTTTGGCTGTTGTGGTAGTTGTAGAATGTTCTCTTCCTGACCCCTTTTTTTGTATTTTCTCTCCCCTATCCAGCTGAGGAAGGGAAAGATGGATTGGCTTTGGTGGATGCCTGGCATGCAGCCTGGGCCAAAACACCACAAATGTGAAGAGCTGTGTGGCTGGAGAGCCAAGAGCACAACCAGGCCTTCCATGTGTGCTTAGTCTAAACTGCTGGCTAAAGCATAAGCCTCACACAGAAGCTGAAAGTGGCACCAACTCAAAAACATGTTGCAATTCTCACCTGATGAGAGAAGCCAGGCCCACAGCACACAACAGCAGGACAAGTAACAGCATTACTCCCAACAAAATGACTGCAGGCTCAATCCCTGTGCAAAGACAGGAAAAGAACCAGTGAATCAGAAAATCATTTTGATGTAGGCAATAATATGAAAAACATCAATATCAGGCCATTGGATTACAAAGTCAAATATTTAGCCAGGAGAATGCCGGAAGACAATTTTTATACAATGTTTATTTGTAAATACACAAATGCTTACTAACTTGGTTTACATGAGACTTTAATTATGCTAATTATTTATTTCCATGCCCTATTTTTTTTTCTATACCAGACCTAGAGCCCTGGATCTGTGGAAAAATAGTTTTTCTTCAAGTAAATAAATAAACTCACAGGGAAGTATTAAGTTTCAGAGGAAGCTTCTGCAATGTTTATAACTTTATAACATTTGACCCTTTTCTCTTGACAAACAGAAATGTTGAAAAATCTTTATTGTGTGGTACCAATCCGAGCACCAGTGTGAGTCACTGGCCCATCTGGGATTCTTCATTCTCTGTTGGAGATTTCTAATGCTGAAAAGAGAAGAGGAGGAGCAGCAGAAGGATGATGTTCTCCTCAACATGTCCATCAGAAAGTACTTGAGACAGATACTTTGCTGATGAGTGTGTTTAATAGAGAACTAAGGGAAGCTGACATGACTGCATGGGCTAAATTCCGGTGGGAACTATTCGTCCCATCTGTCTCTTCTGTTCTCTAATTTTTCTGTTTTATTCTGTTTGCATGCAGAGATTTATAAACAAAAACATACATGGAGAAATTTGGGTTGACAAAAGGTTCATGACTGTATGTCACACCAGGACCTATCTGCAAGCACTGTGACCTAGAGGTTTCCAGTGAAAACTGAAGGCATTTTTGAAAATTGGTGTTCATTTCAGGAAAAGATGAGCATTTTAGCTGAAATTTTACTGCTTTTATCTAGGGCCCAAGGCCCTAACTGTCCTGACACACACACTGGAAGAGTTTGCCCAAGGAATCTGTGCCTGCCCTATCCCAGGCAATGCTCAAAATCAGGCTCCATGGGGCTTTAAGCAATCTGGTCAAGTGTGGGACTGGAACAGTTGGCTTTGAAAAGTCCCTCCCAATCCATACTATCCAACTAACCAGAAGTGAAAGTAAGCTAATTATGAGCTTATGGGAAAGAGCAAACTTCCAACATGCTTGAGGCAACTTATGGGATTGAGTTAAAGTCTTTAGGGGATGCTGTAAGGGAACAGTGGGAATACACGAAACTTATTACAGAATTTTAGGGGAAAGGGCAAACATGGGCTAAGGGAGAGATAAAATGGGTCAGGAATGCTCAAGTATGTGAGAGGATGGGGATGCTGGTCACATATAACCATGTTGTGCATTTTTTTTCAGGCAAGCCCTGCACTTGACCAGTGCAGTCATGCCTACCTTCTTAATCCCTACTACTTCTTTTTTTTTTTTTTTCCCTGGGTAACTGTGCTCTCTGACTGTGCATGATATTTACAGGCTTAGTATCAACCTAACTAATGGGGAAAGTAGGTGCTGGAGCCTGCAATCCATGAATGCCCACAAGTCTGGAGTCAGCTCCTGCAGAGGCTTGAGGGTTTGAGAGCTGGCTATGGAGGAATTTAGGTTTGGATTATCTGCCAGAGGACTCATTTTTGAGTCTGCAGGAGTTTGAGGCTGTGAGATCTGGTAACACACTTGGAGCCTAATCATGAGGTGCATAAGAGCAGGACCTGGCCATTTCTGATGGCCATGTCCCAGCAGTGCTGGTTGTGGATAGTGATGCCTGTAAAGACATAACTCTCCTGTGTGTGTTACTCTGTCAGTGACTGGCTGTGCCTGCAGTGTGTGTGTGTCTTTCTTTGTGTCCCGGGAACACCAGCTCAGCCCTGCTCCTGGTGAACCTGGAGTTAGGAACCACAGCAGCCTGACAGCTTCACATCCAACCCCCCTCCAAGCCTAACTTCATAAAAAAAGCTATAGTTAGGCTTATGTTTAATTCTAGCCATAAAGTTCAGCCTCTGAAATTCTAGCAATCATAATAAAATACTGTTTCATTGACAGAGGCCTAGAGCTTTATGCTTTTGTAAAGGTATGAACACAGAATCTGATCTCTAATCTTAAAGTCAGTGGGATTTTTTCATAGACTTCAATGAGATGCTAAATTGCTACATTATTCCTAGGGGCAGTGCAGAATTAGATATATGATAGTATTATACTTACCTCTTCTATTGCTTGCCAGATGCTGTAAGATCTCCTGATTTCATAGAGTGACTGTGATTTATGTGTTAGCTCAGTAATGGCTAAGCCAAGGGGAATGGTTTTCTCAACTACTGAATGAAATATTCTGTACATGTGGTTAATTTTATCTGTTTGAGTCATATCCTGGAGCAATAGGTGTAAATGCTTAGTACTATAAGTAAATATGTCAAGAGGAGGTTAAGTACCCTACCCTGAGATTTTGGCTTCCTTGTGAACTTAAAAACTACACCACAGTTGCCTAAAATTAAAAACAGTAAGTTAACCCAGTGCCCAGTCTTACAAACCTAGGAAGCAGCACCGATATCTCTGCCCCCTTTGATTACTACCTGTTGTGTACAATTACTAAAATTATTTTGAGTAATAATAATAATAATAATAATAATAATAATAATAATAATAATAATAATAATAATAAT
>JAHLSL010000080.1:10673462-10700784 GCA_025920805.1 Petroica traversi | reverse complement strand
ATAATAATAATAATAATAATAATAATAATAATAATAATAATAATAATTTTTTTTTTTCTCCATGAGGTGAGCTCTGAGGAGAGGAGTTCTTCAAGCATCATTGCTACCCGAAAACGGAATTGGGGTTAACAGACAGGAAGCTGAGAGCAACTGCTGCTGGGCAGGTCTCTTAGGCTACCTTCAAGGAAAATCCTTTTAGTTCCCTGTTCCCCAGAAGGGCAGAGACACAGTGCTGGGTGGAGCCATTATATAATGGATGCTATTTAAATTGGCAGGAATTGAGTGTTCGACCCAGAAAAGCCTTTCAAGCACATAACAATGGTAACAACCTTATCAGCCCAGGGGAGCAATGGACCCTGGAACTGTTGCAAAAATTGAGTAGTTGTGGTGTTTAGAGCCATGGTTTAGTGGCGAGCCTGACAGTGTTAGGTTAAGGGTTGGATTTGATTATTCTAGAGGATTTTTCCAACTCTAAGAATGGTATTATTCTATCACCTTACAAGCAATAGGAGAGTATTTTTGATCAGTGGTATTACCTCCGCACAGGATTCCCATTACAAGCAGCATGATGACTGAGCATTTTTTATTAGATTCTTGAATTTAGACTTCTCTGATTGGGGGTTCTAATTTAAAGGGGTAATCCCTTGGAGTGAGAAAAGAGACGAAAGAAATGAGAAGCATGAACTCAATGCCATTTCACCCTATATTTGGTTCTTTCTTACCTTCAGTACAGAGAACATCTGGATCAAACCAACAGCTGGCGTCTGGTTTGAGTGGGATTTCATTGGGAAAGTGGATGGCCTGGCCTAGGGACAGGACAGAGCCTGAAGACATGTCCAGCAGGTGGGTTGGGAAAAGCTGATTCCCACGACCATTTGTGTCCAGTACCACATAGTTGTTCAGCCCCTTCCCATGGTTGTCTGTCTCTACCTGGTGGCTAAATCCAGGGAAGCTGAAGTTTTTTGTGTGCTCAGCTATGCTGGCTCCTGAGGCTCTGACTCCTTTCCTCCGGGCACTGTCCATAGCCATTGCCATGAAGTAAATGGCATCATAGATTGTTCCAAAGAGTGGAGAAACCTAAAAAACAGGAGAAATTGAGGTCAGGATAAACTGCTCCTAACTTTCAGTTTGAGATTGTTGGCAAAAATATTGCCCCCCTGGCTAAGTTGTGAACTCAAACACTGAGACACTAGAACATTAAGGCTCACAGAGAAATGGGTTTGATGAATCTTAGGTTGAAGGTAGACCCAATATATGCATGACTTTGAATATCTGTCTTTTCTTTTGGTGGATTCCCTGAATGCAATTTCAAAATATTTTTAAAACCATGCAAAATTGCATTGTGATGGGAAAAGCCAAGATTCTGAGCCTGATGTTCAGCTGAAATTTATCACAAATTTATTCCGCCTCAAAACATTACACTAAAACATCCTCTACAAGTGGAAGATGAAAGTCAGAGGCTCCATATCAAGACAGGAAAAGTGTCATGCCCGAAGAATTGGTCTTCTCTTTCAGAATATTATTTATCCTGAAGATGCAAAAATCCCAAAGCAGAGCCACAGCAAACTTGTTCTCTGGGGTAACAGAGCCTTTTCTCTTTGCATTGCTCCCTTCCACGCCAGACTTGATTTAGCAACCTTTAACACAAATGGTGACTTTTGCAAACACGTAGTCATTCATAGCTGGTAGGTGAGGAGAGTTTACAGCCATACACTTGTGAGAAAAATGAGGCGTGCTCTTGGGAGTCACAGAATGTGACACTGGTAGTGGGATTAATCAATCAGATGTAGATATCTTCAATGAAGAACCTGACACTCAATATAGTTAACCTGGGCTCTCATTGAAGTGAAGGGAAATAAATTAATGCTTTCAAGAAATGATTCATTTCCTTCTAAAGTAGATCCATGCAGATCTGATGAATTATGCCTTACAAGTAATTTTTTGAAATGTCATAGGGGGATTTGAAGATCAGCTCAGCTGAATCATGTATCTTTTCACCAGTATAAGGTTCTCCAGTTCTTCTTGTAAATGTCCACAAGGTAACAACTGATTTTTTTTTTACTAATAGGCTACCAGTGACTTTTAGATAATTGTGCTGACAAAGAATAACTTTGACTATAGTGCTAAGAAAAATGCAGCAACAATTGTCTTAAACATTTCCCCATAGAAGCATCCAGTATTTCTTTAGTCTGTCTCATCCCCTCAAATTCTCAGTCACATGGACATCTTATTTTTTATCCCCTACAAACTCCATGGACTTCATCCACTTGAAGAGATACCTCTCCAATTCAAGTCTACTGAAGTTAGCACAGAGCAAACCAAATCTGAGAGCCTCAGATACAGTCCCTTTCTCCTGAATTCTCATCATGGACCTGCAGTTGTACCAAGTGAATTGTATTGCCAGACATATTGGAAAAATAATCTTTCTAGATAAATGCAGACTGTATTCAAATTTCTCCATATATTTCTCAAAATGAAAGTGTGCAGGCTGGCTTGACTCTTCCCTGTACTTTCTCTATACCTATTGCTCATGTCTCCTATCCAAAGGTCCTAGAAAAGCCCAAGAGAAGGAATATTTACCTGTGTGGCTTCCAAACCCCTGATTATTTCACCACTTTCTTTAGCTTCCCTGAATGCATCATAGAAAGTCCTTTCTCTAGACTCCAGTGTGATGGTCAGCACAGCATCATAAGCTTCCTGGAGCTTGCTGTCATTATCAAAGACACTGAATGAGTTGTTTTGGTAAGGAAGACTGTACAGCAAGGTGTCATATGGAACAAAGATGTATCTTCCATCTGCTAATCCCATTTCCAGAGCCTTTGTGAGTAAGGCAGCCTGTTCGTGCCCTCCAATGAGAATAGAATGCATGCACAGGAGTATAACTGGAACACAAGGACAATGGAGAGTGTTAGTAATCTGATTGGAGTTTTCAACACAAAATAGCTCCTTCCTCCCCAGCAAAAGCTGTCTGAATTCCTCTGTCAGGTCAGATTCTGATGTTATGTGCTGAGGAAGTTGGGAGCCACACACATACTTTTCCTCTTCTTGGGGTCTGTAACACCTAGTAAAAGAGGTTGAGTATTGACCATTTCTGGAACTGTAAAGGAGAAGGAATGGAGAAAAGTTTTGACAGAAGTGAGGCACAAATCAACATGATGGGTAGTTGTGGTCATTGTTGTCATTGACCAAGACTTGAGCTTTCCTTCTGTGTGCCCCAAGCTGACAGACACCACACAGCTGTAAGCAGTGCCCAACCTCCACATTCTCATCCTCTCACCAAATATATAGATTTTAGGTTGGACACTGTGTTGTGTTTAAACATATGTCCTGATGCTTGGCTGTCCCAAAGTCTGTGCCTTTTCCTGCAAAATGTAATGGGGCAAGTGTCTGGTGGGTGGATCCAAAATACAGGATACAGCATCAAAGCAAGATTTTTGATATTGACATTGATTTTTGATATTCCACAATACAAATCATTATTAATATAAAACCTTCTTATAAACTCCTCTTTTCACTAGCCAAGAACAGAGAACTATCTACAAAATATTACTTTTTTCAGATGAGCAGAACCAAATTTTCAGGTTGTAGTAGACAGTATTAGTCTATTTCATCCCATGCAAAATACCCAACATTCTTTTACATGAAGCCCCATCTGCATAAAGATCAGAGATAAAATTCTGTTGACTTCAATAATTTTATGTTTTCATTCTCTAAAGTACATCCATTGGATAACAATGAAGTTGTCCCCTGGGGGAAAAAAAATTAAAAAAGGAATGAGACTCAAAGCACTTACTTTTAATATTATTAACTTCTCTAATCTTGTTCCAAGTGTCTTCAATGCCTTTTTCTCCCTTAGGCACAGATGTAACAATGCCTACAGGTAGCCCATGGTTCCTGAGCACAGTTGCCAACTCCTTGGCTGTGTATATCCAAATATCCTCACTGGATGCAATGATGCCAACATGAGCCCACTTAAAATATTTCATTATTGTAAACAAAACTTGGGTTGGAGAGGGCAGAGTTCTTGCAAATGCATTATGGCGGATGGCGGAATCCAGCTTATAATTGATGCACATCCATGAGAAGATTGCTTTATTCCAGTTTTCCCCTAAATGTGTAGCCACCTCACAGAAGCCAGGGTTCAGAGGTCCTATGAAAGCTGAGGAAAGCTTTCCAAAGTCAACAAATCTAACCAGAGCTCTTGGTGTCTCACATTCTTCTTGCAGGATCACATAATCCAGCCGGTGGCCAAGATCCAGTGAAGGGTCTCTGCTTATTCGTCCCACAGCTAACCTGGCAGCCACATGGGGAAAAGCTTTGGAAAAAAGGGGGTCACAGTTCCAGGGTCCAAGCAATCCAATTTTAAAGACAGAGCAATGTGCTGGAGAGCAAAGTAGGATTGTTTCAAAGAGCAGCCACCAGATAGCCTGGAAAAATGTCTTGAATGAATTTTCAGCATGAAAGTGATGCAATCTGCCGGACCTTGACAGCACCCAGAAGAAGCTGTTAGGACACCACAGGAGAAATGACATGGTTTTACAAGTGGGTAGATCTGCACTGAGTTCTTCAGCAAGCCAGACAGAGCATTACCAGATGCTGGAAGGAAAGTAGATTATGTTTGCCTTTCACCATACGCATTTGTTCAGTGCATGTAGGTACAGCTGAGACAGCCCAAACTGCACAGCAGCTCTTAAGGCTGGAGTCTCTGAGGAGCCAAACCCATGCACAGACACGTGGATATGCACCACAGAAGCCACCTCACCACTCAGAAAGTGTCCTACCGGTGTCAGATGTGCCATAACCCTCAAATGCACACTTACACGAACATTTTAATATGCTTTGCTATATCCTCTGAAACCAGGCAGTGAAGAATGAGTCTGCTTTGTTTGCAGAAATAAGTACAACCTATGGATGCACTGTGCTTCTGGCTCCTAAGAAAGATAATTTCAAAGTCATGCAGACAAACACCCAAATAAGAAAATAAAAAAAGGTGAAATGCACTAGGCCATCAGATTCCCTCAAAAGTCCTTAGTGGGTTGTGAATAAGAATCAGAGTCCATACAAAGACAAAGACACACACATATATAGACCTATATATTCGTATGTATGAGCAGACATTTTTAAAACTTTCTGGAAAATCATTTCAAGGACAACCCACAGTAGAGTCTCTTAAACTCGGCAAATTGAAAGGTGGATAAACAGATAATCAGAAAATGAGGGAAAAGGAGGATAATGATTTGAATTTAGATAAAGAACTTTTAAATAACAGTCAGGTCAAAAGCTTTGTGTACACTCCTGGCTCAAAATATTTTTGGTCAAATACTAGGAGCCATAGGGCTGTTTGTTTGTTGAATAACAATCTCCACCTTCACTGTCATGCACAGAAATAAAAAAGCCATAGCAGGCTCCCCTCCATCTGCAGTGTCACCCCACGGCTTAGAAAACTTTGCTGATCCCAGTAAGTTTGTGCTCTAAAAATAGCAGGGCCCTTACTCAAGCTTACCTGTTCCTTGCTGGAGAAGTATTTTTATCCTGGATACTCAGGCACGGGGACACACAGCACAGAGCTCTGCAGTGCAGTGGGTGCTGTCAGTGCACCACAGCTCCTCTGCCTCAGGGAGGGGCAACTCCAGAAGGAGCCACCCACAGCAGAGCAGCCTCTCCAGTGTCACTGGCTGTCCTTGGATGTGGGTACCACCACGAGGGTAGGCAGTGCACAGTCAGCTTCCCTTGTTTTGGTGCTCACCTCCTTCAACTTCTTGCGTGCACAGGCCATTCCAGCTGTGTGGGAGCTCTGGGATCCTCTGTGCCTTGTCAAAACCTTCCTGTGTCCCCTTTGGTGAGGGCCATTCCTCTCCTGAGGGTCTCACAGCTTGGGCTATAACCTCCCAAGCCCTCGTTCCTTGAAGGTCTTGCAGATGTCCAAGTCTGCCTCACATTGAACTGTCGCAGTACAGGAGCAGTATTCCTATCTAACCCAGTAGCTGTAGGGACGGCATCTTAAAGCTCTGCCCTTGGATTAGTGGGATTTAGCTCCTGGGATTGGCCCCTGCAAAACACCTCTTTAAATCTCTGCACCGCAGCTCCTCTTCTGCCCTGTTAGCAACTGAGATAAGAGCTGTTTAAGTTTGCGGTAAGCAGAATATTTGGGGTTTGGCTTCACCATTCTGCTGATGTGCTATGCTCCCCCTTTTTTTTTTTTTTTTTTTGTGCTCATCATGACATACACAGAGCTTTTTACACTTGCATCAAAATCTTCTTGGGGGTTGGACCTGATGACCTTTAAAGGTTTCTTCCAATACCAACTATTACACTATTTTATGATTCTTAGTTATTTCTCTGGGTCCTGCAGATACCTCCCTAGAGCTGAGCCCTCCAATAAAACATTCCCAGGCACTTTTCCCCTGGGCCTGGCAATACAATTATCATCCTGGAAAATCCCCAAATGTCTCCATGCCTGTCCTAGCTAGGAAGCCCCTTGCAATAATTTAGCTGTGGTCAGAGGCCCAGCATTTGTGAGAATAATTTGTAATTCAACCTTTTAGCAATATTAACTTCAACTACATCATATAAATTATACACAACTCACTGGCATGAGTTCAGGAGCAGCTCCTCATGACTAATGGTTGAGGGAAGCCACAAAGTCTTTCAGATGCAGTGGGGACAGCAGCTCTCTCTGTTAATTTCATTCATTTGCTCACATTCATTCATTTCCTTGCACAGCCCAGATCCAGGGAGGTTCCTGGGCATGTGCTTCATTGAAGTTTGTTACAGCTCAAGATAGTTATCAGGGATTGTAAAATAGCTTCATATTTGGAAAGTGCCTAAGACACACTCTAATGTCAAGTCCGAACTCAGAACACTGCTTTGTGTGCTACCAGTGCATTAGGTTTTGGCACTGGGTTTTACTAAAAAAATAGCATTAAATAAAGTTTTTTCGGTTGGGAGTCTTTTTTTATTATTATTATTTTTAAAATTTGAACTTATAAGTTTGATTTATCCACATACAGATATACCTATACCTCTATCCCTAATATCATACGCTCAGTGCTATCTCATTTCTTTCTATATCAGCAGTGGGGCTGCACAGTTTAATTCCACTTCAGGTCAGCAGACTCAAAGACTCCTGGAGAAGCTGCAAAACTCCAGTGATTCACTTCTAGAGGATGTTTGCTCATAGCATTCAAATCTCAGTAATGGAAGATTAAAAAATAATCTTGGCAGTCTATTCATTAGCATAATTACTCTGCCCTAACCAATTCGTATCTTTCCACAGCCAAGTAGGTTGAAAACTTCATCACTGTCCCCATTTTCTTCTCCTTTTGTTTATGGATGTAACAATCCTCCTTCCATAAGGTAGTACCTGTGGCAGTAATCCACCCTCCACAGAAAAAGCTGTTAGTCCCAAATGGTTTTAGCACATCTCTCCCATGCTCAGGGTATCCAAGACTAATGATAACACTCCTATTTCTGCAAAACTAGCTCAGGTCCTGGCACTGCCTGATTGGTAAAACCTGATTGGTTTTACTAATAAACAAGCAAGGTAAATCAAGGGACTGAGGCAAAACCCCCCCCAACTATTTATGCAATGCATCTGGCTGAAATAACATTGAAGTTTAAACCCCTGCCTGTATCTCCAAGCCTTGCTTTTCCCCTCACAGCTACAGCTTATCATTACTGCCATAACCACAGGAGAAAGCAAAGATTTCATTGCAATGCTGTGTTATTTGCATACCATCAGTTTAATTCCCAACACTCTTCGGTGCTCACCGAAGTGTGTGACACAACATTTCCCGTGGGACAGTTAAACCACAGCTGTAATCCTTTGCTTTTAATTTTTAGAGCAGGAGAGGGTGCTCTAATCTCTCATTCTGACCTCCCCTATCAGCTTAGCCAAGCAGCCTCCCAGGAGCTGCTGCTGCTCTGAGCTCTCCCAGCATCCTGGATAAAAAATGTGTTTTGTGATGAATTATTACCAGAGTTTGCCACTGTGTAAAGCTGATTTCTCTGGACAATCTCTGCTGTCTGCCCTCCCTGAAGAAAAGTCTCATATCTCAACTGATTATAGAGGAAATTGAGGGAAAGCAGCATGGCAACACTCACATTAGGCTTTCTTCATGTCCTCTGAGCCCTAATTAAAAATCCAACCTTGGAGGATCTACCGGGTTCCTATGTCTATTATTCCAAGAGCTAATTACCCTCAACATTAAAAATACCCACTTAACATCTCGGGTGTCTGGCTTCAGCTTCCTGCAACTGGCTCTAACTCTGCCTTTGCCTGAGAAAGAAAAGCAAACAGGAAGCACAGTAAATATCACCTCCCTGTGGACATTTGCACACCATAATTAGCTCACATCCTAGTCAATCTCTGGGCAAAATAAATAAACAGCTCATTAAGACTTTTGCCACAGACCATGCTTTCAGGATTACATCCTTGCAATGCTCTTTTAACATTCATTTTTAATTCTCTTTCTTTTGGCTAAATTAAAAACAGTATCAATTAGTGAGACTCACTCCTTAATGCTGAATATAGTGGTCATGGCATCTGATTTTTCTACAGTTCAATTCTATAGCTTGGATGAACAACACAGTAGCAGAACCACTGTTTTTAAACCCTTCTCTACTCTCCTTAGTGCAAATATCTACCTTGGAAGGGTGGTATAAATTTTTCTCCCCAGATGGTTACAAACTCATCAGGTTTAGTAGGTGCTTTTCAAATATTTCCATTTAATCAGAGGTCCAGGACAATTTGCTAGTTATATGAATAATGATATTTTTTCTTTCTTCCAGGTGATATGATAGAGTTATTGAACAGAAATTCAGATCCCAGAGGCTCCACTAGAAAACCCTAACAAAGGAGAGTCCTCATCTACTCTTTGATGTCAAAATATCAATTAATTTTTTTTCCTATGATGCAGACACATTCACCATGTGAGACTAATTTTCTCTTCCATATCACCTTTCAGTAGGATGACAGCTTGTAGATATTTAGGAAGACAGCATCACCACTTGATTTTTCATGCCAGGCTTGTGACTTGATCACAAAAATGATGTGGTCTGACTGACAAGATTTATTTTCAGTCTAGCCTCATGGTGTGGCATTCATAATCCTTCACCCTTTCATTCTTTACAAGTTCCTCTCCACTTTGTCTTTCCATGACTTTGAGTTTGCATTATGTCAACCCAACCTGAGCTCACTGTCTTGACTCTGCAGCACAGGAAGTAGTTAACATCCCATGGTTTAGGTGAGTCTGGGATTTTTGGGAAGGATTGTCCTGCTGTGGCATGTTATCCTGTTTGCAAGATGCAGTCAAGCATTTTGAAAGTCTTTTTCTCCAGATTATCTGGTCTGCATCAGAGCACCAACAGGTCATGCCTGAGTCCTGCAGAGTTGAGTTCAAGGAGTCCACTTCTTTCCCAAAATGGTTAGATTTATTTGATTTTCTTGGAAACTGAAATCTGTGAAATCTGATGTCTCTGGTATTGGCATTAGTGGAATACAAAATGCTGCAGGTTTAGATAGTCAATATTAGAGCTGGCAGGAAAGAGTCTCACAACACCGGATGAGATATTTGTACATGTATTTATTTAGGCATCAAAACCTGAATATTTAATTTGACAGCCTTGTTTCCAGAAGCTCGTTATACAGAAATACATAGAGGAAGACTCCTCTTCCAGGAGACATTTCCAAACATCTTAGAATACAGCTATGATTCAGCCTAAGAAATGGCTACTTTTTATATATATACATATATTTTTTACATGAAGCTTAGCCTGGTTGGACTTTTAATGAGCAAGTTAAAGCCAGCTACTGAAGGAGATATCTTCCCATGGGGAGGCAGGTGCTCAGCCATCTCCAGGAGAGTAAGGCTCCATCACAGATAACAGTGACTTGGGCAGACAAATATCATCACTCCAAATGTCCCCTCCTTTCTCCTTCTTCCCCCGCTTTATACAGTGAGAATGATGTCATATGGTCTGGAATATCCCTTTGGTCAGTTGGGGTCACCTGTCCCAGTTGTGTCTCCTCCCACCCTCCCAGGCACCCCCAGCTTCCTCACAAGCATGGCAATATGGAAAGCAGAAAATACCTTGGCTCTGTGCAAGTGCTGCTCATCAGTAACAAAAACATCTCTGTATTATCAACCCTGTGTTTAGCACAAATCCAACACACAGCCCCTACCAGCCATGGTGAAGAGAGTTTACCCTAGCCCAGCCTAAACCAGCACACTCAGTGACAACTGCAATTTCATCGGTGGCCTCATCAGAAAACCTCAGGGGAGCAGCAAACCCACACAGAACTTGTAGAGTTCAGGAAGCTTGTCATTCCTGGGATATTTAAAAAGTAAATGGCTTAAATGGATTGCAGAAAGAAAAAAAACAAACCCCAAACAAAACAAAACAAGACAAAAAAACCCTCACAAAACCAACCAAACAAAACAAAACAAGAAAATCACCATAAATCTTCTGGCAAACAAACAATGATGGGTTTTGGCCAAGCCTGCACACAGTGAATGATAACAAGACTCCCAAATGCGTCAATGCACTCATGAATTGCTGACTTTTGCATGATGTCTTACCCTATGCTATGTTGCAAACTTTCCCATAACCACATAATCTCACTGGAGCATTTTTCAGATCCTGACAGATCTGATAACTGGCATTTATCCCTAAAATAAAGCCTGGAAATGACACTGAGTTGCATTTCCTTTGCCACGAGGGCTTTACAAACCCCATCGAGGAAATTACACCAGAATATCTTTCATCCTAATAGGTCTTTCCCAGACTCTGGCATCTTTGGCAGCTTGAAGAAAATAGCCAGTTTTACAATCTTATCTAAATATCTGAGCTTCCAAATGTCTTCTGGACATTTGGATACGGAACCACAGCAGAGGCCACCCAGCACTGGTATTATACCTTCCTCCAGCTCTCATCTTGCCTGTCAGAAAATTTGTTCTCTGTTTCATGATACACAGATGTCTATCCATAATTAGGAGCTACATAAAATTCATAAATCAATGAATTAATGGATTCATTATTATGGCGTATGAGCTAGGTATGAACTTCCCTGGGTAGATGGAAGGTTTCAGCAGGCAGTAGTCTCCAGCAACTTGATTCTTCACCTCTTCTGCTGCAGCTACATATAGAGATATATAAATATATGTCTTCAGTTCATAGAGTCATAGAATCACAGAATAGTTTGAGTTGGAAGGGACCTTCAAGACCATCTAGTTCCAAACACCTGTCATTGGCAGAGACATCTTCCACTGGCTCGGGCTGCTCAAAGCCCCATCCAACCTGGCCTTGAACACTTTCCCAGCTTCTCTGAGCAACTTATGCCAGTACCTCACCACCCTCACAAGGGAAAACTGTCTTACCAATATCTAATTTCACCCTGCCCTCCATCAGTTTGAAGCCATTCCCCTTCCTCCTATCACTCCATGTCCTTGTCAGAAGTTCCTCTCCAGCTCTCTTGTAGCCCCCTTATGTCCTGGAAGGGGCTCTAGGGGAACCCTCAAACCATCCCTTTTCCAGGCTGTACAACTTCAGTTCTCTCAGCCTTGTCTCCATAGCAGAGGTGCTCCAGCCCTCTGAGCACCTTCACAGCCTCCTTTGGACTTGCTTTGGGTCTACATACTTCCTATGTGTGTGTGTGTATAAAAATATATATATATAAATATATACATATATATATTATGTATATATGTGTGTGTGTGTATCCTCTGAGCTGCTCTAGCAGTGTCTTGCAACAGATTTGCATTGCACTGTGGTGGGAGAGTCACCACATTTCTGCATACTGGCTCTGTTGATTCCCACCAAAGCCCCCTCCCATGAAAAACCTGTGCTCTGCCCCAGCCTTCCCACTAATCCCCTCTGTATCCATGGTGTTGGACCAGTGCCTGTTCAATTTGCTGGAATTTAACTGGCCCTATTTCAGACTGACAGAAAAAGCTAATCTGAAGGATTACTGGCATTTATAAAAACTGAATTTAAAGCCTTTCTCACAACTCTCCCTCTCTAAAGGAAATATTTTTATCTTTTCCATAACATGGAGAAAGTTTAATGAGAGTCCATGTACCTGGTTTCAGAGCACACCTACTTTTTAGTGGCTATTAATTGTCATTTAAAAGGCAACCCTTGACATTACTATTTCCAGGGGACATTTGCGGATGGTTGTTTTGTTGTTCTGCTCCAACTCAGTTAACCCATCTAGAATAACACATCTGTTAAACACATGCTTTAGCTTTTCAGCAAAGACCAGAGAGAACAGAGAAAAACACATCCCAAGTTAACTTTTTCTTTGCCTTATGGAGTTATAGAAGTAACCAATCCTAACTGCCACCTAAACAGCAATATCTGCAACTCAACTAACCACAGAAGGGAGAAAAAAGTAAAATAATCAATCGCTCTTATCTGCCTTCATGCCATTTTACCTTCATGTGATTTTTTTTAAATGGAATTATAATTTAATCAAGATGTTGACAGAAGCAAAACAAAGGATAAACTTTGCCATATTTCAAACCAGATGTCTGCAGGAGTCCCAGACAAGTCCCCAGATATTAATCCCTTAATCTCAAACACACACATTCAGGCTAACACCTTGCTAAGTCCCCCATAAGCTGCTGCTGCCCAGCATGGAATGCTACAGAAGGGCAAGGAAGGAATGCTCTCAAAGGGAAGGAGAGGAAAACAGATCAAAACTGGCGATGGAAATAAGCATTGACCCAGAAGACAGACAGGCATTTTTAAATACCAGCAGCCTGCTGTGTCCTGGCATAGCTTTTTCAGGTGGCCATCAGGAAGGGTGCCTTCCACAGCAGTGAGAGAAATAAACAGCATGTTCCTCACAGAAAATAAAAGCCTTCAGAGAAATTTGACTTTCTAAGTACATCTGTGGCTGAAAAACCAGGGCATTAACAGCTGGGGATCTGCTCGGCATCACTGCATTTCATGGAACAATTTACTTCAGACACGATGAAGAAAGGGAGAGTCCCAAGAGCTGCAGCTCATCTCTTCTGGTGCCCTTTTAAGGGAATTGATAATATCTTTGTCTCCTTGGATGTGAAAGTGTCTCTGTTGATTAAAATTCCCTGACGACCTACATCTCCTAAGCTGATAATGATAAGCCTCTCAGGCTGACGGTGTGTTGCTCTGATACCTCCAGTGCTGCTGCAGATGGGGAGCAGGCATGAGGCACAGGCAGTCCTTGCTGAGAGCTCTGCAAGCCAGAACAGAAATCTTGAATGCTCAGAGCCACGGGAGAAAAAGGGCAGCATTCAGGTCTGGGAAAGAAGGAAAAGTGATGCCCTAAGAACCACTTTGTGCTTACCCATGGGCAGATCCAGTGGCAGAAATGTCTGCAAGTATTTTTAAACAGAACTGCAAGGAGATTTATCAGAGCAGAGAAATCCCTGTTCTAAACTGTCCATGGGCTCTCATGGGCTTTTTCTGACTTTCCATGGCTCCACCTTCATTGGCTTTTGCTTTCTATCAGAGACCAAGAGGATCCACCTGGATCTGAGCTCAGACTCCAGCCCTTGCCAGGGCAGTTTTCATTTGTCCTTTCAAACCAAATCAGAATGCCTTTGCAGTGCTCAAAGGTGGGAAAAACAGCAAAGTCTGGTGGAAAACCACCTCCCCAGGTTCTAGGACTGCCTTTTTCTCAGATGGATTTAGTAGGAGCAAGGGTCTGGGGACAACAACTTGTCTTTTCCTACTACCACTGCCAGCATCACACAGCATGTGAAATAAGGACACAGTCCTTGCCTCTTTTCTTCTGTCACTTTACCTTCTGAGGCTGTCTCTAAAGCAGACTCTGTGGCCTTGTACAACAAGGCACTGGAACTTGGTGTTCATTTTCCTGTGCTTTAAAGTGCACAAAACATGACTGAGCCTGCACCTGCATCAACATCACTCTGAGTGACTGAGTGTTGGGGTTTGGATATCAAGTGCATAATGCAGCAGGTGCAGCAAAGAGCTGACACTTCTGCTTCTTCCCTGAGACTGTAGGCGTATGTGCAAGCCATGTTTTATCCTGTCGTGAGTAATTTATGCTGTTTTCCTGAGCACTAGACTGTTTAGATGAGGATCTGCCAAATGATTTCCTATCTGGTTGCCTGGGAGGAGTGTAAATACGCCACCAGTATATCTGTATAATATATGTGGTATCTATGTAATATATAATAATCTATATCCATGCAAATATTCCATCAACTTTCAGCTGATGAGGAGTGAAGATATTCATCTACAGCATTAGTATCAAACTCTGGTTCTGGTCCTATCCCAGCCTCTGAGCATTATCCTTGGAGTGGAAAGGCCAAGGAGAAAGTCTCCTGGGCCAGGAGGAATCTCAATACAGTAAAGTATGTAAGAACACTACAGTGAAGTATGTAAGGATATGCTTAACTGTAAGAATCAGCATTTTGCACATTAGCTCAGCTCCATCTATTGGATCTGGGCTGGGAAAGGCTCTAGTTGTCTCTCTGGGGGTTTCTGGTGGCTCTTTCCCTAGTAATGAGCTAGACAGCAAGAGGAAATGGCCTCAGTTTGCACCAGGGACGGTCTAGACTGGATATTAGGAAAAAATTCTTCCCTGAAAGCGTTGTCAAGTGCTGGAACAGCCTACTTAAGAGGTTGTTGGGGTCAGATGCCTGAAAGTATTCAAATGAATGTAGTTGTGGCATTTGGGTACATGGTGTGCTTAGCAGTGCCAGGTTAATGGTTGGACTTGAAGATCTTTTTCAACTATATCCTAACATGATGGCTTTTCCAACCTCCACAATTCTGTGATTCTGTTCTAGTTTCTGAAAGCACCTGGGCTGTGAGAAGCAGCAGAGATGGGTATGTGGGCACAGTGTGAACAGAGTACACTAAGGCAGGTCCAAAGGGGTGGAGGGTACTCCAGGAGGTGAAGCCTTTTTCTAACTCCAGAGCCAAATTTTTTCACCCACCCAGCAAAGATAAGCATGGCTGTCAGCCTTGAACAAAGCATCACATATCAATTAACAGTCTCTTATTAATAATCAGTGTTTCTTTTTCCTTCCTTGTGTTCGCCACATTCTCATGACTATGGGCAGAACACCCACCTGAAATTGCCTGGTCCAGCTGCCATCCCCAGCTGCTGGCTGCTTTGCCAAAGCCCCAGAAAAGGGGAAGTCAGAGCAAACCCAGCGTGTCTGTGCCTTGTGGCCAGCTGTCCTACTTGCTTCTGCAATTCACAGCCCCCCCGCCAAGGGCATGTGACACACTGGACCTTACCTTTCATCTCAGTTGGCCCCAGGCAGCACAGTGGGTGCCTGAAGTGGCTCTGACTCTGAGGGGGGCTTATTTGTGTTCCTTCTTCCTTGGTTTTGCAAGGAGAAGATCAAAACAACCTGACATCTGGTTACACTTAGCTACTGTGCCGGTTTATGTCATGCCTTCCTTCCCCAGTCTTTATTTTCTTTATTAACCACCTCTGAACCAACGTAGCTGACACAAACTCTGCTCACACACTGCAGAGCCCACAAGAGAGCGCTCCTTCGCTGGTAGAACACACATTTTCCAACTGGTTAGACTGGAAAGCAACTCCGCTGGGGTAGTTTGATCCCTGGGCTCCCCTCTAATCCCCTGCTCATGCTCAAATACCACCAAAACCAGCTCCCTGGGAATCAGACAGGATGCATCAGCATCTGGTCTGTCAGAGAGGGATTTTTTTTTCCCAGGAAAGAAATTTCTGCAGGGCACAAGCACTTGCAAGCAAAACAAGAGAGCATGACAAGGGAGGGGATTTCTGTTATTGCAGCCACACATTTTTCCATGTGTATGTGTGATTTGCCTGTTCATCATCCAGACTAAACTGCCACTAGCAGTATTTTGACCCTTAGACCAAGCTGAAATCAGTGCTGGTAAAATATATTTCACGGTCCTCAGCCTTCCTTTTCATATTCCTGTCCAAAAGAGCCTTGGTTGTTCCACTGAGTCGCTGAACACAGTTTGTTTCTCCAATTAAGCAGTGAGCTGCACTGGAGGAAAGAGTGTCAAGCCTCTCTCAGCACCTCATTTTAATTAAGTTTTCCTCGTGGTGAACGTCTAAGTATGACAAACAATTCAGAGGACTCCCTAAATGCCAAGCTTATAACCACCCCTGATTTTATGTTATTCTGAGGATTTTTTCCCTGCTCTGACTATCACTGGGTCTCATCGAGCCATGTGTGCAATAGTCCTGGCACTAATCAGCAAGTCAGAGCTGCAGCCCCCCACCACCGCACCCTGCAGCTGCAAAATAATGCTATAAAAACACTTAATGAAGCATGGTGCCTGAAAAACACCCAGCTCATTCCTCCAGGGAATGGGACTGCCCTCAGCCATGATTAGGGTGGTGCTTGGACCCGCTGCCTGGGGGGAGGATGGTTTAGTCTGCTGGTGTCCTGTGTCTCTTGCACAGGGACTATGTGGACAGCAGTGGTTGGTTCACCATCCTGCTGCACTGGGAAATGGCAAAAAGCTCTGTCCTTTTCAGAGCAGTGCAGCCAGGACATTGTGGATGGCAAGGTAAGCCCCTGCTATAAAACTGGGGAAGATGAGTAGCTCTGCACCCGGGTGGATCTTGGGGCTGGCCTGGGCTTGGTCTCTTTGGATAAACAGCATGGGCCATTGGTTGACAAGCCAGGTCCTCCAAAAACATCTTGGGCATTGAGTTTGTCCTTCCTTTCCCAATATCCACAGAAGTTTCTTTTCCTCCCAGCACAGCCCTTTAGCTGTCAGAAATGCCCTCCCAGCTGTGCCTGTTGGCAGGTGTGTCCCCTACAACGGCACTGCTGGAATTTGAACCCTCCAGCTGATGCCAGGGTGTGTTTCCATGTCCACAGGGTAACTGAACTCTCACATAAGCGAGTGTTTTTGGAGCTATCAGGGAGCTGGAAAGTAGCTTAGCTCCTACTAAAACAATGGAGTAGCTTGGTACTCCCATTCAGCTCCACTCACAGGTATATAGTGACACAGATTATGTCCTCTGGGTCTAACACATCCGTGTGGTACCAGACAGGCTTCAGGTAGGAATTAAAAGCTCTTCTGGGCCTTCACTGCCCTTGACCATCTTCTGTTCCACACCTGAGTGGTCTCACTAATCAACCTTCTCTTGTTCCCCAATGCCTTCTGACCTCTCCAAGGTGTCCCACATGGCGTCCCATGGACATTTCAAAAAATCCAGCAGTCTCTCAAAGGCAATGTCACACTTATCATCAGCACCATGCCCAGAGAAGTTACAGGTGCACCATCCCTGGAAGTGCTCAAGGCTAGGTTGGATGGGGGTCTGAGCAACCTGGTTTAGTGGAAGGTGTTGTTGCTGCTGGGCAGAGGGGTTGGAGCTAAATGGTCTTTTAGGTCCCTTCCAACCCAAAACATTCTGTGATTCTCCAAAGCACAGCCTCCAGTTGGAAAACCAGAGAGGGATGGCTCAGCTGAGGACGAGAGCAGAAGGAACATGGCAAAGCCTCTGAGTCTCTGTGCATTGGGATGCTCAGCCTCCCATCCTGCCAGGGAAAGTAACCAGCTACAGTGCTCACATACCAACAAAAACACTACATTCACAGAATCCACATGCTATAAATCAGAGGTTCCTTCCTCAAATTACAGCTGCAAGCAGCCTGTCTGTGTTTTAGAAGGAACATCTTCAGATTTTACCAAAACCACTGTGAGAAAAAAAAGGGGAGGAATGCTAATTCCTGAGTTTTTTATAGCATGGGGTTCAACACTGATGTAATTAGTCTAATTTTCTGATTTCTTGTTCATACAGTTCTTAAACTTGTCCTTTCAAAGCTGAGGCCCCAGTACATGCATGGTAATTGGTATTCCGATACTGCCCTAAGGTGAGGGCATTGCTTAGCTGCCCAGAAAGAGGGGGTTTAAAAAGAAACTCCTACGACATGCTACCTTGAGTGGATGAAGCTAATGAAGGAATGTCACCCCAAGTGAAACTCCCTGAGATGGTGGATTCAGATCCAAATGTACACAGGCCCGTGTTCCCAAGCTGTGTCTGAGCAATCAGAGGTGTAGTAGGAGGGATTGCTTTGGGTCAGCTTTCAAGTTTGAAATCTTCCAGAGATGTTCAAACACCCTCTAGCCAATATTTTCTGTCTCTCAGAATTCTTAGACTCCCTCTAACTTATAAAGCACCTTCCATCTGCAATTTCCCCCCTCCCGAGCAGGGAGATGCTGGGATAGGCTGCTGGTGTCTGGCTCCTTCCCTGTCACGACCCAAGGTTTGAAAATGAGCTCACCTCTTCAATTGGATGATAAAAGAGGGAGATTAAAAGTCCTCTGGCCATGCATCTAATGTGTAGACAGTGTCTCCTCAACTCACATGGTTGTTGCAAAGGAAAAGACATGAAAATGATGAGATACTTCATTGCTATGGAAACAGGAGCCATTGAACCATGGGTGGATGTAGCCAAGTCAAAATGATCATGGAAATACATTTGTGTCTCCAGCGCCATTTATACAGGTCCTTTTCCACTGGTGTTCCCATTCTGTGCTATTCTAGAAACACAAAACGTTGTCTCCACTCCCTGGCCAGAGGGCATGGCCTCCCACAACACTTTTATGTATCTTTATCAACATTCTGTGCTTCTGAGGTCTTGTAAAATATACACGTCTCCCCCGCGGTTTGTTTAGTGCTAACCCCTGTTATTTCATTGTCTGGCAGAAAAACAGAAAAATAAAAGAAAGGCAACTAAATTCCCCTGAGCGGACATCTGTGCTGATGCTGAAGGAGCTCCCAGCAAGCAACACAGAAAGGGTTATGCTCTGCTGTGAGTTAATTTTTAGAGTAGGGGAAAGGACCGTGTTAAAGGATCTGTTTTGCACAAAACTTGTCCAACCCTCCCCTCTGGAGCTGAGCCCTCCAGCTGGGCGGACACCTCTATTTACAGCAATTATCTCCTCACAAGAAAGCCTTGTTCCAGGGAAGAAAACACATTGTCCCAGGGAAACAAACACCAAGCAATGACTAAGAAAAGATGAGGTATAGTAACGAAGGAGGATAAAGTTTATTGCTATCCATGGTCACAGTGTCAAAACCTGTGTATTTATACTCAATTACCACTTTAGTTTAGAGGGAAATGAGGACAGAGAACTGGCTATATGATGAAGGAAAGTAAACAGCAGCAGCCCAGAGCTCAAAAGTGTTGGCTTAGACTTCTATGCTATGTGAATGTGATGCATGAGGGCAAACACATCATGCTGAGGTTTTTGGGTCTTTTTGGAGGCAAAGATTGCTGCTCAGGCTCACTAGCAACATTGAATTTTACTTAGGAGCTTGAACACGGCACACTCTGAGTATAGCAAATAAGGGAAGAAAGAAGGAACAGAGCTGGAAAAAGGGGAGAGCTAATTGTCCTGGCATTGCTGTCTTGGACACAGTATGACCAGTACTTTCTGGCCTGAGAGGTGAAGAATATTCCTTAGTAGAACATATGAAACAACTTAGTCCAAAGAGATTGATGGAAATCCAGAGAGAAGACTGCACATCTTCCCAGAAGATTATAGAAAATTTGAAATTCAAATTCAGCAGAAAAGCCCCAACCCCTCAAGAATTGGAAACTTATAAAGCAAGAAGTCAGAAAGAAACAATGACATGCACATATGTAAGAACCAGGCCCTGATTATGTTTTTCAATTCACCATTTTTCCTGTAGGAGAGAATGGATTTCCATTTAACATTGGTTAAAGTGGGTCATATCTCCAAAGAGTAAAGGATTTGCCTATTCCTGGCTAGCATTGCCCCATGCTGAGAGTTGTTTTGCAGCCTTTCTAAACCTGTGCAGCAATTTGTTATGAAGCAAACACTTATGCTTAACTTTAAAGCAGCATAGATCTCCATATAAGTCTGTAATATATGCAGAGGATCATTAAATTTTTATTGTGTAATTCTGGAGGGGGAAAAAAAAACAAACTGAAAACAAACAAAAAAAAAAGCTAGCAAGCAAAATTTTGAATATAAATGGGGTATGTTTACCTAGCGTGATATTTTTACTAGAGATGAAACAGAGATGTTTTGGAGCTGTTTGCCCAAAAGAAATTTAAAACAGGCTTGTGTAAGAGGAAGAGGGTGAAATCTCAGAAGCCTTTGTTGACACCCCCAAAGTATAACTTTCCAGATGCTTCTAATAAGCCTCAAGGTACGTAACAAACACAGTTCTGCAGTAACACCATTGGCAGTATTAGAAAACCTCATCAGTTTTGGTCTGATGCATTTTCCTATGGATACAGGGAGCAGGAGGCACAGCACAAGAGCAGTAATGAATAACAGAGTTGGAAACAGACGGCAGTGATTGGAGCTCACATCAAGCATTGAGCAACGTGAAGGTTCGGCAGGATTGGATTTGGCTTTGTGGGTTGGCCCATTTTAAAGAGAGGGATTGTTTGCAAAGATTCAGTGTGGGATTAGGTTTCCAAACTCTTCAAAGTCTGAGGGATGCTTGGATAGAAAACAAAGGTCTGGGCTATTTGCTAAATAATAATAATAGCAGCTTCTGGTTGCTATGTTTGATCCAAATATTTGCCTGGAAACAAAGCACAGTAGCAGCTATTGCCAAGCTGGTTTGAAACAAAAATCCAAATGTAAATAACAATAATCATTTGGAGGGGAAGAAGGTTACCCAAATCCCAGTTAGGTAATCATCAGGGGAATTTATTTACCTGGGCTGCTCTTAGGATCATCGTTTATACCACCACAAGTGGTGCAGAGAAGGGGAGGATTTTTTGCCGGTGATGAAGGGACTTCTGAAAAAGTTCCTGGTATTAGGTTTAAAATGAGCAGTAACTGCATGTTTCTTTTTCACTTGGTGCACAGAAATCTGCTTCTAGATGGCATAAAAAGCCCCAGTGTCTGTGGTAGCTGCACACAAAGTGTAGCCCGTATTCAAACTCCAGCTCAGGAGGTCTTTAAGCCACTACTAAAAGCTGAGAAGGTCTTTCAGGAAAGGTTCAGTTTCTCCTTATCCATTATACCTTATCCTACAGGCTTTTGACGTGCCAGAGAAAGGACGATTTGACCCAGAAAAAAACCTTCTCGCATTTTATTCCAAGTTTCCAAATTTCTCTCATTCCTGGGTATTATCATCCAGATCACTACTATAATATGAAGAAATTAAACATATTTAGCTGTGATAAAAACTTGTGAGTGATGAATGCGATGCCCTAAGAGCTGTCGTTCCAGACAATGTGTCATTCTGTGCCACAGCAGTGAATGTCTGGAAATTCTGCCAAAATTAAAGAGTCTAGGAAGATATGACCCTGATGGGCAACTGCCAAGACCTGGGAGGATGACTCTGTGGTTAATAGATGTAGCAATAATTTTGTTAATTATTGGCTTCCTTTATTAGCCTGACTCCACAATGTAGTTCATTCTTTTGAAAAGAGCGTTGTTCAAATGTAGGAAAGAAATAGTAAGCAAGGCTTTCTTCAACTGCCATAAAAAATGACAGCTTGGTGTGATTGGCAGATGACTAGTCAAGCTAGGCTCTGGTTCAGTCTTCTAGACTCTCACATCCCCAAATAAACCCGTGAAATTCTCACTTTTGTCTCCTTAGATCATCTGCCAATACAGTTCTATCCTATTTTACACACCAAGGTGTCTTGTGCCCAATTAGAAAATGGCATAATTAGTGATAATTATCATTGATGGCCATATGTTTCCATCAGGAAACAAATTATATTCTCTGCAGCAGAATGAAGCTGCTGCTTCAATGTTTCTCACTGTTCCAGCTCAAGGGCTTGCACAGATGTGTTTGCAGCTGCACAATCACCTCTTCCAAGGTACACATGGAAATCTTGTGTCTTTCATCCAGTTACAGGACTGACTTTTTGATGTTTCATTGAGCATCTCCTGGGCTAAGGAGAGGTCTGAGTCCATACAGAAATGGTAAGTCCAGCTGCAATAATAAGTGCAAGGGGAAAGATTTTGCTCTCTGGAGAGAAGGACTTGAACAACTTTCTCAAGAAGGCTGCTAATACACAGCAATATATGTGATCAAATTTTCCCATTTCAGCACACCAACAGCATAAAGGGTATGACATATATCCCTTCACCACTGTCAGAGGCCAGATCTGAGATGAAGCAGCACATATATCAGTTGTGTTTTTCAAGGGCTCCCCACTGGTTCTTCCTGTAAATGTGGCACTTAAATAAAATGTTCCTGCAATTCAGTAGTAAAAGGAGATGGTTATTTCCTGGATTTGGCTAAGGAAGATGTAGAAGTACCTGGGGCACTAGGTAGTATACAGCACAACTGATTGCAAAACACAAACTCACATGCAGTAGGACCAAAATACATCCCTGTGTAACATACCTTCTTAAGAAGGAAGGACTGCTCATCACATCAGCTGTGCTACCCTGACATCCCTGTAGTAGTTTCCCTCTACGGTGATGATCAGCAGACTGTGATCTGGCAAGTTGCACAGTGATTTCTGGAACTGATGTGGGGCTGCCCAGGGACAATGCTATGAAATATCACCATCTGCCCAGCCTTGCTTTTTTGGCCATGAGCCTGTTTGTCCTACCCCATGAAGGTAGAGGTCTCAATGCAAATATTGTCCTATTCATTCAGACCATAATACAGGCCTTATTTAAAGCTTAATTTGTTCTGTACTGAAATGAGAATAAAATTTCAGTATTTGATGGCAAATGTTAGAGCAGACTATAAAAAAAATTTTGGAAAATGCTTTCTCAGCTTCTCATTATGTTATGCCTTTTATAAAACACTTTTCCAGTGTTATTGCCTGGGAAGTTTAGATAGAAATAGGTCCCCTGTTACAGAGAATTTCATTTCCTCCTGATCAGCATCAGATGCCATGTGTGGTTACTACAGCAGTGGCTCTTTGATGTTTGCAGATGGAAGATGGCAGTGCACAGCAGGACATAATAAAAAGCAATGGAAATGTTGTTTGCCCTAGTTTCATAGGGAAAGGAGTACTGTGCAATCATGCTACCTCTGTGATTGCCTCTCTGTAAGTGTCTTTGCCTGACTAACCTTTCTGTCCTCTTTTTTTTCCTCAAGTATTTTGAACAAGATGCAAGATTTCAGTCACTTTTGACAGAAAGTTGGATACCTCAGAGGTAATGTAGAGCTAAAGATTTTATTCTCATAGTCAATGGAGAAAACTTATACTGGATGTCCAGAGGGAAATTCTGTAGAAAAGCCTGAAGCCTTACTAGACATTAGAGGATCAACCACAAGACACAGATCCACAGGAAGGCAGGTTTAGGTAACACCACACGTTGGAATGAGCCATCACTGAAATGAATATGACTGAAGGTAAGAAGTACAGAAGTACAATGAGCTCTTGTCTCCACTGGGAAAATGGTATCTCCAAGTCAACTCACGTCCAGCAATATTAGCAGTTTGGAGAGACAATTCCCTATTTTGTTTTGGTTTGGTTTTTTCTCGTGTGTACAAGTCAGTGGATATGGAGGACCTTTAACTCACTGGTTTTTTATTAGGATTGTGGTAGTTGTAACAAACCCCTGCAATCCTAAAAGAAACGTGGTACAAACAAGCTGATAAAGTGGCCTTTGGGCAAAAAGCAAGAGATAAATACCACATGGAAGGAGGATATAAGCAGTAACGTGTACTCTCAGCCCAGAAAACCAACTGCATCCTGGGCTGCATCAGGAGCAGCACAGACACAGAAGGTCAAGGAAGAGGATTCTCTCCCTCTCCTCTGGTGAAATCCTCCCTGGAGTATTGCATCCACCTCTGGAACCTCTGCCATAAGGTCATGGATCTGTTGTAGCTAGTCCAGAGCAGGGCCATAAAGACGATCAGAGAGTGGAGCACCTCTGCTATGGAGACAGGCTGAGAGAAGTTCAGCCTGGAGAAGGGGAGGCTCTGGGGAGACTTTGTTGTGGCCTTCCAATACCTGAAAGGGGTTACAAAAGAGCTGGAGAGGGGTTTTGGACAAGGGCATAGAGTGACAGGACAAGTGGAAATGGCTTCAAACTGACAGAGTGCAGGTTTAAATGAGATATTGGGAGGAAATTCTTTACGATGAGGGTGGTGAGGCACTGGCACAAGTTGCCCAGCCCCATCCCTGGAAGTGTTCAAGGTCAGGCTGGATAGGGTTTGGAGCAGCCTGGTGCAGTGGAAGATGTCCCTGTCCATGGCAGGAGGGTTTGGAACAAAATGATCCCTAAGTTCCCTTGCAGCCCAACCCACCCAGCCCATCTCTTGTTACCCTGGTGCAGCCCTGGCCAGCAGTAAGTGGGTAGGCTACTGCTCCTGTGAAGTGACACTGTGAATTTTGTTTGACTTTTATAGAGATAATTGATGCCTGCCTCCAAGGCAGAAGTAATTTCTTGCCTACCAGTCCCAGTACATGGCACAGAGACTAACTCCAGCCTTCAGGGGCTGTGGTGAGTTTAACTCCTAAGGGGACATTTGCAGGGCGTGTGCGACACTCTAAAGGTGGATATTCCTATTGCATCTCTCTCTCTCTCTCTCGACTGTTATGTTGCTGCTCTCCTGGCTCCATGCATCAGGTCATGAATAGAAGAAATGGAGGTCATGTCCCAGGCAGAGGGGTGTCATAGGGAGCATGCTTTCTAATAGCAATCTCTGAGCATCCATCCTGCACAGATCACCCCCTGGTCATGGCTTTTGTTGCTCTGTAACCTCACAGCCCAGTTCAGCTCCTCAGATAGCCCTTTATTTGTGTCCTCAGCATCTCTCATTTCTTTGGAATGTCCAAGACATTTTTGTCAAATCCGTCCAAGAAGCTCTGAGGTCACAAAGAGCTGTGAGACATCTGAACTGGGCCATTCTAGCACTTTCATCTACAGTGCCAGGCTGAATCTCCTTCATTGAGCCTGACATAACTCTGGCCCTGGATTTATACAACTTCACAAGACATCCATTATTTAGTGTGTTGATATAGCCCTCCCCAGCACACCCTCAGAAGGCCTTCTGGAGGCCTTCAGATGTTTCCTCCTCCAGGATAATTCAGCAATGATATTTCCAGCCAGGAAATATGACCACATGCTGGAAAAGAAGGAGCTGTTCAAAAGTGCTTGATGCAATTTTACTCAGTATCACTTGGCAAAACAACTCAAAGAAAATCCTTTCCACCCAAGAAACTTCATTCAATGTGATGGTGGAGCCTTTTAAAACACACTTTTCTGAGAGTCTGGAAAAGCTTGGATAAAACTTATCTACCATGCAGTCTCCTAAGAGATCCTTGGAGGAAAATGTATGGTGCCTCTGTCCTCTAGCCCTGGGCTACAATGGGGGAACTGCAGGAAGGAAGCCAAGGGACCAGACACACAAGTTGAAAGTGTGATTCTTTTCCAATGGTTAATCACACTGTTCTCACAGTGTAACTAGCCCCAGGCCATCTCCCACATGTCAAAGCAGAGGAACAGAGGTGCACTGTACTTCTTTGCCCATCCTTCATGCAAAACAGATGTGCTTTTTTCAAATTCACCTTATTGTTGAAAAACAGAGTGTGAATGCAGGTCTTTTGACCCCAAGTGTTTTGCCAGTAAGAAGTCATTGCGTTAAGAGGCTCCAGGGACACTGATCAGCAGAGCTTCTAATTTTCTGAGGTTTTTTAAACACCTCAAATATGGACCAGAACAATCCAGAAGAACATCCTGGATTTAAGAGCTCTTGATCATCTCCTGGAACACAGAAGAGAGGGCACACATGGACCCACGGAGGGGCTTTCCTGCTCCCTGCAGCCTCCCACACTCAGCATCAGAAGATTCTCAGGCTCACAGTCCTCTGCAGTGGAATATTAATTTCTGGGTTCAGTTTCTGACTACCCTTATCTTGCAGCACATCCTGAGCAGTCATCTTCAACCTTTGTACACTGCAGAACTCCTGCAGGCCCACCAGGATCCAAGCACACTGGTACCTGTTCCTGGGACTTTTCCAGACTCTCATCCATGAGCCTGACAGGTTCCTTTGACAGCCAGGTTTAGGGAGTTGTCCCCGGGTAGGCAGTTTCAGTAGAGTGCTTTGAGGAAACTGGTTTGCCATCTATCTGTGTCTACGTGTGGCAGCTTAATGGAGAGTAATGATCCTGCATGAACCCTCTAAATGAAAGCCATTAACTGAACTGTTGAGAGAAATTGAATTATTGTCTCACCCAATTCTTCCAATTTACCTGCCAGTTCATCTTGTCCAAGCTGTTCTGTACATGAACATAGTCTCTGTCAGTCACCAAGTTGCAGGCAGAGTGAGAGGGACTCCTCCTTGGCTCCTCACGAAAGTAAAAGTGTGCTAGTAAAGTCCTGACTGACCTTTATAACTCACTTTCTGTCCTTCTAATCTGACCTAGTTTGAGGTTGATTTTTTCTCCCTGGTGGTTTGCACTAACAGCAGGTGTGTCTGCCCCAAACCAAGTCTGCCCCTGCCTGAGGGTGAGACCACGCAGTGGATGCAATACCAATGGTCACAGACCCACTGGGTGAATTCATGCTGCTTTATCAGAAGCAGCCTGAAACTTTTAGAGAGACCAAATTTAGTGACTGCGCAAGAATTAAAATGAAAACATCAAGACAAACATGAATAAATGGCTTCCAGGATGCACATGAGAAGAAGATCCTAAGTTCTCAATTAACTCAGCATTGCCTCAGCAGCACAGCAGACTGGAAAGTAGAGTTTATCTGCAAAATTCTTAGTTGGAGGCAATATCTAACAAATTAGCATCCCTAAAACTGGTGTACTTGCAAACCAATTTGATGCCCAGGGTACGGGGGTGCCTTGTGAGCACTTAATGCAAAACACAGAGAACTTAAAGCAACTCAGCAATGTGTAAGAAATCATACTTTTTTTTTTCCTTACTTATCATGCATCCAGCTATGGGCAAAGGGGACATTTTTGTCCTTGGTGATGTTTGATGAAGTAGATTTAATCAGACAGGACACTGGTAGTGTCGTGTTAGCCCATGCATTATTCAGGTTTTGTTTCTGCTGGTCCCTAGATGGATTGGTGTGTCTCCCAGATGTTCTTCCCTGTTCGTGCAATGTCTTCTTGTTTCCGTGGTTGATAACCTTGTGCCTGGTGTGTGCAATTATATTTTGGTCTAACTGAAAATGTCAACTTGCATATACATCCAGGAATGATGGATATTCTATCTCTGGAAATAGCATGACCACAAATTGGAACTGTCCACGGCTGTGAAGTTAACACAGTCTTTTTGCAAAACAGAATAGAAATGAAAAGAAATGAAAAGAAATGAAAAGAAATGAAAAGAAATGAAAAGAAATGAAATGAAATGAAATGAAATGAAATGAAATAAAATAAAATAAAATAAAATAAAATAAAATAAAATAAAATAAA
>JAHLSL010000080.1:10653527-10673452 GCA_025920805.1 Petroica traversi | reverse complement strand
AAATAAAATAAAATAAAATAAAATAAAATAAAATAAAATAAAATAAAATACCCAAAGCTCAACTTGGCTTTATTCTTCAGTTCTGTAAAACTGCAGCAATAAATGGAAAATGGCAGCAAAGAAGAAGATAATAGTGCATAGATGAGAGATGTGCAGGGAATATAAAGATAAAATCTCTGGTTTGGCTCCTACAGTTTTTTTCTCTGTGATCTTGGTTTGAGTTCATTTTAACCACCTCTCTTCTGTGCTGGCTCTTTCCTGCCTTTTCTTCCTCATCATTCATTCTGAATTCATGCTGATCTTCTCCTGCTCCTCCTAAAAATGTACAGATCCTCATCAGAAAAGACCACCAACCTTGAAATATCGTCTTTTTTGCTACTGCCTGTCTCTATCAGTTGTCTCTTATCTTAGCCCAACAGAGATCTTCTGTTGGGGCTGCTTGTGTGCTTAAAGCACATACAAAGGTTATTTGCAAAACTGGGGGCTGAGGCCATTGGGAGATGCAAGGGAGACTTTCCAATACTATGGACACACAATGCTTTCAACAAGCTCTGTGTTCTTTCCCCAAAAGTGTGCAGAGCTCCCTGAATGCACAGTTTTAAGTAGGTTTTATTTAGAATAAATGTGATTTTTTTTTATTGTGTTCTCTGTTTCTGTAGATTTTCTCGTATTGTGGTAGCTGGAAAGGCTCTTGGTGCTCATGTTGGAAAATGCACTGTATATAAAATGGGACGTTGTTGACAAAACTTACAGATGACTGAAGCTCATCAACAGTAGCAAACAGCTGGTGTTAGTCAAGATGCAAATTAGTTTTCCATGTCAGGAAGGAAGGCACAAATAATCATCCCAAAACTCAGCAATAAAGACCTTATTCTGTCATTAGGATCCCATACAGCTCCAAGACATAAAGCCTCCTGAACTGATGGGAATGCCTTGCTGCAAACAACAGCTCAGCTATGGTCTCTTTGGACTCAGGATTCCTCGCATTGATTGCCGCAATTAGGATGAAGCTAAATCAGTACAACTGAATGACTGGGGTCTGTGGAGCATGACTCCTTCATCTGGGGGCTCGAGAGATCCTGTTCAGTTTTCACTGGCCCTCTTGGTTCAGATGCCATTGGAAGGCAGTGGCAGACCCTAATTATAGACATCTGTGAGGAATGCATTTCACAGCTGTTGTGCTATAACAGGCAGGGAGAAGCTCAGGCAGCAGCCAACATTTCCACGGAGTGCCGGATGCTGATTGCCGGGTCTCCGCTTGGTGCATAGCCTGTGGCTTGCAGCTGCTCAGGCTGGGAGGCAGGCAGCTCCTGGGGAAGCACTTCCCACAGGGGAGGCCAGTGCTTGTGGAAAAACCAGCTGTACCTGCAGTGAGAAGGTGGTTCTCATTCCCAAGGGATGTTCATCCGACTGGGCCACAACAATCACTGCCCCCAGAAGCGGCAGAAGTGTTGAGAGAAGAAATTGAGCCTGAAGAGACAAGCCACAAGACAGAGAGAATATTGCAAAAAGAAAAGACCCTGGGGGTTTTCCCAGGGTAGTTCTTCTCCTGTGACCATGGTCAGACTGTGAACTCCAAAGCCTGATACAAAACTCTCTTTTGTATCAGGCTTTGTCCTCACAGATGTCACACTTCAAACATATCTGGTTCTCTAGGGACTCTGGAAGCGGCAAATAGGTCTGTGAGGTTAGAAATAGGTGCCAGCTATAAATAGTGTGATAACAACCTGCAAATAAACTGAAGGGCAGAGAGGCTGTCACCATGCGTGGGAGATGTTGCTTTCCCTGCTACTGGCAGTCCAGGAACGGCAGCTGTGGACCATCCATGGAAAGCATCCAAGCTGCCATGCGTTCAGCCAGGGAAGAATTCAAGCTCAGCTCTCATTCCTCACAGCCCCTGCTATTTCTAGCTCACTTTTGTGTGTGTGTGTGTGTGTGTGTGTGTGTGTGTGTGTGTATTTTAAATAGCTACAATCTTTAAATAGTCATGACTTCAGATGGTAGTTTTCAAATAAATTCAAGGGATGGACTGTGGTCTGACTGAGTGCCCCAAGGTCTGGCACTGACTGGGGCAAGGTCTGGCTTCTCACCATAGCTTTGGTCCTACAATCCAGCTGAATCAAAAACAAGACCCTCAGGACACAGCACCTGAATTAATTGGTGCTGGGCTTTGTTTTGCTTTGAGTGGCCGCTTACAAAGTTCTTCCAAATTTCTGCCCAGGCAGACAGCATATGACCTGGATGAAGTACAGTCCTGTTCCTCAGGGCACCTGGAATGCGCTCAGACACAAAGTCCTGGGCAGCACAGTGACTGCATGGAGGCAATGGGCAAGGAATAGGACACAAAGCAGTGCAGAACTTGCCTACTGGCTTCAAACATGTGGTGGATTATAGTGCTTGATGTGTTTTACAGTTTGGATGAGGAATGCCCAGTCCTCCAGCAGCTTTCACCTGGTTTTAACTGCCAGATACCATAAAACAAAAGTTCCTCTGGAGAAACCTTTGCCAGCAAAAACCAATCTGTTTATAAGAGATCTGATCACAGTTGTACACTTCAATTTAAACTGGGCTTGTTAAACAGACCAGGTCTGAATCTGTTCTCAGTCAGTTTCTGCAAATATAAAACAGGGACAAAAGAGAACAAGGACCAACAACTCCTTGTAAGCAGAACTACTTTTCTTTCAGACTTGATCTGTGAGTCACGGGGCATGTCCACTTCCCCCTGTGACCACCTTCCAACATTTGGTCTGCCACTGAAAACAGATTTGCAGCAAAAAGTCAGCTCATCCTCTCTGTTAGCTTTGCAAGCCAGATCATTGAGTGATATAGAAGTTGAATTAAAAGACAGTCGCAGACCTTAAATGCTGAAAAATGTTGCAGCTGTTAAAAACATCTGCATACCAGAAGGAGGAAGATGCAGTTTTCCTGGCCAGGGCATGATGCTGACTGGTCTCAATGCAAATGTTATTTATTACATGAAATGCTGTCCAACGTGATGATGTGCTCAGCTCCCCATGCACCAAGTGTGCTGTGCATTGGCTGATGCATCGCCCTCCAATACAACCAGTCTTGACAATTCCTAGTAGTAGGGTTTGGACTAGAAAAATATCCATAAACTTTGCTCTGCTTGACTTGGTTTGGCTGTGTCCCTGCAGGGCTGATTCAACAGTCTGGTGGCTCCAGACTTGGTTCAGGGCTGGGAGCTCACCATAAGGCAAATCTCCCTGCTAGGGTGGGGCAGGCACATATTTTTTACATGACAGCTACGCAAACACAGTCCTCTGGTAATTCATAAAGCAGGGATAGTGCAAGAAGTCATTAAATTCTTGCCTTCTGGCAGAGATACGGGATAGCATCATGCTGCATAACTTTATACAGCAAACCACACCTTGGCCCAGCTTCCCTGTGGGGACAGTATTTAAGGATGGTTAGGAGCCAGAGAAGAGCACTGGGATTCAGCATCTTTTCAGGATAAGGCATGAAAAGCAGACATGTACCAGTTTAGCTGTACTTTTGTTCCCCTCCACAGGCAGAGACCTGATTCTCCAGCACACAGGGTGATATGTGCCTGAGGCTATGATCAGCTCATTCCTGTCATATTGGCAATGAAATGGGGTGAAGTCAAGTTTTGCCAGTCTCTCCTGTTCCTCAAACAACCACCACCTAGAAAGAGTAGAAGTTTCCTTCACTTCTGGTAAAAGAATATCTCGGGTTCAATCACTGCTTCCTGAAAATGAACATGACTCACTTTCAGCACCTTTCCCTGATCCCCTCAACACCTTCCACAACACCTAAGTGCTTCACAGATTTCAGTGCAAATCCAAAGAGAAGATTTGACCCCCTACCTGCTGATCTCAGTAGAGCTTCATAGCTCCTAAGAGTTCATTTGCTCAGGAACAGGCCCTGTGCACAGCTTACCTTCCTGATATTTGCTTCCAGCCACAATGCTCTCCAACAGGGCAATAAGGTCTGACTCATGAGGGTAAAGGGGCTTGCAGCTCAGGAGTGGGTCTGGGTGCCCTAAACACATAAAGGGGTTTACAGGCTGCCTGAGTCATATCCTCAGCTGACCGAGTTCTGCTTCTATACTTCTATATCAATGTATCTTTGTGTATCCCCATCAGATCATTTTCTCAACACAGATTGCTGTCCTAAAGTCACCACAGATGCACCTTCCTCACCACGATATCATCAATGCCTCAAGGAGCATGCAGATGTGGTGCTCAGGGACATGGGATAGTGGGGGGCCTGGCAGTGTCTGGCTAGTGGTCAGACTCAATGGACTTCTATGTCTTTTCCAGCCTTGATGATTCTGTGATTCTGATCCATGACTTTTTGGGCAGCCCTGACCCAAAATTCACACATAGAATGCTGTGCCACAACATGAGAGAAAAATATCAGAGACATGATTCAGCTGTAGAGCCCAAGACTTGCTCTGATCCTTCTTGTGTCCAGAGCACTCTGTATGGGCAGTGACTCTGCCTGTTTCCACACGGATACACCCAGAGTCACTAATTAAGGTCCAAATCAGAAGAAGAGGGTAGAAGTTTTCTTTCTGGTATCCTTTCATCTCTTCGTTTTCTAATTTCTTTTCAGTCAAATAAGGAATAAATCATCCCTCCATCTTCCACTGGAGGACTGCAAGAGATTCATGAGGCAGCATGTGTAGGACCTGGAAAAGCTTTCAGCAGGAAATCTTCTCCCACAGGTCCCATAGAGCTGCACTCCTGTTCTGCAAACACATGATGGGGAACTACTTTACTCTGGACAAATGGAGACATCAGGGCCCCAGCATGAGGTGGTATTGGAAAGCCTCGTCCTGAGCGAGCTCAGCCAGCTTTTTCTGGAGAATACCAGCTCCACCCCAGTTACATAACTCCTGCTACTTTATGCTTCAGAGATTTGAAAGGCCCCAACACCACACTTCCCCCTCCTCAGATCTTGTGTTTCTGGGGGCCCCTCCGGTGTTTCATTGGGTTTCCTTTATTAAGGCTTCATGCACAATGTGGGACTTTGAAGTGAAGTGACAGAGGGCAGGCAGCTCATGTGGGACTCTTTGTCTCAGGGTTTGTAAGAGCTGCTATTGTGAAAGCATTTGTCAGGCCCACCAACACAAATACAAAGACAATTTAATGACTTATTATTTTTAATTGGGGGTGAGGAGAAGGAAAATACAGAAGACAGTGCCTGGCTGAATTGGTGCTAGAGGGCTCAGGTGTGAGTTTATTGCAGCAGCTCCCAAGATTGCCAATTGCCCATAGCAATGAATTGTGGAGGAACACAGCCTCCACCACAGACGTGATTAAAGGTCCAGAGATGCAGGCAGAAGAGTGGTTGAATGAGTTAGGGGGGGAACAGCAACTCCAGGTGGGCTCAAATCCACACAAGAAGCTTTTGGAGGAATTCCATAGGAAATCAGGGCAGGTTATGGAGGGGAAGAGATTTCCATGCTCCTTCAGTGAATGCTTGGTCTGCAAAAAGTATTAAGCAACTGCCTTTAAAACATAGGGTCTGTTCCAACTGTACAAAGCTGGCCAGAACAAAGCCGCCACTGATCTTATTTTGGCAACACACAAGGAGTTAAAAGCTGTGCCTTCAACTCTTGACTTTGGTTATGCCCTGGCTCTAGTGGAAGTTTAAGGCTCAGGATGGGTAACATGGTATATAATTTGGAAAATCCATTTTCATGCTCCAAATCCCCTCTTCCAGCCCTAAAACCTGTGGTCCTGCAAGTGACTGAGCACCTTGGTAACCTCCCAGAGGCAGAGCAGTAGGCAGAGGACAATTGTCTCATGGCATGCAAAAACAGCACAGCCTTATTTCAAGGCAGCTCTTCTTGCACTGATGATTTTCAAGGCATAGAAAGTGGTAGTGTATGGACATTTCCAGGAAAACAAACTGTCTCTCCCCAGTGATTCTTGAAACAGAGGTTGTTGATAGATATGAAATTATATTTACCTGCCTAAAAGCAAATATAAAGTGCATTGGATGAAGCAAAGGAAAATACAATTATTTAATGCCTGCTTCCCCTCCCTTCATAAAAAACAAAAACCAAAACCAAAACAAACAAACAAACAAAAAAATCAAAACCAAAATCCCAAACCAAAAAAAAAGAGAGATGTTTCCTGTGACTTCATTTCATGCCTGGGAAGAGAAAAAACTTTAAAACAATCTTCCTGGGAGGTCCTGATGTAACAGGACTGTCAGAGACAGCAGTGGGTTGCCCTTCTGATTTGAAATCCAGCTAATTAGCTCCAAAGCACAGTGCCTCAGATCTGAGCAGGGCACGAAGCTGCTGAGTTTGATATTTCCAGGCCTGTCAGCCTGTGCATTAAAAATGAAACGAGCTCCATGGGGCTGAGGGAGCCGCGGGCTTAATGAGGCACCCTGGGGCAATTTGGCAGAGCTGGAAAAGGGACTGACTGCCCTGATGGCAAAGCCCTCCTCACAGGGCCTCCTGATGGGAGCCTGGGGTGCAGAGTGGTGCTGATTCCTCCTCCTGAGTTCCCTACAGGGATTTACAAAGGCTGGGACCAGGAGGCAACACCAAAAAGGAGGGGAAAATGAGTTCTGAAGGAGCACAACTGCAGAGCCAGGGTGCTGTCTTGTAGCAGCAGCCTCTTCCTGGCATCCCTGGGCTTTGAGCTGCTAGAGGATGAGATGCCATGGCCTTCTGGGGAGGCAAAGTCATGCACAGATGTTGTCCCTGTCTCTCGTGCCAGGCTTGGGGCAGCATCAACTACATTTGAAGGCCCTTCTCTGAAGGTACCTGGATGTGGTAACAGCCCTGGGGCAAACCCCTGGATCAAGCCACAAATTGTGTTAAAAAGTGCCTGAAAGCAGGACAAAACCTGCCTTAAGTAGCGTCAATAGCCTTAGCAGACTGTCTTCTGTAAGGCTGGCAGGGCACAGCTAATTTTGTCTTCCTAGAGTTCACCCAAAGGCTCATGGGGACATACCACCTCCAGGGGTGGGACATCTACCCACAGAGAACTGAGGACCAAGCTAGATACAAATGAGAACCAAGCTAGAAATCAGGAACCAAAATCCTATTTGAAGTTCAAATTTCTCCAGCATGGAGTTTATCACATCTTGTATAAAGGATTGCTTTTCATAATGACTGTTGCATTGGCATCACTGAACCCCAGAGGCTGTTACTCAGGCTCAGATGGTGGCTTAGCAGTTGTCAAAGAGGACGTCTTCAGCTGGGGTCCCAGGACTGGTGCAAAGGTTCTCCAGATGTTTCACCAGTGAAAGTGGTGTCACTGCAGCAGCACATACCAATTTCCCAACAGGGTCAGGAAGTTACTGCTGTCTTTCAGTACCCAGGTTTTGAAGCTGCAGCATCCTGAAGTTCACTGGGGGCTCCAACCCCTCCTGGAATGCAGGAGAGCCCAGGGAGAAATGTGCTGCCTGTATCCAGTGCAGGGAAGCATTCCTGAGTTTGTGCAAACTGCAGTGCATTTCAAACCGGGACAGAGTGGCAGGTGGCATCCACCTTGCTTTCTTATGTATGAGATCTTTTACAGGCCTGTTTCCTGTTTCAAACACTCCCTGAATTTGGGCAAGGGATCATGCTGATGGGCACAGGAGAAATGTTCCCTTAGGGACAATGTCTTACACTTCCAAACCATACGCTGTGTTTTTTTTACCTCTTAGACCTAAAGGGAGAGATAAAACAGGAAAAAGTGAGAGGTTATTGATTGCGTAAGTCCCTACAGCAGTGCCTATCAAGGAATGATTTTCACTTCAATGCCTCAGTGGAGAAATCTGAGCTCAAAGAAAGGGCTTAGCCAAAAGGAGCCGGAAGACAATATTAGTCAGGTAATCTAACATTATGCTTCAGCGAGCACGAGAAGTTTACATGGCAGGGTGAGAAAACCATTTTTCAAACAGCTGAGGACATTGCACGGCTCACCGTCTGCATCCTGGGAAGAGTCTCATCTTCCCAGTGAGCAGTTGCTATCTGAGAAGACAGGATTAACTGCAACAATGGTCTGACTGGACCACTGGACTGTAAGAATTGGCTTTGTCTGAGCACCCATTTTCTTCCTTTGCCTTCCCCTTGGAAACATACATCAAGACAGATCACAGCTCTCTGTCCCACCAAACGGGGAGGTGTGCTGCTACTTACGCTGAAAAATAGGACACACACAAGCAGATGTCAGAAGTGATGGACCTTGCTTCAGCTGGTGTTTGCACTGCTGTGAAAAATCGTGACACTTAGCTCGGCTACTGAGCTAGATAAGGACAGAGTCATTGAATGGTTTGGGTTGGAAGGGACCTTAAAGATCACCTGGTTCCAGCCCCTCTGTCATGGACAGGGCTGATCCCGATCTTTAAAACAAATGAAGTGCACCCCTATGTTAGTACTGCAGGATGAGCTCACCCTGCCGTGATGGGTTTTTTATTAACGAAAAACCTTCACTTCAGCTTCCACAGTGCTTCTGGTGCAGTCACATTCCCTTGGTCAGCAATGTTCTTTGATTCCCCTGTTTTGCCTTTTGCTGCAAAGAAAATCCTAATTTTTCCCAGGAAAACTTAAACGTATTCCTTGGATCCCTTGATTTCAATCACGTGCAATGAATTTGCTTTTCTCTTTAAGCTGTGTTTCTTTCTCTGCCATAAATTTGACCTTAAAAACAATTTTCAGGGCATCTTGACCACTCCCATTATCTGTTGTTTAGGATGTCTTGTCCAGTTCTCATCTTGCTCCTTCTAGACACAATAATCTGTGTATGCAGCACTGGTGTGGGATAAATATTGCTTGAAAGATTTCAAGGCTGAACTCAAGCAAAACCTATAGGGAGGGAACCTAACTTTTATTAATCCAGCTGCTTTAGCTTGATTAAAACAGAGGAATTCCCAGGCACATCAAACATTTGACCTGATGGTGAATGCAAACACAGTCATAGCACCACATTGCAGTGACAAGAGTCAGACACTGACCTACCCCAGGGCAGGCAAACAAGAACAATCTGGAACAACACATGAAATTGTCAAGGATTTTAAAGAGCCAGGTAGGCCAGAGACAGACAATCTCCAGTTCAGAAGTATTTTCAGTGTGATTTGGATGTCACTGCCTCCCCAGTACTCTCCAATCTCATATTTCCCAATGCCATCCTGGTATAAATGAAGTCACTCACACATCATGGAAGAAGCCCTGACCCCAGTCTCTAATCTAGGGAGGTTGTTTTATAGTGTGTGCTATGCTGAATCTACACTGGGAATATACAAGGAAGAAAAAGAAGGGTGGGATTGTCTACAGCTCCTGGTACAAACTGAGACTGTATGGCCAATGTGCACAAGAATGTCTGGATTGTTTTCACATTATCCAGAAAAAGAAGGAACATGTGGAAAGAAGAGAAGGAAGGAAGAAGAGTTGGTGGACTCAGGGCATCTTCCACATGCCTTGATGAGCCAAAACTTATCCCTGATAAGGACATCTGTATGGGAACACAGGAATGGGAAGAATTACGACCTAAAGTACCTTTATGCACCCATTTTTTTATGTTTATCCAAAACTAAGCAATAGGCTAAAATACTGAGTCTTTGAGGCAAAGCTATTGTATGTTCCTGGTCCAGAAATGACACATCTGATCTGTTCTCCTAGTTAAGACTTGTGGAGCTTCATTGATTTCCTGGGCTCTATTATTCTTTACCTGTAATGCTTTGGGCTGTGGTGGGACAAGTCCTGATTTCATATCGTGATGTGGCTTAAACAGCTGAAACCTTCTCCTTCTATCACTCTGATTTGGATAGCAGATGAATATCCAAGGTAATTCCTGACACCCCCACATTCACTGGTCCCCAAGTAACCCTGTCCAAGCAGGTGCCCTCCCACAACAGCCAAGTCTTGGGAGCATCTCTGCCTGCTCTTGCTCTCTGCAACTGTTTTGCCACATGCTTTTGCATGATGGACACATCTTGGACACCAGACTCCATCCAGTAATGGATTAGCAGCAATTAAGCAGTGCTCATTGAACTAGTCCTAACTGGACCTCCCCTGAACTGAACAGGAGCCACACTGGATCTTGCCTCTTTCCGTTTCTGGGGCTAATTATTACCAGCTAAACAGCACTAGGCTTTCCCTTTTTCTCTTTGCCATGCTTGTTAGCATTGTTTCTCCCAGCAGCTTTTCATCTCAATGGAGGCAATTGTGCCTGGCTGACATTTTAATTCTTTCCAGCTGCATCTGAACAAAATGACACAAATTAAGTGGAAGGGCTTGGGGAAGAGGGGGAAGGAAGCTCCCAGCCCCCACAGTCTGTACTACAGCAAGGGTTTTGTGCTGAATGCAGCAGATGCTCTGAAGGAGCCACGGGGACTTCACACTGACAGTCCAGGGATGCTCTGTTGCACCAGAACCTCTCTGGAACTGTTCCCCTGAAAGCTGTGGTTGGGAAACAGAGGTGAAGGATTTGCCAGGTCTCCCAGCAGAGTATTGACCCACATTTGCCTTTGCTTATAGAAAGATACCTTGGTTTACAGTCCCCTACACTCAAGTGAGATTGAGTGAGCTCCTGACCACTCTGTGAAGGGCCTGCAGCTGAACTCTGATGGTTAAAGACAGATTTTGAACAGACTGGCAAGCTGCAGATCTCTTTAGCAAGACATGGAGATCCCAGCCATGAACAAAGACCTCTCTGGGTAAGATACTTCATTAATACAGAACAGAAAGTCTGCTTATACCCTATATCTGAGGAGAAGCATTAAAACAAGTGCACTAAAAAATGCTCTTGCAGGTCTTAGGTTGCTTTAGAGATACCCACATAGCTTGTTTTGGAATCTAAGCCCTTTAGCCTGAGTTAGAACAAAAAAGAGATATCAAAAGAAGAATTAAATACAAAAAGTCTCTAGCAGTTAGTATGAACCACAGGGAACAGGATCAGACTAGTTCAGTAAACCACAGAGCAACACAATCAGGCTGATGCTGGATTAAACCAGCCCTGAACAGAAGAAGAAGAAATCGGAGATATTTCTGTTACTGCAGCCTCATATTACTGAGCAGGGACAGAAAAGGGTTTGGACTTTCAGTGATTCCTCATTCTAGCACCAGGCTCACAGTCACAACTCAGCTCCCTATTTCCAGGCAATAGGAGCCTTGCCTCTTTGCTTGCTGCTTGGAGTATCCCCATCACATTGGCTCTTTTTTACATTTAGGAAGGATACATTTTTGATTCTTGGTTACTTTCTTTGTGCTACATATGGACAGATTTTTCCAGGGTTCTGCACTGCCCAATACTCATATTCCTTGGTTTCTGTTCATCTCAAGCATTTTAAATCCCAGCTCCTGCCTGAGGGAAAACAGTTTGTGCTCTGGTCTGAAAGTGCAGATATAATTGTTGTCAGAAGTAGCATGAGGCTACCTGGTTCAGACACTGTAACTACATACACTGGATGCTGCAATGTCCACAGGAGCCTCCCATTTTGGCACACAACAAGAGGCAGGAGCTGGTGTAGGATGTGTAAGGAACTGGAGATCAGGAGCACTCCAAAGGAGCACGGGGAAATCAGATGGAGGAGGTGAAGAAAGTAGGTGGAAGAGAAGTGACAGACACAAACAATCCCCAGTGAGCTGACTGTTGGTACCCGAAATCCCTGTGATTTCTCTGCCCTGGCTTCCAAAGGAGTGGCACCACTGGATATGGAGAGCATATCCCAGCATTTGATCCCAGACCTAAGTGCCTGCAAGGGAACTGTATAGCTCGAGGTCATGTTATGCCTGGTCATGTCAAAGACACTCCTGAAAGGTGATTTTGATCTTAGCAGTGTCAAATCAGTTTCTGGGGCAGCTATTGATCTCCATTAACCACAAAATCATAGAATCAGAATAATTTACATTGGAAAAGACTTCTAAGATCATCAAGTGTAACCATTAACCTACACTGCAAATCCCACTACTAAACCACGTCCCTAAGCACCACATCTACACAACTTTTAAATACTCCCACAAAGAGCCAAGCACTTCTGAGATCCCAACACACACACCTTAGGAATTTGAGCTGCTTTTGGTTACAGAACAAAGAGCCCTGGAGGACCATGCCAGTGAAGAAGTGAAGATGTTTTCCAAAAAGTCTCACTGCTAAATTTTTCAGCTGCCTCACAGATTAATGTGAACAGCAGATTCCCACTTACAAAAAAAAACCCCACCTCTGTGCCTTTTTCTCCCAAAAGCCCTGGAGTGCAAGACCCATTTTCCTAGGTGATAAGACTCCTTTCAGGTGGAGGAGTTGATGCTTCTAAAGCCAAGAACAAAATGTGATCCTGGCAGGTTTTCAAAGCACCGATCCCATCACCTGAGGAAATGTCATTGGGATGTGCTCAACTGAGAAATGAGGAGAAAAAGCAGAGAAAACCTTGCTTCAGCTTTTGTCATGATTTGCTTTTTCTTTAAAGTTTTATTTGAACAGCTCTCAGCAGGAGCTACGGATGCTGCCAAGCTTTCCATCCATGCAGATCTAAAATATTTGTAATCAAAACTGAGCTCCAGGGCACTTGTTTATTTATTGCAATAGTCTACATCTCTGTATGTCCCCATAATTCCAATTTTAAAAGGATGAGACACAGAAAGGAACAGAGGGTGACAGAGATAATAAGCATTTCCTAATTTATAAAGGGTTGTTTGTGCTTTTTCTTTTTCTTTTTTTTTTTTTTTACTTGCAGAAAGGATCTCTGTCCAGTAAGTAAAACTCCTTGAGGGATTTAAAGGAACATGATACTATCCCTGTTTTTTCCACTTAGAGGCCTTACATTTCAAGCTGTGTTTTCTTGATACATTTTCTTCTGTGGCAACATCAGCTTAAACAATTGCCTCCCAGTCCTTGTACTTTACCCCCTCCCAAGTATTTGTTCCTGCAATATCATGGTGAAATGTCACAAAGCTATGGCTAAGTAGGGTAAAATAAAAAGAATTAGGGAAGCAAATGATTATCCCCCAAAAATCTGTTTTGGCTCTGTTGCTTTGTTGGATCTGTTCCCGAAACCAGCGCTCAGCAGAGCAGCTGTGCTGGCAGGGACCAAGGGATGGCATGCAGCAGCCTGACTACAGGATTGAGAGGCAGCAGAGGGAGGGAGAGCAGAAAAGCCATCAAAGACAACATACCTTGAAGCTAAAGACTCAATTAGTGGTTCTTCATGCAGCTGTTCCATGAGAAAAAGATGGTAAATCACAGGCCCTGCATCCTCCCCATCACCCAGCAATGCCTGAAGCATTCACAGTATTGATGCAGAGCTCTTCCCTACCTTGGGGAATCAGCAGAAGAGGAGGGAGAACCAGCAGACCTTCAGTTCTACACAAGAAGAAAGTTTGGAAAGACTCATCTTGAGACCTGTGCACCTTTAAGCCAAACCTTGGCACTACCAAACTGCAGATTTAAGGAAGATTTTGTAATAATGCATATGGAAAAGGAAACAGGGTGGGCACTGTGAACCTCTGGAAATCTTTCCAAGCTCCTAAAATTAGTGTAGAAATAGTATTGACTATTTAAAACATTTGGTAATGTGGAGATAAATGGATGGTAGGAACTTCAGGGGAGAAGGGTCTCAGGCTGGTATCAAGTCCAATGAAGGGCACCAAAGGAGCAGAATATGGAACAGAATGAAAAATAACAGCACACAGCAGGCACATGGGCAGTTCTGTTTTAGGTCCTAAGATGAATGAGGCAGTGGTGGAGCTATCTGAGGAGAGGAAGGACTATCTTGAGGTCTATCTTTTGGAGAAGAGCAGGAAAAGGCAAGAAGGGAAAGGGAGTGCAGCTCGGCAGAATGCTAATGAGGCAGAGGTGATACTGCTTGGTAGAGACCTGGATGTGCTTAAGAGACCCTCCAGGAATGATTACTCAAAATTACTTTCAGAAAACGCCACTGAGACACTTCTGGCTCTGCACGGAGTACACAGCAAACTACATCTTCATACAGGGAGATTGACACATGGATGATGGATGTCAACAGTGAAGGAATTCCCTTTAAGGGAAGAATGGTAATTAATTTTGGAAACAAGGATTGGGGCTGATTGTACAGGGGAAAGTTGTGTATAGGGCTGGATTCAAAAGGAGATGGGTGAGATGGGTATGCAACATTCATGGTTATGTCTCGCTGTCCTAAAGCCTGCCCTGTAATTCAGAGTTTACAGTCATATTTTAGGAAATCCATGAGGTACCATTTCTGACCCCAGTAATGAATGTGGATGGTCAGGAATCTCAGTCCTTAGCTTCAAGTTCAAGCTCTAAAGCTGCCAAGAACTCAAAGGGAAGGGAGGCTTAGCATGGCAAGGGAGGATCTCTTAGAGGAACCGTGTCCATTCCTTCTTGAGTGTGTGTTTTACAGTTAACACCTGCCTCATTAAAACACACAAATACAGAGGGAAGTACATGATGCCCTTCCACATAACTGAAAGCCCACCCAGACAAGCTGGCTGTCTAGTGGGTACCCCAAGCTATCTCGTATATTTAGTCATGGTGAGAGGTGCCAGCACAGGGTTTGTACCTGTGTTAGGAGGAAAGAAATTTCCTCCACCTTTACCACACCTTATCAACAGCTGCAAGTTGTTTTTGAGACTTTACTTCAGCTGCAGAACCACCCTTATTCCAAACCCAAATAATTTTTCTTCCAAGTCCAATTTCTTAAGCTAAGCAACAGCAGAATCCACACACTTACTGGGAGGTCCTTCACAAAATACAAGCATTCATCCAAATAAGTAAGAATAAGCTGATATCTTGCCCTACTACCTCAGAAAAAAGAAACTCATTGTTCCAATTAAACTTCAAGGAGTGTGCTTTGCTGTGCTGCAATATCATGGGGAGAGAGAAAACAAAGACATACTGGGCAGAACCATACTGTATTTCACTTCAGGATTCATGTTTTAACATCTTGCGAATCAAAAATGCCTTCATTGTTTTTAGTGTATTTTGGAACCAGAATTCTCCTTTGCCTCCTGTTTTCAACTCAAATTGATTTTGAAGCCAGAACCACAAAGAAGCCCTAATGCTGGGCTTTGTTTTGGAAGGGTGATTGCATCTTTGCTCGGCAGATGCTGTTTCCTGTTCGAGATTCCTGGCTGGTTCTGGTGGCAGCCCTGACATTCATCGTGGTGGGCAGACATGAGCAAGACACTGTTCCCATCGTAACAAGCTGTGATTACTGCTTATCATATCAGCCCTATTCAGTACACCTACTGTCAAGCCAGCTCATGTTCCTGCTCTGAATTGCCCTCTGAAGAGGTCTCCTTCTTTTTCTCTCCTCCTGAGGTCCTTGTGACCTAAACATACAAACTAAAGTCCTGGAGCAGACAGCAGAAAGATTCCTGGAAAAGGTCTTGTGTCTCTGCCTGCAGGTCTTTGGGTGCATTTGCTTGGTTAATGCACCTAGAGATTTCTCCTTGTTTTTGTTACTCTGTCAGTAATTTGAACGGGTATATCAGGTTATGATTCATGTCCCTAAGTCTACATATTTACCAAAAGATGAGCATTTAATCTACATATTCTCTCTATAGGTAAGGGAAAAAATGTCCAGAGGTTCATACACCTAATCCACTTGGAACACATTCACCAGGGTAATTTGAGTCAATCTACCCGGCTGCCTTTCTGTGCCATGCACTAGAAAAGTAGTCTCAGACACTTTGACTAGCAGCTTCCAAAGATAAAGGTATTTTCTATTCTGGTATTGTATGTTTCCACACATCTCTAGAAAGCTATTATGCTACCTTTCTGTCTAATTCTCTTTTCCAATTATTCCGTGTACTAATGTAAATGGCCTTTATCTATAATGGTGAGGGGAAAAAAAAAAAAAAAAGGAAAGACTTCCAGGTAACAGCTGGAACTGTTAGTTTAGAAATATGAAAAAGATTATCAATTTCCATGGTTTAAAACAATGATGCAGCTGAGCTTTTGTTTTTGTCAGCTTTCTGTTGTGTAGTTCATCATTTGAAAATTATTTGCCTTTAGAGAGAGGGTGACCAGGCTTCAGTAAAATCACAGGATTATAATTCTATTCACTTTAATTCAATTTATTTTAATTCACTTAACTCTGAAGGCTGAAGCAGTTTATGTCAGTTGGGAAAATGTCCTGGCTCAGATACCTCCTTTAGAGATCCATGACTAAATTATCTCAAAAGCAAGCTCATCAGAAGAAGCTCCTAAAAAACAGGGCTGAGTTTGAATGATCTGGACCAGTCTGCAAAGTGAACAGGGGTGCCAGGGGGGAATGCAGTGAAGGTCTACGGAGCTGTCAGCAGAACCTCCCAGCAGTGACCAGAAAGCCAAATTCCATTCTGACATCTGACAACACTTCCGTGTGGAGTTCATCTCAGATGGATGAAGCTGGGATTTCAGACTTCAAAGCACAACTGTCCTGTGCCTGAAAAAATTGTGAGTAGGAATTGATTCATGTAGGGTCATCCATCTCTGGACGCCTAGCTCAAGGGGATGGAAGCAGAATTCTCCACTAGTTTGGATTATTCTGGGAACTTGGATTGACTCCAGCATTACTGGTGTAACAGAGATGGGGCTCTGGTCAGATTTTCATAGTTTCTCAAGAGGAATCATTTGCTTTACCAAAGTGGGGGAGGTGATTTTCCCCTCTACTGCACTCTCATTAAGCACCCACCTTGAATACTGTGTCCAGTTCTGAGGTCCTTGGCATGGGAAGGATGTGGAGCTGTTGGAGTGAGTCCAAAGGAGGCCTTAAAGATGCTCAGAGGGCTGGAGAAGAGCTGAGAGCTGGGGCTGTTCAGACTGGAAAAGAGAAAGCTCCAGGGAGAATTTCTTGTGGCCTTCCAGTACTCGAAGGGGCCAGTAAGAAAGACAGGGACAGTCTTTTGAGCAGGGACTGCTGTGATAAGACAAGAGAGAATGGTTTTAAACTGGAGGAGTGTCAGTTTAGATTGGACATTAGAAAGATTTTTATTATGAGGATGGTGAGGCACAGGCACAGGTTGCCCAGAGAAGTTGTGGATGCCCATCCCTGAAAATGTTACAGGCCAGGTTGCATGAGAATTTAGGCAACTCAATGCAGTTAAAGATGTCCTTTCTCATTCTAGAGTTATTGGACTACATACCCTCTAAACGTCCCTTTGAAGCCAAACTATTTGTTCCATGATTCTGAACTGGGTATTTCTCTGTTCCTGGAAACTATCTGAGACCTCTCACCTCCACGGTACCCAGGACCAAACCAACAGCCTACAAAGCTTCAAAAAACCCCAAATACTTTTATTTTTAGCCAAACAGTAAGCTTTTCCAGACAGCCCTCTGTACAACACCTACCCTCTGTGAATACACACGCATACTACACAGAGCAAGGACTCCTTATGCCCTTGAAAGAAGAAAAAACAGGGACCACACACATTTTCCATTGAGCTCTACAGCACCCAGGTATGAAAGGGACAGAGCAGGGGGCACTGGACTCTCTATGTGGCCAGTGCTGAATGGACAGAGCTGGCAAAGCTGGATTTCACCAGGCCAGACGTTTGCTAGCAGCAGCTACTTTTGTTTATCAAGTTCCTTGTAACTGTGTGAATTAGAGACTGGATCATTAGCTTCACAATCTACCAGAATGCTGATTTATTTAGTGAATGTAAATTGTCTTTCGTTAGCTAATTAAATTAGGGAAATGAGAACTCTTGGCAATAAAATGGATAGCAAGGAGTGAAAAAGATTCTGTACCCCAGCAACAACTGTAATATAAGCCTTTCCATGGCCAAGACCCTCTGTAAAAGCTTCAAACCAAGTTTCTGTTCTTAAAGGCAGCCTTTTACTACTTTATCTGTGGCCAGGCAGGGTTCATTGGAGGTCTGTAAAGGTCCTGAGCGAAGAGAGATGATGCACTGTGCTTCACTTTGTAGTTACACCTGGTGCACCCAGACTAAGCTGAGTGGTTTCCTTGCATTTGTGTCTGTGTAAATACAAGCATTTGCATAATAAGTGCAATGAGATATTTACAATAATTTTCACTTTTATTCGCCATCAAGTCAGTTCCTTAGGGTTTGGAAATTCCCTGGGTTGAAAACTATGCTGCTCCAAACCACCTGCTTATGAAAACACTCTATGGTCCTTCTCAGTCAAGTCCAGCATCCAGTAAGCCCAGTCCTGACCTTATAAGTCCTCAGCCAGAGACAAAACAGGTTGCCTCCACAAAAAGGCTCATCCTGGTGGTTCCCAGCCATGCATTTCAGAAGTGTAAAGGACCAGGTACCACAGCAAGAATTGGGGACAACAATATGGAGGAATTTGAGTGTGTCAAAGACACCAAAACTTCTCACATAAACAATATCTGGGAAAATTTCACCTTTGCTGTGCTGAATTCCCAATTAACTCCTTACTCCATAGACATTGCTCACGTCAGGAGCCTCTTCTCCCACCTAACAGAAGCACAGCAATGGGAGACTCCTTCAGTTTGGCTCCTTGGGGCCAAATGCTGGGCAATAAGTCTTACCCATTCCTTCAGATGAGTCACGGGTATGTTTAAGATAATAGAGCTCATAGAGGAATGGCACTAATTTCCTGCAAGAACATAACTAAAAGCCAAAGTGCTTTTTGACAGTTTTATAATCTACCCATGTATTGCCATCCATGTAGGTCATACATTAGTCTAGCCATATCTGAGCCATATCTTACTCAAAAATCCTCTTAATATGCAACTTAGATACTTTTGACAGCCTTTTTGTAGACTATTAGAAAGTAAAGCAATAACAGAAATGGCACAAACCACTGTCCATCCAGAACACCTACAAACAGATTGTTATTCTCAGGAAATAAATCAAATAGAAGACTTCGGGCATCAGGGAAATAACTTCCATCAATCAAACCACATAAATGACCAAATTCTTAAAATCAAATTAAACCAGCATAAATAAATCATCACAAAAAGCCACTCCTTGGCCAGAGGCTATGGAGGAAGTCACCACATCTGTAACTGTTATTAATAGGAATAAGTCTGTAAAAATACAGACACAGGCTTGAATTTTCAGACCTATATATGTACATGGGAAGCAATAATTGGAAAGCAGAGATTATTAATATGCCTGATTAATTGCACTATCAGAAGGCAGGCAATGCAATTACAGAGTCTTTCAGACATCCATGATCCTGCACTCCATCACCAACCAAATAAAACAAACACAAACAGAATTAATCAAAAGAAATGGGAACACTGAATTTAAGTGAACATATGCAAAATGTCAAAGACACCTTCATTCTGGATTGCTCTCACTATCAGCAAGAGGAATATAAAATTTAAAAAGTGAAAGAGATAAATTCTGCATTCCTACCAAAATTAAGGGAATTTCCCAGCACAGGCTCTTGCAGCTCCCTTTGGCCTGCAGCCTGGTGGTGTGGAGGGAATACAAAGTGGATAAAGCCACTTTCAGGACAGGATGCAAAGTGCTCAAGAGTTTTCCACTGGCCATGACTAATCAGGACTTCATCTCTTCCCAAAGCCAGCTCTCTAAAGACCTTTGGGCTGTGATTGACCTCATGCAGTAAGCCAAGATTGTAATTTATTCCTGTTTGTCCCTGAAAAGGGGCTGCTTCCCTTCATTCTCCTATATCCCTGATCTCACATCTATCCCTTGCTCCTCACCAGGAGGAGAGAAGGACTTCTCTCAGCAGCCACCACGTTCCCTCAGCTTTGTTTTTGTTGGTGAAGCAGATGTAACTACTCCCTCTCCACCTCTTCCCCATCCAAATGGACTTTCTCCAGCTGGCTGCATGGTTCTGCTTTGAGTCATTCCCATGTCACAGGCTGGGGGTCTTATGTTGAACCTGTGAATTGATCCGAGTTAAAAATATTCTTGCCAAGAAAAAGAAAAAAAAAAAAGGAAAGGAAAGGAAAGAAAAGAAAAAAGAAAATAGAAAAGGAAAGGAAAAGGAAAGGAAAGGAAAGGAAAGGAAAGGAAAGGAAAGGAAAGGAAAGGAAAGGAAAGGAAAGGA
>JAHLSL010000080.1:10620622-10653427 GCA_025920805.1 Petroica traversi | reverse complement strand
AAAGAAAAGAAAAGAAAAGAAAAGAAAAGAAAAGAAAAGAAAAGAAAAGAAAAGAAAAGAAAAGAAAAGAAAAGAAAAGAAATAGCACTTTTTAAAAGCTGTAGGACGGTGTGAGGCAGCCCAGGCAAGAGAATATAATCAAGGGAAAAGGTGAGAGCTGTCGAATCTGGGTTTGGCTCCACAGTAAGTGCCTTTGAATATACAGTTCAGCCAAGTTAGTGAGGGGTTACATGTGGAGTAGGGGCTTCTCATGCCCTCTGTACACTCACCTCCCACCTCTGCACAGTCTCTGGGGAGGCCACAACAAAACAGAGAGCAAAGCCAAAACCTCTTAGTTGTGAGAAGGACATCTTCACAAAGATCACACTAGGAAGCCCTTCTTGGTGAGATCAAGCAGCACAACAAATCAGTGACTTGATGGGGACTGCTGCCTCCTTCTTTGATAGAAGTGGCACCTTTTTGATTCTAGTGCACAGCCTTTTGCTCATTATTAATCCATACTTTTCCTTCTTCTCTCTTCACTGGACCCTGATCACGCAAATACTATGCTTTCCAAGAATATTATAATGTTTTTAAGTTGTTGGGGTTTTTTTACCTCTAGGGTTTATTTGGTTGACTGATGTACACATTCCATCCTGTGGTCACAAGCAGTGGCAGCAGCTCTCAGCCAGGTTCTGGTACTTCTTTTTTGTATGTTATTTTTTCGCAGCAGGACTTGAGTGTCCATTCACAAACCTCACTTAAAAAGTGAGAGGAAAAGCAAGAAAGAGCTGCTCAAATGCTCCACTTTCTCTGAGGGCCTTTTTGCAAAGGAGCATTTCCTCTGTCAGGGCAACCTGATGGCTTTCCCAGAATGTGGGAAGTTCATGGGAACAAGCAAGTGCAATATGTTGAATTTTTCACTTGGAAACTAATTCAGCCCTACTGTGAAGCCCAGGAGCCATAGAAATGGACCTGGAAACACCAAAGTGACCATCAGAGTGATTTGATGTAGCAAGGACAGAGATGATAAAATTATAGAATGATTTGGGCTGGAAAGTACCTTAGAGATCCTTTAGTTTCAACTTTCCTGCCATGGGCAGGGATACCTTCCACTAAACCAGATCACTTAAAGCCCCATCCAACCTGGTGTTAAATATTTCCAGGGACAGGGCAGCCACAGAGTGGTGTAGCACACTCGAAGTGCAGGGTATTAAGAGTGGGAGTAAATCACAACACCTGATTTCCCCTCTCCTTTGAGAGGCACAAATCTCAAAAGGCACTCCAGGAGGGACTCAGCCTGAACATCTTTGGGGGTGACTTGCATTTGCTTCCACATTTTCACGTTCTCTGAGTTCTGAAATGAATCCCAGAGTGCAGGTCTGGATTCCAGTGCAATATAGTTTTCAAGATAAAACCGTGGAATCTGGCAATTTGGAGCAATCAATGAAAACCAATGGTTGCTGTTAAATGTTATGGGTGGGATTCAAGACAAGCCATGAATTCCCTTCATATTGATTGGTCTCTGTGTGTTTATGCAAAATAAATGGTCAGCAGGAAGGACTGCATGAGTGGCTGGTTGGAGTGTGCTTGTGGTGCTTGAGGTGAAAGGAGCATAATCAGATCTGCCATTCCAGCCACCCAGTGGGGCTTTCAGATACTCTGATGTCAGAGTCCAAAAGATCTAGGACACACCTCTCTGTGGCTGGTGTGACCACAGACACCTGTGATGTCCCTCAAGCTACCTGATGGCTGATGCAGGACAGGGTGCTCTAGAGGCCTCAGTGGGTTTGGTGTAGAGTGGTTGGTGCAGCTCCTCGGGCAGCAGTGTGCCCACTGGGCCCAAAAAAATCTTTGGTCCTGTTTCTGCCAGGATCCTGGAAAGCCAGACATGGCACCATCAGCCGAGCATTTCCTTTATCACCAACAACTTTCTCACCAACCTTTCCTACTGAAAAAAAGCCAAGAACCATAGAATCATTTAGTTTGGAAAAGGCCTCTCAGATCACTGAGTCCAACCATTAACCCAAGACCACCAATCCCACCACTAAGCCATGTCCCTAAGCACAACATCTACCATGATTTCTGAACACTTCCAGAGAGGATGATTACACCACTTCCCTCTTTAGGAGGCTACAAGCTGCTCTGTGGAGCAGCCTGATTCTGTCAGCCCAGACTCCTAAGACAATATATGTCCTAAAGCAGTATCCTTGGACAACTGCGCTTTATCACAGGAGAGGAAGCCTTTTGCCAGTGTAGCTGGCATTCATGAAATTCCTTAAGTGCTTTGAAATGCCTTAGAAACTTGCATATTGCTCCCTGGCCTTGTTCAGCCACCCAGTAAACAGGAAGATGGGCTCCTGTTGATATCTAGGCTTGATCTGGAAGGATATTGCAGTAATAATCATCCATGGCACTGGCCCAAAATATCATGCCGAGCCAAACAAACTGGGACATTTCCCATCCTGCAACCATTCAGGCTGAATCAGCCCATTTCCCTGACCATAGTGTTTTTATCACATGCTGTGCAGGGACAGTCAGTTCAGCCATCATTACTGATTTGGAGGAACTCTTTCCTTCATCTCCCTGTCCCATTCCACAGACTGGCTCTAAAAGTGATCCAAGTCAAAGAACTCTGGGCCCTCGGAAAGAATGGGAAATTTTCTGATTATGGGAAATAGATGTACCAAAAGGAGGTTGGCTGGGTTAAATATTGTGCCTGAAGTGAAGGTACAAGTGAGGCTGAGGAAATGGAAGGAAAATAAGAGCTATTCACATGGAAGGAAAGTGCTCACTTCCAGCAGGAATATATCAAAGGATCTCGCAGTTTAAAGGCATGATGAGGCTATGCAAACATAAGACCCCTGTTACTAAAGAAGATAATTTATTTTGCTTTGTATTTATTTTGTTATCAATGTTGTTTAAACCAATAAGGAGGGGTTTAGCATGAAAAAGAAGGTTTTCTGCTGGTTTTTTCAAGATTGTTCTGGAGCTGGGCCCATGCTTTGTTGTGCTCAGTTTTCCCCATGAGTGCAGGCTTCTTTTTACAGAAATATGGCACTTCCTGAGCTCCCACCATTCCCACAATGTTCTCACAGTCACGTTCTCCTTTCCGTGTTATTGAATCTCTCACTCAGAGGGTAGGAATCAGTGGCAGGGAGGGTCACATGTCTATAGGCTTGAGTCCAAGTTTCCAGCTAATGGCTTGGACAGAGGTAGTGCAGGAAAGGTCCCTCAGAGAGCGGTGCTGGAACAACAGCAGTGTTTTGCCAGGAAATCAAAGGACGAGACTCAGGTTGAGATGCAGTCTAGTAAACCCCAGTGGGCAGGCACTTGGCTATGAAGCAAGGGAGCCAAAGGTGTTACGTTGCTCACCCAGCATCTCCAGATGCACTTGGCTACTGTTTTGCCTTAAGGACATATCCTTGGAAGCTGTATTTGAGAAAGACATATCAATGCACAAGCAAGGTCTGCTGATCTAATATGAACGGATGCACTAACCTGAAGGTAGAGACAGAAATAACAAAGAAGTGGTTAACTGTTGGAACACATGAACTTTTTCTTCTTAAAAGTTGATATTTTCTCTGAAAATCCGCTTAGGCCAATTATAATTTACCGGGCTCAGTTCATAAGTAAAGCAGGATATACTATTGCCTAAGGAATTCCTCAGAGATGAACAGCACTGGAACAGGCAGCCCAGGGCATTGGTGGAGTCTACTACCCCTGGAGATGTTTAAAAGGGCTGCAGATGTGACATTTGGGGACATGGTGGGCTTAGCAGTGTTCAGTTAATGATTGGACTCGATGATCTCAGAAGTATTTTCCAACATTAATGGTTCTGTGTTTCTCTGAACAGGTAGGAAACCAGGGTTTGCTTTCATTTCCCTGGTGTTTCACAATAAAGAACTAGGGGAGTGTCTGATCTCACGCTCCCAAAGGATGGAAGCTGCCAAAGGATGGGAATGGATCTAGATGATCATGAATGAAGGTGGTCATGAGGATAAAAGGAGCACCACCATCAGTTCTTTCTTGCAGAGAATACAGGATCCAGGCAGATTTTTCTTTTTTTTTTTTTAATAAGGCAGTTAAGTTGTCAATCCTTTAACATAAATTTCATCTGACCATGCCAAGCATCCATCAGGGTTAAAACCTAATACAGCTCCAATTTCTTCCCACTTTATTTGCAACAAGCAACTCTATTACATCCCGGGGATGCGGCTGCTCTGAGCCAGCACAATTCACAGTCAGCCAGGGTTTGATTTTGCAAATCCTTCTCTACCCAAAGCTTTCACACACAATGAATCCTTTGACCTCACTGGGCTTGATGACGTGAGTCCCAGCAATTTTTGATGCCTCAGCCCCTGACCTGCCAAAAGCATGGGAAAGCAAATGCTGCCCTCAAGGGCATTTCTACATCGGAAGACCAAGGAACCTTGAGGGCTACAAGAGGGCCACAATTTTAACGCTGTGAATAAAGTCTCTGTCAACCATCAGCAAAGAGCACTCTGACACCTCAGGGCTTTGCTGTTGTCAGTGTAAAATTAACAACTTCGTCAGACAGTGTACGTTTGTCCCTTTTAATTTCTTTTTTTTTTTTTCCTTCTCTGAGTCCTCACTGAGATTTCATTAAAGCAATATTAGACCACTGGTGTTAGCCTGCAAGGCTGAAATAAGGTATTTGATGCCTTGGCTGCTGGGCTGAAAGACGCTGTGAGCAAATTGTCAGAGAAATACTGCATGGGCTGTGGAAATTATGATTTTTTCTCTAGGAGCCTGTGGAGGCTGTTCTTTGTTTGCATGAGGACTTCTGGAAAGTATGCATCTTTAACGAGCAGATCCCTGGTAATAAATCAGATTTGGATCTCCACATTTCACAGCGCCATGGGCAGCCTGTCTGCTCTCTGACGGATGCTTAAGAAAAGGGAAAGCTGGGGGCTGCCCGTGGATACATTCCCACTCACTACTAACTGGAAGCTGAGGAGATTTAGGACCTGAGGGCATTAATGCCTTGGGGCCATATTCAGGGCACATATTTTGGAAACCAAATATTCTTGACAGTCAGGGATGATTCAGACCAGACTATCTCTGTCTGCCAGCTGGGGGAAAGTTAATGCCAGTCACGAACACCTGAAAAGGCATCCATAGTGTATTTCCACAGGCTAGATCCCTGCTAGAAGCATCAGGTTGGACTGGTACCTCCTGAGGTTCCTTCCAGCCCAAATTCTCCCATAATACTGAGAAAGGTGGGACCCTCAAGCTGAATTTCTCCCCTTCCCACAGCTCGATTTAGGCATGTCCTGAAGACACCAGGAAAGTGTAATCCAGTATCAGCCTTATACAGCAAGCCTGCACAGGAGCTGATTGCTGCTAGTGGCTGTAGAAAAGCATGAGATGACAGCTCTTAACGGCCCCCAAGGAAGTTTGTGTCCTGTACTGCACATCTGCATTGTACAGACATGAAGGCAAATCCCTTCTGTGCTCCTCAGGCTGCTGAGTCCACAGATTTGGACTCCTGAAGGATCAGGACTTGTGTGGACATCATCTCATGTTTCATGTAGGTTACTTTTTTGAAACATCCTGGCTTAAGTGCCTTCGAAACAGGATGAAGTTATTTTGTAAAATATTCCTCTGATATGTCTCATTTTCCCTGCAAAAAACACAAGTATTTTACAGCAAAAGATACTCAGTAGGTCCACAAGTTAATTGCTGGTGGTTAAAGATATCTCTGTGTTGTCATCAAGAATTGCAAATGTGCTATTTATTTTTAAATTGAAGTTTTCTCTGAATTTCCCCTTGGCTTTCCAAAGGAGCAGAACACTGGTGATAGACTTTTGTAGAACTGTCCTGACAGGGCAACTGATGGTTAAACAAATAGGACTTCCCAGAGTGACCTTTGCAGGGGAAAAAGTCCTTGTCCCTCCACTTCATCAGCAGAGCTGCCTAGCAGAAAACACCCAGCGTGTTCAGACCACTCGGAGCTTTGCAGCCTTGAGCAAAATGCTATATTTACCACTTTATTGTCATCTGAGTCTCTGCAATACCATTGTTTGATGCTCAGACATGTCATTGACCTGGCAATTTATTACTTTGTAGTCAGTAGAAAGTAATGGGTGGCTCTCAGCATAGGGAACTGGCTGCTGTTCATGGCAGACAGTTGATAAAACTGACTTTTGCTATTAGTTCAGAGATAACTCCTTTTATTATCTGAAACCTCTGCTCCTTGACCTCTTCTCAGGTGAGGAGTGGGTTGTTGCTCAGTGAGACTATCCCAAACTGACCATTAATTTGCTCAGATCACACCAAGGCACGATGTGCCTAGATGTCACCAAGAGTCATGCAAACTGAATGGCAATCTCAGTGAGAGCATGTGTGCCCCAAGCCAGGTCACCCAGCCTGGAAACTGGCAGGGAATACTTGGACATCATAGAGTCACAGAATTGTAGAATGGTTTGGGTTGGAAGGGACCTTAAAGATCATTTTGTTCTAATCCTCCTCCCATGGGCAGGGTTGTCACCCACAAGATGAGGTTGACCAGGACTCCCTCCAACCTGACCTTGAGCCCTTGGGGCAGCCACAGCCTTGCTGTGCCAGTGCCTCACCACCCTCATGGTAAAACATTTCCTCTTTACATCTAATCTAAATCTCCCCTCTTTTAGTTTAAAATCATAACCCCTTCTCCTACCACTTCCTGGACGTGTAAAAGTCACACTCTATCTTTTATATAGGCCCCGCTTAGGTATTGGACAGTTCTAGAACATATCCCTTGAGCCTTCTCTTCTCCAGGCTGAATAACCCCAATCCCCTCAGCCTGTCTTCACAGGACATGAGTCCCTTGTTCCATCAAGCCCCAGTGTGTCACAGTTCATGTTTTAAAGCCTGTCTCTTGGCTCTTTTCACCCAGAGTAGGGCACTTTGGTGACTTGTCACCTAAATCCCACTTGGCAAGTTGACAATTGAAGTCACAAAGACAAGGGCTGAAGATTGACAGAGGTTAACCTAGGTTGTCTTAACAGAGTTCAAGGCAAGCAAACAGCACGAAACACCAGGTCAGCCTAGTCAGAACAGATTTGCAACATGAGCAGTGTTCTATTACACAGCTGATAGAGCTGACACAGCAAAATGTTGGGTGCACCAGCTTCTCTAAGGCTAAAGTGAGATCAGAAAACTTTGAGAAAAATTATTTTGCATATAATCAGACTGTACAAATTAGACCATCTCCTACCTGTAGGCACATGCAGGGTAGAGGTGAAATTAATGAAGAGGAAAAGATGCTTATTTCCAAGAGATAGAAAGGGTACATGGAGGGGAAATCTGAGATTGTGCTTGCAAGCCAGTTTAAAAATGCCTGTTGGACTGGTAGAGTAGCTGGTGTTGCATAAAGTAGCATGATTGGACAAGATGTATTTTAAGTGGAAATCTCAGGATTAAATCTTGCTTACTCATTGCTTTATTTCTGTTATTAAAAAATTGTTCACCAGAGAGCCAAGGGTGTGATGCCAGCACTTTCCTATCATAGAGTTTTATAAACTAGTCAAAATATTCTGTGTATCTCAGCACCTATGGTTTTTTTCCCTTCCCTTCCCTCATGACTACCCAGGTATTTGCATGACCTTTATTCTTCTCTTACATAAGTGGTTTGCAAGCGTTTATAAACTCACTGATAGTAAAATTTTATCTTGGCAAAGTGAGCACAGCAGTGTTTCACATTCTGCTTTTATCAGCTGACTTCAGTCTAGAAACTTCGCAGCCCGGGGTTAATCGTGCATCTCATGAACTCCCTAATCTAAAGGCAACGGGTCAGGAAAGTTCACAACCATTTTTATCAGTGTGGGTAAATGCAAAGTTCACTACTGGGAAAAAAAAAAAAAACCCAGCAGTGAAATAGAGCAGATACAATAAAACAAAATTCCTGAAACAGGTTCCTTCAGAACTGTTTGGCTACATAAGGTGGGGTGGAAAGGGTTGGGAGCATTTTCACCCCAGCTCTTCTGCTTTTACCCTGTGTCTAATGAGCTTGTAGGATTCATTGCCACAGGAATCACTCAAGGATGACTAGTACATGGGGAAGACTAGCAGAGTTCAAAGTAGGATTAGGCATTTTAAGGGGATTGAGAAATGACAGAACCAAAAGATTTTTAAAAGGCTAAATGGAAAGATACCAGAATGGTTTCAAAGTGAAAGATGAGAGATTTAGATTATACATTAGGAACAAATTCTTTACTATAAGGGTGGTCAGGCACCAAGCCATTTTATGATTTTATGAAAATGTGAGATCAGAGGTGTGCAGAAAAAAAAAGTGAGATGGCCTAAATTTCACAAACACCATAGATGTTGATAGACTTTGGGCACCATAGCAGCCCCTGTGCTGCAGGATCTGTTCTCTGCATAGACTGCTCTGGCATTACACTCCAACTGAGCCTTCAGAATAGCCAAAAGAGTGAGAAGGACCTTCACCTGTGGCTATTGATTCATGTAGATCTGAGAATCCTCCAAGATATGAAGGTCCTGACCTGTCATTGTTAACTTGAAGAAGTTCATGACATAACTTTTAACCTCAATAATGGTATTTAAGAGGAAACCCCAGAGAGGATATGTACTATCTGTATTGTACTCCATGACTGCAGCAGACCACATGTCTTCTTTGGGAGAAGGGGCTGAATTCCCACCCCTGCCACAAGTCTCATCTTGCCCATGGGCATCTCACTTGCCGCCAAGGCCTCCAGACATTTTCCTTGCTTCAAATAATAATTCAGCTCCATGCTTGCAGATGCAGACTGTCTTACTAGACCAAGTGATGTGTGAATTCCCATTGCACCTGCAAAGATGTGTAATTACCCCTGAGTAATTTTTCCTGAGGGCATTCAGGGAAGGAAAACATGGTCCCACCTAAAGTTTCCCCGCTTTTGGCAAATTCCCACATATTTCAAAAGGAGGAAAGAGAAATCAAAAGCAGACATTAATATTTGCTTAATGAATCTGCAGAAGTAAATTTCTTTCTGGGAGACTTATTAAAAGTCCCTTCCTCATGAAGATGTGGCTGGTGAGTAGGTACTTTGTAAAGTCTGAAAGGAAAAAAAACCGAAATCGGAAGTCTAATCACATTAAAACCATATGTGCAGCATATGTCAGCAGTTACAGAGAGCTTTAGAAAAAAACAACTACAAAACCTCGGCTTCTCACTTCAAAGGGGTTTTAAAAGAGCCAAAATGTTGATCACTATATTGCTGCCCATTAGGGAAAAGTCACGGGGATTTGTGTGTGCGAGTATATGCACGTGCATGTGTGTGTGTGTGTGTGTGGTTGTGAATTGTTTTGCTACAGAAAAGAAACCAGAGGTTCCTACCATAACAAAAAAGCTGGCTTCCTCCCTGGGACCCTACAGATCTCAGCATATACTGAGTCAGTTTTTTCACAAACCAGAGCTCTGTTTTAAAGCCCAGTCCTCCCTCTGAAAAATGGCTTCATTCAAGACCAGCACCATGGGGCTCTATGTTTCCTGCCTCCCCTGGTTTCAATATGATATACGCATTGTTTGCTCTCACGAGGGTAAATGATCTTTCCATCAGCTGTTGAGACAAAAGACTCATTGTGAGTTGGAGAACTTAACACAGGTACTTTCCCTTTTCATCTACAATCATCTCTTAAAACATTTCATCACATATGTTGGTGGTAACACCCCCTTCATGGCCTTGATCCTCTATTGCGAGCACCTTTATCAAGGGAAAGTATGAGCTCCCAGCACAAACTGAAGTTATAGTACTGTGTCCTGGAGAGACAGGGGTGAAATCCCTAAGTTAGATACTTAGAGACATAAAGGCAGAGTGGGGGTAAACACTCCTTAGCTCGAGGTTTAGCTGTGGTCATGGGCCAGCTGTGTCTGTACTGCAAGCAGTCCTTGGCAGTGAGGGTCAGGGTTATGTCCTCCATGGAAGCCTGTGCATCTCTAAAGCACACTTGCCTCTTGTGAGGCCCTGAGCAGGAGAAGGTGCATGGGGAGATCCCAGCTCTCCCATCAGCTACAGGCTTTCCCAGAGAGAAGAAAAGCTCCCTTCCCAACAGAGTTTGGGGATACATGGACGTGAGAGACACGGGAAGGACCCAACCCAGAGGCATTAACAGCCCAGTGGGACGTGGCTCACTGGGGAAACTGGTTCTGCTGGAATGGTGCAATCCCCTGAGTTCACACACAGCCCTTTTTCCTCCCACCTGCTCCCACCATGAGGCTCTGCTGGGTCAGTTGCATATGCCTGTGAACAGGAAAATGGCTCTTAGAAACTTCTTGAGAAAGAGATGGTGGAGAAATCTGTGCAGGTACACAGAGCTTCTAGGAAGCAGGCTGCCTGTGTATGTGTGGGCGTGTGGATTCTACACCACAGAGCTGTGGCAAAGGACACATTTGGGAGGTCACACCGGAGCAGACAGGATGGACAGGCAACAGGCACTTGCCTCTCAAGCAGTCCCACTGAGATACTTGGCTGACCCCGTATCCTGACCTTGCTGCTGCTCTGTTGAGTAGAAGATGGATACAATTCAAGATGGGGTTCCTTAGTCCTCCCTCTGTAGTGGCAAAGGGATGCAAGAAAAGGACATCTTCTCTCTCAGGGGACCGGGGCTAGGAGAAAGAGGTTCTGTCCTTTCTCATGTGGCAGTTCTCCAGCAAGCCCCACGCACCATTCTCTCCTCATTCAATGGCTGTCAAATATGAATCTCCCTGATGTCCCAGATAACTTCCCTCAATACACACCTTTTAAATCCCTACATGATACATACCACAGGAGAACCCCATTTGATCCTTGCTTCACCTAGTCCTCAGCTTTGCTCCTCTCTAACACCAAGCTCCAACACATAGAACTAGTAGGTCATGAACTTCTTTGGCACAAAATAAGGCCTTAATGATTTAGGATTTCCTCTTCTGCTGTTTTCAAGGCTTAAGAGAAAGCCTTCAGTTTGAGAAGCTACATAGAAATGTCCCTGATATTTACTACCTCACCAAAAACATTTGTAAATTCAAGCTGGTGGGAGATCTGAAGTGCCAACTCATTCAGTAAATTACATGACATTTTGTTTAAAGATGCAGTTTCTTGATCATCTGCAAACATTTACCTTACACTTGGAAAATGAAGGATATATCAACTATTGAAAGTCACTGAAAAAAATTTTAAAGAAAACTCTTGAGCCCCCTACAACAAGAAAGACGTTGAGGTGTTAAAGACTGTCCAGAGAAAGGCAGCAGACCTGGGGAAGGTGTGGAGCACAAGTCTGATGAGGAAAAGCTAAGGGAGCTGGGGTTGTTCAGCCTGGAGGAAAGGAGGCTCAGGGGGACCTTATTGTTCTCTACAACTGCCTGAAAAGAGGCTGTATCCAAGTGGGGGTTGGTGGTTTTTTTCCAAGTGACAAGTGACAGGACAAGAGGAAAGGGCCTCAAGTTGCAGCAGAGGAAGTTTAGATTGGCTACTTGGAAAAAATTTTTCCCCAAAAGGGTTGTCAAGCACCAGAGCGGTTGATGGAATCACCATGCCTGGAGGTATAGATGTGGCACTTAGGGACATGGTTTAGTGGTGGGCTTGGCAGTGCTGGGTTGGTGGTTGGACTTAATGATCTTAGAGGGCTTTTCCAACCTAATTGATGACATGATTCTACAGTTCATGATCTTGGTGAAATTTAAAAAAATAGTACCTTCTTTTCATATTCCTGTTTTTGTTAGGAAAAGCTGTTTTGTGGTAACCTGGATCATGAGCTCAATGCACTTGGGAGCTGAACACACTTCAGTTTTTGAAATGGTCTGCAAGATAGCAGAAAGAAATGCAAATCAGCCCAAAGAAAATAAGTTAAGAACAATCGTTGTGACTCTCATGAATTCTAGAAAGTAATTTTGCTTGCTTTGATCCAGAGAAATAAGAGCAGATAACACCATACAGTCACTTCATGTATGGGTCTGTAAGCAGAGGGAGAAGGGCTGTGCAGGTTTCACCACGGTGGATCAAGCAAGGAAGGGGAGATTAAATTTAGCTGGCTATTAGGAACAATTTCCTGAGAGTGAAGACAATTAGGCAGTGGAACTGTTTTGCCTAGTGAGGTAATTACTGCACAAACACTACATGGACACAAGCCAAGATTAGATAAGTATAGTAGAAAATGTAGTACAAGGTCTCTCCTGATGAGCCCAGAGGGGCTGGCTTTGCTGGCCATGTGCCCAGCCAAGCAGTTGCAGCAAACTTTCCCTGAAGTGTTCTCCAGACAACAAGGGCTTTACTGGGACAGGGACTTCAGGTCCAGAGCTGGCTGTTCTGTCAGGGCAGGGAGAAACAGACAGCAATGCATCAACTCCACCCACTGCTGTAAAAGCCCACAAAATGTCTGAGGAAATTAGGAAATGAAAGCTGAAGAAAAAAAAAAATCTAAACAGTAACTTTTGTGAGGGAATATGAGCCTTTGTTAGGCTTTGTAAAGCCCCTTCGTGTTTCATATGGGGCTTGGGTGTCTCTGCACTTGTTGGTTCATGTTGTTTTTTTTTTCTCTTTTCACTGACATGTTGAGTGTTTGCTGAGTCTGGAGCCAGGACAGCTTCCACAGAAAGAAGGCAGGGCTGAGAGAAGAACACCTAAAATTCTGGACTGCTTTAGTATCTCCCAGAAGGAGGAAACGGCTGAGACCTCTCCAAAATATATTTTTCTCAGCTATGACAATATAGGGTAACTCCTTCCCGTGTAGTTAGGGGGAGGGGATGGGAGAAAGGCCCTGTCCTGCTGACAGACCAGGCTTCATCTCAGCAGAAAACTCCATGTGGCCCTGTACCATGACTGAAGTCTGGAATCAAAGGCAACATGGGGAAAGGAACAAGAAAATAATTTCTGGCTGAAAATAGAAGCTCAGAGTGATGGTCTTGTGATACCCATAGAATCCATCTGAGTACTACAGAGATGCTGAGTGGGCCAGGAGTCAGGGAACCCTGCACCACCTTGTCTTCATCTCCCATACAGTACCACCCTAAGATTTTCACAGGATGTTATTCAACGTGAGGGCTGGAGCCACAAACCGGCAACCCTTAGGTTAGCTTAGAATCCTAGAATCATTTAGGAAGGAACAAACTCCAAGACAATCAAGTTCAGCCATTAACCAGCATTGCCAAGCCCACCACGAAACCATGGCCCCAGCTGCCACATCTACATGCATTTGAACACTTTCAGGGATGGTGACTCCCCCACTTCTCTGAGTAGCCTGTTCCAATGCCTGAGAATATCTTGGGGAGAAGCTTTTCCTAATATCCAGTCTAAACCTCCCCAGTGCAACTGGAGGCCATTTCTTCTGGTCCTGTCCCTTGTGACTTGGGAGAAGAGACCAACCCACACCTGGCTACAACCTCCCTTCAGGGAGGTGAAGCTTGCAGAAATCTAATCTAATCTCCCCCACCCCAGCAGTGCTGGTCACAGCAGCAACAGCATGTTGACCATGTTAAATTCCAGAGGATGCTCTCCCCCACAGTCCTGAAACTACTTTACCTTCTACCGTTAAGCTCAGAAAATTATGAAGAACTCCTGTCGTCACCTATGGTGCAATCACACCAAAGTTCCTGGGATGTCAAACGGCTCCTCCAAGCAGGATAGAGCACTGTTTAGAAAAGTTTGCATGAAGCATCTAATGTGCACTGTGTTGCCCTCAGAATGCAATCCAGCCTCATCTCTGCTGTCTCTTCTGCTCCTAACTATGGTCTGTTCAGGCATTTCAAGGATATTTTTACCATGATCACAAATTCCTTTCCTGGCTAGTAGGCCCTTTTGACCTTCTTCATGTAAAACAGATGTTTCCCACTCGACTGCATTAGTCCCAGATGTTTCAGGGGTTGGATTCATTAATTTTGCCTGTGCTGGCTTTCTGTTGATGTGCATTCCTTGAAACCAGTGAGGTTACTCCTCCTTAAACTGTCCAACAAGTAAGGGTTATGTGACTCCAGTGAAGTTAAATCAGGTTGAACACCTCAGTGTAAAGTACCAGAAAAATTTGAGCTCAGATCACAACCTCTCAAAACCCACACAGAACCTCATTCTCATGCCCTGGTACCTCCCTCCTGCCCATGACCCCATCCCCAGTTTGGGGTACCCAGGAGAGGGCTGCAGGAAAGGTGAAAGGCCCAAGAGACCTCCCAAGTCATCCCCTTTCCATGCATCCTTTGTTTCTCCTGTGCCCCATCTCACCACACAACCCATCATCCTGCAAGGAAGAAAGGGACCTGTAGGACCTGAGACTATTCTTTAATCATTACTTCACTATCTTGTGTTTTATTTCACTCATATGACACCCATAATTTAAGTCTAGACCTAATAAACTTCTCTGGAACATGGCGATGCCACAGCCAGGCACTGTGAAGGCAAAAATGGGAAGCAGAGTTTATGCGTGCTTGAAACTGTTGCAAAATGTCCTGAAATTGCTTGCATAAGAAAGTAAGAAGTGCCTGTTCATTGTGGTCATCGTTCGTCACCACTGTCTCAGCCCTTGCCAATTTACAACCCAGGGAGGCCAGATCAGGCAGGCTCAGGCAGTTCATGATGTGAACTTTACCTAAGCAAACACAGGCTGGGATGAATAATTAACAGGAAGCTGTAATACTGAACTGTCCTATGAAGGGTGGGAAGAGGCAGAGAGAATAATGAGAGAATACCAGTCTTGTAAAAAAGCAGCATTTTTTCTGGCCTTCACTCTACACCTGGATTCTATCTGTTCTGCTCTTCTCTGATCCAAGTAGAAGCTCTCCTTCTAAGGATATAATTTGAGGAGAGACAGAAGGGGTGATTTTTTTGAAAAGAGCTTTGCAGGACTTCCAGCACATAGCCAGATTTCTCCTGTGCAAAGAGGCACAAAAACAGGGTGTAAAGATTCTCAAAACTGAATTAGGCACCTAAGTTCCCATTTAGCAGCTGCTGGCGGGGCTAGATGCCTTCTTCATCCCTCTAGAGAGCGCTCTCCCTGAGCTGAAGTTCCAGCTACACCCTGCTGAAGTCAGCCCTGAAAGGCTATTGGCATCAGCGAAATTATCTCTACTTGAGCCAAAAGCACCAAGTTGAATATTTTCCTGTTGTGTGCATTATCTTCACTTGGTTAACTCAGAGCCATGCTTGTCTCCCCAGCAGAAGGAGCAATGTCTATTTACCAATTCAGAACAGCATGGGCACCCCTGGTGAGGTGCTTGCTATGGTTTGGAGAGCCCCAAAGCTTCCACAGGTGCTCATGCCAGGAGACTGCTGTAGTTGAAGAAGGAACCTACCCACCTAGCAGAGCAGTTTGTCTCTCTTGGCTCTAAGCAGTGCTCAGATGGGCAGGACTTTGATCAACCTGGTCTGTTGGAATATCTGTCCACGGCAGAGGTTTCAGAATTAAATGATCTTGAAGGTCTCTTCCAACTCAGGCCATTCTATGATTCTATGATTCTATGATTCTATGATGCTATGATGCTATGATGCTATGATGCTATGATGCTATGATGCTATGATGCTATGATGCTATGATGCTATGATGCTATGATGCTATGATGCTATGATGCTATGATGCTATGATGCTATGATGCTATGACATGAGAGCTCACACACTCACCTACTGTGACCCAAATCATCCAAATGTGAGCCTGTTTCCCATCTTTGCTTTCAAGGCCTGTGTCCCAGGGCCTGAGAACAGGCAGGCTTTGACTTGGTGTCAACTGCAAATTTACTGATAGTGGACTCAATCTCCTCATCCAGATTGTCAATGTCTGGCTGTCAGCGCTCACCAGCACTCTCTGGGCCCGGCCATGCAGCCATTTCCTGACCCAGCAAAGAGTGCTCCTGTCCAAGCCATGGGCTGACAGCTTTTCCAGGAGTATGCTGTGGGAGACAGTGTCAAAGGCCTTGTTGAAGTCCAAATAGACAACATCCACAGCCTTCCCCGCATCCACCGGACAGGTCAGCTGGTCATTAAAGGAGAACAGGTTGGTCAAGCACAACCTACCGCTCCTAAGCCCATGCTGGCTGGGTCTATCCCCCCTCCATCCTGTAGGTCCCATGTGATGGCACTCAAGATGAACTGTTCCATAATCTTGCTGGGTACTGATGTCTGGCTGAGAGGCCTGTAATTCTCTGTAATTCCCTGGCTCCTCCTTCCTACCCTTTTTGTGGATAGGGGTCACACTGGCCAGCTTCCAGTCATCTGGAACCTCCCCAGTGAGCCAGGACTAATGGTAAATGATGGAGGGAAACTTTGCAAGCTCATCTGCCAGCTCCCTCATCACCCTGTGATGGAATCCCATCTGGTCCCATAGATTTGTGGGCATCCAAGCAGCTCAGCAGTTCCCTGACTGCCTCCTCCTGGATAACAGGGAGTCCACTCTGCTCCCCAACACTATCTACCCACCCAGGAGGACAGTTCTCCTGAGGATAATCTGTCCTCTGTCTCTCTGCTGAAAATTGATGCAAAGAAGGTGTTAAGTACCTCTACCTTTTCCTCATCTTTACTTACTATATTCCCTCCCACATCTAATACAGAATGGAGGTTGTCCTTGCCCTTCCTTTTTCCATTAATGTATTTCTAAAAATATATTTTGCTGTCCTTCACAGAAGTGGTCAGATTGAGTTCTAACTGTGCCTTTGCCTCTCTATTTCTTTTCCTACATGATCCCTCTTTTTTTTTTCCTTAGTTCTTTCAAAAGCTCCTTGCCCATCCAGCTGGTGGTTTTCCTCGACAGCTCATCTTTCAGCACACAGGGACAGTCTGTTCCTGTGCCTTCAAGGTTTCTGTTTTGAAGCACACCCATCCTTCCTGGACGCCTTTGTTTTTAAGGGCTGCTTCCCAAGGTGCTCTCCTAATAAGTCTCTTGAAGAGGCCAAAGCCTGCCCTTCGGAAGCCCACTCTGGAAGTTTTATTGATGCCCCTTTTTGTTTCACCAAATATTGAAAAACTCTATGATTTCATGACTTGACGGCGAAAAGTAAAAAGCAGTCAAAATACAGGAGGCGAGTGAGAACTCTATACTTCCTTTGTAATGCTTTACCAAAGAGGCATATGTAACCTGTTTATCTCCTTATTTCAGACAGAGACTATGGGCTGGTAACCCTACACCTGCTCTAGCATTTGGTGGTGTATGTTTTCGGCTTAGGTCATTGCTTCACTACCCGAACAAGGCAGCTTTACTTTTGGAATGGAAGGGATCAGCCATGGCTCTCCTCAGATTTAAGAACATAAGATTTCCAAATATTTTCTATAAAGAAAAGCAAGAACCCTGGTGTAAGAATTCTCCAGTATTTGTTTTAACACTTCTATACATGTGGAGCTGTACAAACTAGTGAAGGGTTTTGATCTTGTTTTACTCAGAGTCTGGGTGATGCAGCCAGAAGAAATAAAACCACAACTGCTTGTGCTCTCTCTCTTTTCCTCCCTCCCTGCCTTCACCCATCTGTCTCTGTATCTACCTATTATTTGTCCTGTTCTTGCAATAACTGAATCATTTCACATAAATTCAGTGGCAATGGAGATGTTCCCAGTGAGAGTCATATAGTTATTGAAAGGATTGATGGAGTTAAAATACCTCCTGTGCTCAGGTTCAGAACTTGGATTTCAAGGTTTAATTTTGTTCATTTCTTGATAGGTCTTTTTTTTCCTCAAATCAGCCTTTAGAGTACATCCATGTTTTACAGATGTTATATATCAATTCTTAGATTCATACAGATTCCAGGAGGATTTTATCTAAGATCCTAAAGCAAACTCCTTGCTGCTGGTCAGATGAGACTCTCTCTGGTGGGAAGTCCTCCACTTTTGTGTTTGAGGACCTCCCACTCCTCTCTGTGATCTTGTCCTCGGGGGAATTTCCACTGCTCTTCCAATTTCCTTCTGGTCTGAATTTCTCAAATTTCAGTTTGGCAAACTAAACCCCTTAACAAGAGAAACAGCTTGCTGAGATTGGTATCAGTTTGCACAGAGGTGCTGGGGTAAAAGACACATGTTTTTGGAGTATTGGAAACCACAAGGACTGGTGTATTAGAGGGGCCAGGGCAGGGTCTAGTAAGGAAAGATGAACATCAGTTTGTTTTTCTTTCTTTCACTGAGAAATAGCACTTGAAGGAATCAGTGAGATGTGATGTGGCCCAAAATGTGTGTGCAGAGAGTTGCACCAAACTGGGAAATGGAACTGAGGAGGCTCTGAAATATCCAAGTCCCGTAGAGGTGGGCTCTGGCCAGGCTCTGTTGGTAACCAGTGCTTGGCTCTGGAGTTTGGTTTTAGTGTGGGATCCAGTTCTCACCCAGGGCTGCAAGAAGGGATGGGAACCAACAGAGAGACCTTCTAGCAGCTGCCCTCCTATTCCAGCCAATCTCCCCTCTATTGCTGTACTTTTGGCACTGCAGGTCTTTGCATCTCAGATCTTTCTAAATATGAGCAAAAAGGGGTGAGAAGGCAGAGGAGAACAATGGTGGAAATGGTGTCAGTATTGGGATCCAGTTAGGGAGGGAGGAATGCTGGAGAGCTAAAGCTCTTTTCCCTTCTAGCACACAGTGTCTTAGGAGATGCTTTACATCACTGGTAGTTCCGGGCTTGACAGGAACATCCGGATTGAATCAGATATAGCCCCTGTCCATCTGGGCTGTTCTTCATGCATGTCCCCAAAATACCAATAGACACATCTGACTTGCCTCCAGGGTGCCAGGGATTTGGTATGGATAGGCTTTGTTCCTGCTTTTTTTCTCTGGGGCATGATGAGGGAAGGTCAGTAAGAACAAGAAGCACAGGAGGGGGGAAAGAAGAGAAGAGAACAGTGAGTGTTAGAGGAGATGCAAGGAATTCTTTGTAAACGGCAGAATTTTGTGGTTGCAAAAGCAAAATATCTTTGTTTGCATTGGCCTGGAATACAAAATATGTGTGACTGTTTGTCATTTATTCTTGATTTGTTGTCTAGTGGCAGCTCTGGCTCTGTGAAAAGCTGGGAGCAGTGTTACTGCTCCTGGTATGCGAAGATGAGCTTGTGGTCGAGGGCCAGGCCAAGGAATTTGGCTCCTCTGCCAGGCCCTGGAGCAGACAGGCTGCCTCAGATGCACAGCACTGCAGTGAGAATCCCTGTGCCTCAAAATGCTTAACCCATCTGGGGGCATTTGACTCCAAGGGGAGTGAGGAGAGGGAAGGGAAAACTTGCCCCTCCCAGTTTGGAAAATGTAGAGAAATGGATTTTAAAAAGCATTTTCCTGATGAGTGGAAACCTCTACTGATGAGGATTTATACAACATTTGGTTCAAAATCTTAACCAGCATATATTCTGACTTTGGGCATCATTGAATTCAAGAGAAAACACTCTCTTTGCTCTCTTTATGAAGGTCAGATCCTTAGTTTAGTCATTCCCTTAGGCTCACCCATCATTTCCTAGACCCCAGCCAGACTTTCCTGGACACATCCTGGTGCTCCAAAGCTAAAGGGATCTTCTGATAGACGCTGTATTGTACTTGATGTATGTATTGGTGTGTCATCTTTTGTCATGTTAATGCTTGCAAAGGTCTTGAGACCCTTGGGAGTAAAAAGGATTCGGGGATCAGATGATCACACACATTGCATGTATCAGTTTGTTGAGCAGGGAACAGATTAAAGCCCACATTTAAGGGAATTCTAGGCTTAAATGCATTCTGAAGGCATCCCAGCTTGTATTTATGCAGTTCTGCTATAACAGCACCTGCTGGGATATTATTATCTGCATTAGTTAGGTCAAAATTTAGGAGATCCCCATATCTGCGGAGTATTACAGGATGGCATTTTTGTTTTGGTTTCTGTTTCAATTCCTCAGTCCTTACACAAGCTGTGACATGAGGGCTGCAAGCTGCAGGCTGCCTACCTTCCTCTCTTGCTAAAGGCACCACTGTTATTTCACTAAAAGCTTTCCTTCCATACTCTCTTACTTTATTCCATGTCAGCAGCCTGGGACCTAATTTTGAAGGGTTTGATCTGGGGAGGGGTGAAAGCATACAGACATGCAGCCAGGAAGATTTCTGAGCATGGCAAGAAAAAGCAATCTCTTCTTTCTCTATGCTTTCCTTGGATTTATTGTCTGCATCAGCCAGGCACCTGGTTCCAGTTGCAAGTTTTTATTATTCCAAGAATAAACGTTTCACTAACAGAGACCTCTCCCTGCAGACAGAGGGAAGGACCATCCCAAATTGATATTGCACATGGAGGTTTGCTTGGAACAGCTCACAATACCAAAGAGAAAGCAAAGGGTTTTTAACAGAAGCATCTACCTTTTTAAACCCTGGTTGTCCTTTTTCTCTCTCTGCCCCTCCTCTACCACCTTGAAAAAGAAAAAAGAAGAAATGTAAGTGCAGATCTATATAACTGAAAGAAAAGCAGCATAAAAACAGACCATCAGGCTCCCTAAAGTTCAAATTCAAATCCAATGGCTTATGGCATATTTGGGTCAGGTCCTTCGGAAGAGATGGAGAAGATATACAAAGTAGGCACCCACAGCATCCACATACCCATCCATTCATGGGTTGTTGTGAGTCCTGAAATGGCTGATTGGTTCCTCACTTACTGAGCTGAAGCATCAGAAAAGGGGGCCTGAACATGGCCCTTTTGATCCAATTTCTCACCCATCAGATGGGAGTCATCACCAACAGAGCAGTGGGCAGAGGAGATAGGAAGGGCACCAGTTACTCTGGCAGCCAGGCAGTTTGGGAAATGAGAACTGTACTGGATATGGAAACATTACTCGGTCTTGCTTGTCTTTCTCTAAATACTTGGTTTTACTGATCAGATTAATTCCCTTCTCTGAGCAAGGTTAACATTAACCCAGAGCAGCAGTGTTTGCCTCCACAGGGCACTGCCAGACTTCTACCATTGTCCTCAGGAGCAGAACAAATGTCCAAAGCACAATGCCTGTCAGCCCCAAACAGGCTGTCCTGCTGGGAAAACCACCCAGAACTTCACTTTTCCAAGAGCAGTCTATAGTGTTGAGGTCCCCAGTGCTCAGCCCTGGTTATTGTTGCTAATATGAACTCTACACTTAACCCACAGGCTCAAGCTGCTCCCCACAAGGCATCCAGATGTATTCCTAAGCTCCACACACTTCACTTTTCCACAGTCACAGCTGCATGACTCAGTGCTGCGCAGCAGTTTTCATTTCCAAAGCGTTTTGCAAACACGAGCTGACTAAACCTTGCCAGACCCCATTCCTTGCCAATTGGATTGAAGGGGCCTCTGAGGAGAATGGCTGCAGCTCAGCCCAGAGGTGCAATTTCATTTTCAATTGTATAAGCATTTGGGGGGAGGTTGAGAGATGAAGAAAGTTGTTTAGTTGCTGCTGAGATTTCATGCTTATTTCATTGCCATGTCCACTTATTCAAGAATGCAACAAAATCCTAGGTGCTGGTAACAAGCTCCCCTCAGAGCGTGGGACTTCTGGGCCTTGGGGGAAGACAATAAAGGTGATATTTAATGCCTCTTCATTGTTACAATCTGCAGCTACAAGAAAGATGATACCCTGTTTCTAAACTTGTAGGCTATCTTCCTCATTCCACCTCTACCCCTAAGGCTGGAGGGAATTAGAGCAGGGGTTGCAGTTTGCACAGATCAAAAACCCTGGTTGCAATAAATCCAAACAAAAAACAAGTTCTGTTCTCTCAGTCTTTTCATGCCATAGACTTCTCCTCTCAAATTCACCACCTGGAGCCCCTCTTCCTCCTGCACTGGGGGTGGCACCACATAGGCAGAGGGGTGATGTATTGTGAACAGCATGACCTGGGGAGATCATCTCCATGAAATGCCTTCACAGTTATTCTATGAGATCACAGAACTGTTTGGGTTGGAAGGGAGCTTGAAGTTCCTCTAGTTCCCAGCAGGCACACCTTCCACTAGACCACAGCTCCATCCAAGCTGGCCTTAAACACTTCCAGTAATGGGGCAGCCACAGCCTCTCTGAGAAACCTGTGCCAGTGCCTCACCACTCTCACAGGGAAGAATTTCATTCTAGTATCTAATCTAAATCTGCTCTCAGTGAGGTTAAAGCCAATTCCCCTGGTCAAAAGTACATCTCCAGCTCTCTTGTATTGCCTTTATGTACAGGAAGGGCTTCTCAGGTCTCCTCACAGCCATCTCTTCTCCAGGCTAAACAAGTCCAACTTTCTCAGTTTGACTCCCTGGGAGAGGTGCTCCAGCTCTCTGAGCATCTTCATGGAATCCTCTGGACTTGCTCCAGCTAGGCCATGCTCTTCTTATGTTGGGGAACACAACTGGATACAGCACTCCAGAGCAGAGTAGAGGGGGGAAATCATCTCCCTCAGCCTCCTGGCCACACTTCTTTTGATGCTGCCCAGGATACAGTTGATTTTAGTCTTCTAACTACTAGTGAAATCCTAAGCCGGAACATGCTGAACTTGCATAAAGTTTGTCCCTGTGATTTGATAACAAAAAATTTAGAAAATTATAGATTTGGACCAATCCTAGAGGCTCTGAGATGGAGATAGGAGAGTTAAATGTTCAGATCCCAGAGAAAGAAAGTCTTGAACTTCACACCAATCACTTTGCATCTCTGCAAAGAGCTGGAATTTTCCAAGCTTTGGAATTCGTATTTCGACATCTCTTTTACTAGGAAACATGCACCCAGATGCCCACAAGCCTTTTTGAAACCCTCTCCTTTTGATTCTGGGCTTTATCACTTCTAATGTGTTTTGAAGGAAAAAGGGAGTGAAAAGTGTCACCGAAGTGACTTCCTGTGGAATGCACGAACCTTCCTCTACTCATCATCTCAGGCATCACACATCAGCATCGAGTAGTGCTGGGAATATGGGAGTCCAAATGGTCAGGATGCCATCAGGACCTTCAGCTCTCTCCTGCATCTGTTGGGACTGCTCACTTACAGCATCTGGGAACTGCAGCTCAGGAAAATTGAAGTGTCTGTTTAAAACACTGACATAAAATGTAAATTCATCTAGAAGAAAAGCTCCATTTTATCAGAGAGGACTTGGCCTGGGGAAGAGCTAATCTAAGCAAACCATGGCCTGGTCTGTACCATCTTGCAGTCCAAGCCAAAAAAAAAAAAAAAAATCTCTATCTTGTCTTTGCAGGACATGGCTCAGAAGCACAAGTCATTTGAACTTATAAGCAGAAAAGAAAAATCAGGAAAATCACCAGAAGAGGAAGTTAGATTTTGGCATCTCCCTGGTCTGACCATGGTTTTACTGATCATTATGTCCTATAGAGTATCCTTGGCATTTTGATAAATGTCATTGATTTTCCTAAATGCAGACTCCAAGCAATGTCTCTTTGAGGACAGTCTATCAGTTTTCCTCATAACTAAGTGTATTTCTATTTAAGTATTGACTGTTCCTGTAAGAGGCTGTGAGTAAAGAGTGGAAATTCAGGAGAAGAAATGCTCTGGTATAATCAGTCCCATATTTGCAAATTTCAATGAGTGAAATTTTATTGCTTTTATGATGCAGCAGGACAGCTTAAATGATCATGGTAGTTCCTTTCAGCTCCTGGATCTCCAAATCATTGGAACTTTGGCTATGGTTGGTTATGGAAAAATATCAGCTACAGATGGTTTTGTCCTTTGTTGTCTTATTTCAGCCCTGGTTAGTCCCAGGGCAGGAATATTTTAGCTGTTAAGGAGGGAAGGTGATTTGCAATCAATATACACACTGACATTAACAGTTCACAAAAGAGAACTAACTCTAATCACAGAAAGATCACAGCTGATCTACATTTGCACCACTTGCTTTTGATGTGTTTCTTTTGAGAAACCCCAGTTGCACATTGATTTTTCTACACTGAATGTGATGAAAGATGGACGAAGATGCTCTGCTTGTCACATTTCAACTCTTCCCTCCATACAGTGTTTTCAGGTGTGTTTCAGTTGTTCTAAAATGCCATTAGGGATTTGTGGCTTGCTGTGCACATCGAAACCCACAATCTGGGATCTCAAGGAGTATCTGTCTGTGGGAATACCAGTTGGGGTAGTAGGAAATTCACAGTGAAATTCTTTGGGAATGCATAAAATTACAGAATGGTTTGACTTGAAGACCATCTAGATCCAACCCCCCTACCATGGGCAGGGACACCTTCCACTAGCACAGGTTGCTCAGAGCCCCATCCAGCCTGGAACTGAACCTTTCCAGGGATGTGAGTACTGCTCTGGACTTACTCCTTTGCAGGTCACAAAAGGAGTACCAAAGACCACCATTCTGGCCACATCTCCTATGGTTTAGTAGTGGTTTAAATGAAAAAGCTAGGAGTAATGCAATGGTGATTTGGGTTTGGTTGTTTCTGGGAGAATTCTACAATGAACTACTAAAAAATTTTATTGCATGTCCATTTTTAATTGAAATTCTTGATGTCTTGGGATGGTGGCAGACGTATTTAAGCTGATGACATCATTTTTTGAGGCAGCTGACCTCCCTGCGGCCCCTGGGGAGGAACATAAACGTCTGTGAGGGCATGTGAGGAGGTTTGGTCCACACAGTCGATAGGGCTGCAAAGGGATTCAGTCACCTCTGAAACCCAGCACCTTTGTTTGGTTAGCTGGATCTGGACTACACTGATGGTGTTGCTTAGAGGCTGAATGAGTGCAAATAAAAACAACAACAGCCTTTAGAGTTAGTGTCGGGGGTCTGACACATCCGTGTGGTGCTGGGTGACGTGATACAGGACCTGTTCACTCCTGTGCCCCAAGGGAGTGGCAGCTGTAGGACAGCAGGGAAGCCCAGCCAGCTCCTCACAAAGCACTGGTTGTTTTTGGGCAGCAACTGCGTTTCTGCTTTGGGAGCTCAGATGTGCATCTCACAGGCAAACACCTAAAGCAGACACCTCAAAGTAGGTGTGCTAATTTCAAACTCAATCCAATCATTTTGTAGGGGTTTTTTCAGTATGTTTCCTACCTGAAGGTATTTATAAAAATTTTGCCGTGTATCTTAAAAATTAGAGGAAGACAGGATACTCCTGTGCTGGGATACAGAAGCTTGGTGTCTCCATATTCAGGTGATGGATGGCAATGGCCCAAAAATGTCACATCAAACATTACTAAATAAAATGTAACGAAATTGTTTAAGGAAAAGACCTAACAAACAAAGCAAGTCAACTCAAAACAGGTGAATCTACTGCTAAAGAAATTCACTTCAATATATATGAGCAGTGTATGTAGGAAGATGACAAGATAGATTTTTTAAGTCAAAACAATCTAAACTTTATTTGTTGAAGGCAAGATATGAAGGTGGCATTGATACTCTTGCCAACAAGTCCTGCAAAGGATCTTGATGCTTATACCTCAAGGTCTTGAGGCTTATACCAGACAGGCATAACCAGGTATTATATCCAGAACTTTTTGCAGGAAGAGTTTTGCAATTTGATCTGACTGATGATCCAAACACATGGAAACAGTCATAGAGGTTGGAGAATTGCTGCAGACACCACATGGTTTCTGAGATGGACACCCTCTCACCCCAGACCAGTGAGCACCACAGCTAAGCTAAACCTCAGCTGCTAAACCAGACACCCTGGAAACACAGGTAATTTGGGTATCATGCTTATTTCTGGTTTTCTTTGCTTGTTTGTTTGTTTGCTTGTTTGCTTGTTTGTTTTTTGGTTTTTTGGGTTTTTTGGGTTTTTTTTGGTTTTTTTATTTTTGGTTTGGTTTGGTTTGGTTTTTTTGTGGGTTTTTTTTGTTTTTGTTTTTGTGGTTTTTTTTTTGTTTTTTTTTTTTGTTTTTTTTTTGTTTTTTGTTTTTTTGTTTTTGGTTTTTGTTTGTTGTTTGTTGTTTGTTTTTCCCAGATGAGTAATATTGCCTCTGTGAGCAAAAAGAGTAAGGAGTTCTGTGAACAACAGGAAACTCATTCCTGAGAGGATCATCATAGCAATATTTACTGCAGCCTGCAGTGATCTCTGCCTGGCTGTGATTTGCTTTATGCACCAAAATGAGTTGCTGGGAAGGGGAAATATAAATTTTATCAATATGGTGTCTGAAATGAGGCCTCAGCTTATGAAGCGATTGTGAAGGTGAAAGCTGAAAACATAGAGGAGGAAAACAGAAATAAGTGAAAGAACGTCTGGGCCCATGGGAGGAGTTGGACTGATGAGAAGTTGAAGCAGTTGATGTGGGGTGCATAGCCTGATCACTGGTGGCATTTGGGTCCCTCATGGATTTGCACAGGATCACCAGCTGGTTACACACTGAAACAGATGGACCACATGATTATCTGGAAAAGGCACAACAGAGTCACTGCTGGATGTGAAAGTCTATAGCGATGCTGAAGGGCAGCAGCAATCATGAATTACTTATTGAAAAGATGACGAATGCATTAAAGCCCAAGGGAAAACGGGTGACACTGGAGTTAAATTTGATCCTGCGAAGTTAAAAGGCAAGTCTTTGAGAGAGACAGAGGAGGTAATGCTTGGAGAGCATTTCAGGCCATCACTGCGGAACGATAAAGAAATCTCAGTAGAGACCAGATGGGAAATATTTAAGGAAGCAATAGAGAACACAGTGGGGAACTTATTGGGAGGCCTAAGCAAACAAGGAGGAGCTGGACAAACATCAAAACAAAAGCATTAGAGGGAAAATGCAAACAGAGCCAAGGATTATGGGAGAGTGGAAACAAAAGCACAAAACAAAGCAGAGGAAAATTTCCAAAGGCAAGTAAGCCTCTTTAGGTTATAAAGAAGCACCAGGAAAACAAGGTGTGAAATTGAGATGGAAGAAGATTGTGCTCAATGGGAATAACAGCATTGCCTGTGCTAAGATCACCAAGAGGAGTCCTGATGGCCTGGGAGCAAATGTAAGAGAGAAGGGGGAGCCATGGAAAGAGAAATTGGCTGAACACTCTCATCACCATCCCTGGAGGGATTTAAAAGATGTGTAGATGTGGCTTTTAGGGAAATGGTTCAGTGGTGAGCTTGGCAGTGTCAGGTTAAGTTGCCTCAATTACCTTAGAGGTCTTTTCCCACAAATGATTTTGTGATCTACCTGGATAAAATCAGCCCAGACCAAGATCAAGAGTTTTGCATGTAAGACAAAAAAAGGCATCAATTCTATGATATAGAAAGGACTATACAGAAGCCCTTCCATCCTTTTAGCAACATAATGCGGCCACAGAACTGTTAGAGATTACCCCACAACTAAGGAAAAGAGGAGGATTCAAAACTACTGCACATTACTGCCACCAGTGCAACTATAAAGACATACATTAAAGGGCAGTGGGGGAAATCCAGTGGAAGTAATTGAGGAATGGTTTAAATAAATTGCATAGGAAGCAAGCAGTGAAAAATACTGAAGTGTGGGAAAGGATTAGATTAAATATCCATGCTCTGACTATGAGTACAAAAAGAGTAAGGATGGTGATTAAAGATACTTTTGAGGATCTTTATTTTGAGAGACGCACCATGGAAAGTAAGAAAATTAGTAATTTTCCAGCTAAAAGCATTGTAACTACAGTTGCTCTATGGAACAGTAAGAGTAGGGAGGAAGTTAAGCAATGGCCTCAAGTCAGAAGGCTGCTAGGGTTTCCTCATCTTTCCACATTGTGTAATAAAACCCAAACTGAGATGAATCTCATGACAATGGGTGTTATACCATTAAGATCTTTATCTTATGCAAATGACACCAAGCAATTACACAAGCTTGCAATAATCACTGAAGTGGCTGCTGCAGGAGTAAAGACAGCAAATGGAGAGAGAAAAATGCAGGAAGAGATCTAATAATCTGTATTTCTCAGGCAGCATATGCATACCTGAGATTTTCCTCCAGAAGAGGTTTTTAGAGACATACTCCTTCAGTAGTGCTGGAGCCTTTAGAGACTTCATGGAGATGTATCAGCCTGAGATACCAACAGCATTGCCCTGGGCAACTGGATCACCTGCCCTCAGAGGGGCACGTATCAAACAGAAGGAACCATGCAAAAGCAGATGCAGAGTGGAGCCATTTTAAGATTAATTTTAAAAAGGGAAAATACTTGGGTCAAAAGAAGAACCAAGGAGAAAATCGGAACAGCTTTAAGAAACCCTGGTCTCAGCTAACCACTCATTCATCCAAATAATGCCTAAAAACATTAATAATTTGGATGATAGAGTCCAGTAGCCTCACCAAAACACTCACTGGGAGAAGGTTATAGGCAGATCCAGCAGAAAATCATTGTATTATTCAGGGGAAAAGATAATCTGTCAAGAGAACCAGCTTTGTTGACAATACAGCCTCGTCACAGCTGGCACAGACAAATGAGGTTTTAGATTAGCAGGAATAATAATCACAAGCCCCACCAGCTCAGCAAAGTGGCACTGCAGGTGTTTATATGTCATTCACAGCGCTGCTTCCTGGAAACGTGCATCCGAGTAAAACAGAGCTGCCTTATATTCCTCAACTTTTATCTTGGGATAACTCAGACACCTCCACTACTCCCAGAAGGGAAATGCAGCTTTTCTCTCCCATGAAGTCCACTCTTTGCTGTGCAGCTCCCTGGCACACTGTGAGTCATCAGTATGCTTCAGAGGAAACCAGAAGGCTTAGGGTTTGGAATTTGGGATTTGAGATTTGGATGGAAAGTGATCTCCTGGGGAGCTTTGCTGCAGGCAAGAGGGCAGAGAAAGAGTAAAAGGAAGTGAAGGATGGATATGAAACTGATCAAATAGATAGGGTTTTGCCCACAGATATGAAATATGGTAATCCTCAAAAAATCAGCAAAACCTTCTGGGCCAATTTATCTATGCCTTGCTAGCTTAATCCCACAACTTGAGACAGAAAACATCACATTTCCAGGTATAAAACATTTCTGCCGTATCACATCCAGTTGTGTGTAACTATAGCTTGTGTTACAGAGGCAGCTTTCATCCTTTCATTCCCAGTGTTTATATCCCCACACATTCAGGCAGAGCAATTGTGTCTCCATTCAGCTTCTGTTTGGCAAGAAAAGTCAAGCAAGACTCACACCTTTGACCTACACGTTTACCTCTTGAGTAGTGAGCATAAGGAAGGCAACACACCGAGCTCAGGAGGGAAAACAAGAGGACCATTGTTTGCTGCACTGTGAAACCAGCTCCTCATTGCTGGATTTCCTTAGGTCGCCCTTGCCAAGGTTGGTGTTAAGTCAGGATGACGTCAGGGGCTTCAGCAAGTCTCTCTCCCTCTCTGCATCCTCTACTCTTCCAAAAATGTGTGTGCCAGTTCCTGCTCTTCACAGAAGGCACCACCACCTATTAATCCAGCTGTCACATCAGTGGAGGCATCTGCTGCTCTTATCTCTTTCAGCAGAAATAAAGTCTACATGTTGATGAGGCACTGCAAGGCTGGACAGAGGCTCTGGTAGCAGCTAATGCCACCACACACATCCTTCTGCGAGGAAGACCAGCTTTTGAATTTACCATTAAATTTTGGGCTTTCTCTGAAGCTCACTCTTGGTAATACCAAATAATCACAGGGGTGAGCTGGAAGTCAGGTTTAAGGTCATCTTGTTTCAACCCCCCTGCCATGTGGGGATACCTTCCCCTGCACCAGGTTGCTTCAATCCCCATGCATCTTTACCTGGAACATTTTCAGGAAATGGGGCACCCACATCTTCTCTGGGCAGCCTCTGTCAGTGCCTCACCACCCCCACAGTAATGAAATTCTTACATAACAAATATCTAAGCCATCCCCGTTCAGTTTAGGGATGACGTAAATCTTCTAAGCACTGCTGACAGCTGTCTGCTTGTTTCATTATGACCCCATCCTTGGGTTCACAAGGTTTCTGATATTGATGAGCATACATTTTGGAGCATGAACAAACAGCCAATGGATCAATGTTCGCTGGGACAAACTTGCTGAGACAAAATATTGGCTGCATTTGTTAAAGTTTAATGATTGACCTGCCTGGCAAAGCCAAGAACGCAATAACTCCCATTTCTTTAGGCAAGTTTAGCTATTGGGTAATTACACTTTAAGCTCAACGAGCATTGTTTCTTTAAAAGCATTTCCTTGCCACTCAGTTAAAAGTACCTGTAATTAAACCTCAGAGGAGCATATCACAGATTTAAGTTCTGAGGTTTGAATGATAGATTCCCGCAGCAGCTTCTTCCCGTGTGGAGATGCCAGCTCATGAAGTCAGCATTTGTACATCCTTTGGGGAACTAAGCAAGGAGAGGAAACTGCAGCCTAAACAGAGTACCCATTAAAGCAGGGGAAAAGATGCATATGTCATCTCGTCTGAGATACATACCATGCTTGGTTACCATGGCAATGGACATTATAGGTAGCTTCAAGGGAGGAAAAGAGTGATTAGCAGACAGATAAGGGGGAAGACTGCTGTGCCCTCTCTAGTCAGACTATTTTCATTAAGATTACAAGAAATGGGATAAAGATATTAGACAGTAGGTGTTTGCATTCTTGTCCTAATCTAACTTTAAATGTATCAGCTACAAGGGCATCCCTTGCTTCCCTCAGCAGGCAATTCTACCAGATGAAAGATTTTCACAGTATCTGGCCCCCTGTTGTCTTTATTTCCTACTCTATAGTGCTTAATCTTCTCAATTGACAAGCTGAAGCGTGCCAAATCAATATTTTCTTTTGAAATTTGGCTGTTCAAAGGCTAACTTTGTCAAGTAATGATTTTGTGCTTTGGGCTAAAAACTTGATTCGAAGGCTTCAGTGCGCAGGTGAATTTTTCCTTTCAAATTAAAAGAAAAGAATTCATAATCATTTTAGCTGAGACTAGAGAAAAGTAGAAGAATAGAAAAAATGCAGGCTTTTATTGGAACTGGAGTTATTTTGGTCATTTTGCCTGCTTTGTGAACAAAATGATGCCTACGTGGTCTTTTTGCCTAGCATTTAAACATCAACATTTTTAAGCTTGTTGGCCATTATAACCCACTTTCAGAAAATGGTCTTTGCCACTCTCTGGGGGTAGGAAGTTCCTACAAGTTTCATTAATATCATCAACCAGGGAAAACAAGAATTCAAAGCAAATTAAAGGAGAATTAAATGCAAATTAATCTATCTTAATGGGTCCCTTAATGGAAAGGCAATTTCTTATTCATCCTGCAAGGCAGCAGCCAACTAATCAGCCAGAGAACACCTACTGGCCCACCAGTCAGTACTCAGGGCCCTTCCAGCACTGCTGTAGGTTGCCCTTTCCTGACCAAAACAGTAGGGGACACTGGAAGAACTGTAGGATGAAAACGTTCATGGGATGAGGAAATCAGGTTTCACTGCTTGTATAGCAAGAAAAGAATGTCAACAGCTTTCTCCAAGCATTTAAAATATAAAATAACCTAATTCTTGTCTGTTGTTTCTTTTTTTTTTTTTTTTTCAAAAATACATGCTGCTGCAGAGCTTGTTTCAGCCATGGACCTGGACCTACACATTTAACAAAGGCCATAGGTGTTTGATGAAACCTGTGATCATCTGTAGATGTGAGGTAATGAAGATTTAACAAATTCAAAATATTATGTGAGTTTAAAAGCCTTCTGGGATGAAATCTGGACTTCGGGGCCTTGAAATAAAGAACTCCAAAGGTCTCTTCCAGCCTAATTTTTCTTTTTTTAAATTTGGATCTGAAGATCTGTGTCTGTAGTCTGTATGCACAGTACGCAGCTCTTACCTTATTCTTCCTTGTTTCTCACCTTGCCAATGTAAATTAGCCTTATTTTCCAACCAGACTTCCAGAGTATTTTCAAGTCTCTGTTTTTTCTGGATAAAGGATCTCAACCCAGGCAGCAAGCTCATTTTTCGGGATCAGATGTCCAAAGCATCTTGCAGCATCAAGCAGGGTGCAAATTCCCTGAATGCACCACCCAGACTCTTTCAGTATGGATTGATGGATTACATATGAGCCAGGCAGTCTGGCTTTGACTTCAAAGATTTCCACCTTCTCAAAGGGATTCTGATTCTATCCATTTTATATGGGAAATAGAGACAAAGACACCTTTGAGTATTTAGGATCTAAAGGCATGGAACTGAGCAAAAATCCCAACAGGGTGTTAGAAAGATGCAAACACCCCTTCAATTTACAGTTACAGCGTGACTTCTTGATATCAAATTGAAACAGTTCCAAAAAACTGAGAAGAAAAGCAAATATAATATTCCCTATGCTTTCTTTTCTTCTTTGTGTGACCTTATGAACCTTCATGACTTCAGGCAGCATTCGACATAGCTGAGGATGTGACCTTTCAATAACAGAATGAACTCAATCTACTGATACCGGTGCAGAAACAATGGTCTTGAAAGCATGGCAGGGTTTCTCTACTTGTTGGCCCCAGAGCTTAACCATGGATCATAGCAGAAAAATCTCAGGATACATTGATTTGAACCAAGAAAACCTAAATATTTATTAATTGAAGAGCTAAATATTGACTTCATGTCAAAGTGAAGTAAATATCTGCAATGAGAGTCTCAACATTTATAAAAAAGAAACAAAAACTCCAGTGAGCATCTTGCTAGGAAACAACCACCCACTTCCAGGAGCAGCTAATACAAGCAGATGGACAGAAGCCCATACTTCTCTTGGGTGAGCTATTTAGGCTCCACAAGGCCTCAAAAGAAGATGCTTGCCCCAGGGTGGGAATAAAACTATCCTAAGTGCCCAAGCCTCCTCCATTGTCCATGGAGAGAGAAATCTAGTAAAAGGGCATGCAGTGATAGGACAAGAGGGTAGGTTTAGAATAGATATTAGGAAGAAATTCTTTACTATGGTAAGGAACTGGCACAGTTTGCCCAGAGAAGATGTAATTGCTCCATACCTGAAAGTGTTCAAAGAGAGGGAGAGGGAGAGGGAGAGGGAGAGGGAGAGGGAGAGGGAGAGGGAGAGGGACAGGGACAGGGAGAGGGACAGGGACAGGGACAGGGACAGGGACAGGGACAGGGACAGGGACAGGGA
>JAHLSL010000080.1:10586445-10620612 GCA_025920805.1 Petroica traversi | reverse complement strand
AGGGACAGGGACAGGGACAGGGACAGGGACAGGGACAGGGACAGGGAGAGAGACAGGGAGAGGGACAGGGACAGGGAGAGAGACAGGGACAGGGACAGGGACAGGGAGAGGGACAGGGAGAGGGACAGGGAGAGAGCTGGCCTGCCTTTCTGATGCTGATTTTTAATCAAAATGCATAAAAGAAGGTCTCCTCAGCTCAAGGGAGTTGAAATGCATAGACCCCACTAGTCAAAACAGTATCAAATCCACAAGCTATGGAGCAATTGGGATGAGGGGACAGCAGGGACAGGGGATAAACAGTGATGAAGAGTGTCTCTTCTGTCAAGATGAGTCACCAAACACTAAGGGGAGCAAAATCCATGTGGCCAGGCAGGAAGATGAGTGAGAGGAACCTTGCCAACAGCCATGGAGTTTCCACCAAGAGGAGGTGGCTTCTGCCTCTTTCCCCAAATATGTGTATTTTTCCTACTGGCTCTCAATCAGTAGAGATACAATAAACATAGTGACCAAAGAGTTTTCCATACCAGTCCATGGGTCAATAAACACCAAGCAAGTTCACTGCAGTTTATTACTGATGAGGGGCTCATATCCACAGGACACAGTCCAGTGACACAGGGGGAGGATGGACCTACAGAAAAACCTGTATTTTTGACCAAGGCTGCTCACACTAGAGTGCAATGTGTATCCAAGACTGCCATGCTCCTCTGAATGAAATAAAAACCACTGCTGCAAGTGGTTGTTTGTTTAAGTCTTACTTGTTACAGGAGTTCAAAAAAACCTTTGCTTCTAATTCTGAGTTACCACAGGACTCCCACAAGGATGGGAAACATTCCCAGAGAGACAGGTAGACCTCCCTGTTTCGTATTTTCCCACTTGGAACTGGTGATGTTTTTAGCTGCTGTTGTCATCAGCATTTTGTTTAAACTTCTTGCAATAATAACTGAACCCTTCCACAAGTAATCCTGCTGGCTGCTGCCATGGGTGCTTCCTTTTGAGAAATCACATCCACTGCAATTGAGCTTGGACAGCTTCCTAAGCCATTTCTTCCACCTCAGCCTCAAAGGAGAGAGCTCATGAGCAATCCCTTGCACAGCAGCAAGGGAAATTTCCCTCCTCTGCAGGAGTACTCTCATGTGGGGGAGAAGATCAGAGTAGGGGATTGCAAAGCACTGATCTGACTTTGTGGCTTTTCCCAGCAGTTTGGTGCAGGAGAAACCTTTCCTGGGATCGCATAATTAGAGGAAGGGAAATGAGATCTCAGGGAGGGACTCAGAGATCATGGGGCAAAACTCCAACTCTAGCTCTTCTTACTAATCCACTTTATGTCATCCTCATTTTCCCTTTAATTTCTTTTCCCTGACACATCTATTAAGATTCATTCAGGAGAAAGTCAGAGTGACTCAGACATCTTTCCTTTGGCTTAAGAAATGTCTAAATTTTAACAAGTCCAACCAGCCATGATGTTATCTGACATTGAGAAACACAGAACTGAGCTGGTGCCTTTTGGGAACAGAAGATCCAAGGAAAGCTCAGCATGGTCCTGGAAGAACCTAATAGGGAAAAGATGTCCTATGATTCCCAGACCTGCTAGGGTCTTTGCCCCAGGAGTACAGGAGGGCTATTTTGGAGAGAGAAAACAGAAGTTACATTTCCATTTTTCACCCTCCCCTGGTGCTCCAGGCAGTGAAGTGTTGGAGATAGATGGGGAAATTTGTCCAAACACAGAATGGCTGGTTTTGCGTGTGAAGGTTCAGTGCATGGGACAACACAATTCTGGGGAAACCCTGTTTTATCTTTACAAAAATATACTCTCATGTGGCAAAGAAATAGAAATAGTGATGGTGGGAAACATGAACTTTAGTCTAAATGTCATCTAAAAATAATGTCATCATGATAGTTAACCCTTTGGTCTGCTGGAGGCTGCCGGAGGGCCACAAACATGCTCAGAGGGCTGGAGCACCTCTGATGTGGAGACAGGCTGAGGGAGTTGGGTTTGCTCAACCTGGAGAAGACCCCAAGGAGACCTTAGAGCACCTTCCAGAGCTGAAAGGGGCTACAAGAGAGTTGGAGAGGGACCTTTGACAATCATTGTAGTGATAGCACAAGGGGGAACGGCTTCAAACTGCCTGACAGGGGGGAAGTTTAGATTAGAATTTAGGAAGAAATTATTGTGAGGGTGGTGACACACTGGTACAGTTGTTGTTTGAAGCAGCTAACAATCAGATGGATGCATAGCTAATTTTGTGTTAGCATCACATCAGGGCTAATCCCTTCCCCCAGATCACCCAGAACTGCCAGCCCTCTCCTTGTCATGCCTTTGGCCAACTATATCAATCTGGGCAATTATTTTATGTATGCATATATATATATAATGTGTTTATGTGTGTAATATATCTCCATATATGTAATACATAGATATTATATATCAGCTGCATCTCAGCCAAAGGATTTAATTCCCAATTTATCCACCTTTGAACTGGCATTTTGCCTTACTGAGGCAAACTGACATGGCAAAGGCCTAGAATGAGGCATGGGAAAAGTGAACAAAATGGAAAATTAAAAAAAAGTTTCCAGCCTGGCAGCTTCCCCTACTCAGAGCTGTAAAAGCTGAACAGTGTAAAGACCCTACTGAATGGATCCTTACAAGAGACTGCTCATGTCTGGAGATATCACTGTGACATTTACATGGAAAAATCACAGCCCAGACTAGGGGGACTTTCCCTTGGTTTTCCCCAAAAAACATTTGGCTGGGCCGAGTTCTGAGCACACATTTCCTCTTTCTGGCTCCCTGGGATTTCTCCTTGGCAGAGCTCTCGAAGTCTGATGGTGATTCCTGAAAAGCAGCTCCTGAGACAGGGGCAGAGTGAGCACACATCCCAGATAAGCCACACTCGGAAATGTGGAGGGAACAACTGTGACACCTTCCTGATGGCCCCAGGACCTCCTGCCTCGAGCCTCAGCCCCTCTGACCAGTGTTGTATTTACTGGGCAGGGAGGTCACCCAGCAAATTTTCATGCAGTGATGTGGTTGGAGAAAGGAGCTAAGCAGAACAAAAAAAAACCCAACTAAACAAACAAAAAACCAAATTAAAAAAACAACAACAAACAAACAAACAAAAAAAAACCTTTTCATCACAAAGAGATGCTAAATACAAATCTCAGCACCAGGCTTGCTTGAAGGTTGTGGTCTGAGCAAATCCTAGTTATCCATATGGGGCAAATGGGGTATTTCAGTGCTACTAAAAGTAAACTGTAGGAAGCCTAAATGTACTTTCTCAACTTAAACCTTTTAAGAAACAAGCAACCACACATCTTGAGACCTGGCACTGGCTAAGTAATACACAAGGGGTGCAATATACTGAATATGAGATGTTGCAACCAGCCACAGGAGATGTCCTCTGTGACTCATGGACCCTTGCAGTCACTTTTGCCTTTTCCAGTGTCATGACACCATGACATGAAGCACTTGACACCCTGAGATAAGCTCAGTTGTTTTGAGCCTGATTGTGGGTTCAAGCCCTATATGGGCAATTTACTTTAGAGCTGGACTTGATCTTTGTGAGTCCTTTCCAACTCAGAATATTCTGTGAATCTGTGACTTCTGATTCTCTTTCCAGTGCCACCATCATGACTCAAGCCACCACTGGGCCACTACATCTAGCCAAGAAATTCTGATGCAGGGCTGCCCTTTCACAGCCCCAGGCACTGCCTATCCTCCAGTGATGGAGTTCAGACTCTCTGTTCCCCAAACTGTGGATTAATATATGGTTTTGTTTGGGTTTGGTTTTTTTTCTTTATTCTATTTTAGGAGTCACACCATACAATTTGCAAGCCCCTGTCTCCTGCCTGCTGGCATTGCTGAAACCTTGGTGCTGCCTCATCCTACCTGCGCCCTGGGGTGCCAGAGCTGACCTTGGCTCTAAAAACTTGGAAAACTGAGTGAAGGCAGCGTTCGGGAATAGAACTCACACCCGCAAATTCAGCCCTGCAGAGGTCAGGGCTGGAAACAAGATCGTGCTGAAAGGGTAACTCCGGTGTGATCCCCAAGAAAGCAAAGGAACGACAAGGAATTTTGGCCGGGGGGGATGCAAAGCAGCAGGAATGGGGACTCTGTGTGTGCCTGTGTGTGCAAAGCCGGCCCGACACCTCCCTCCCCCCCCTTTTCTCCGGTTAAGGGCGGTCTGCCAGCTCAGGAGTGGCACAGTCTAGCGCAAGTCCTGCCTCCTACCTCCTTCCTCCTCCTCCTTCTCCTCCTCCTTCTCCTCCTCCTCCTCCCAGATGTTCCCTTGTGTGCAGCCATCTGTTGAGCTCCCTCCTCCCTCCTCCTGCGGGGAAGGGGGCAGCCCGCTTGCCCGGCCAGCTGCACGCTTGGGACGGGGAGGAGGAGGGAGAAGGAGGAGAGAGGAAGGGGACAGCCGGCCCCAAGCGCTGCTGCTGCTGCCGGCTCCCGGCGGCGCCGCTCCCGCCGTGGGAACCGACCCCGGCCCCGGTGAGTCCCTCCCTCGACCCCCACCCCCTCCCTGACCCCGCATCCCTTCCCTGACCCCCACCCCTTCCTTGCGCCCTCCATCCCCTCCCTGGCATGCCCTCTCTGCACCCCCCTCAAAACTTCCCCGGGTGTGCAGAGCCGTGGGGCTCATTTTTGGGGAGGGGGGAAGCTGTACCGCGGTGAGCTGTACCGCTGAGCCCTCCCTGCCCCTCCCCGGGGATGCGCCGGGCCAGCCCGGGGGTGCCTGATGGGGAGCCCTCCCCAGCCTGAGTGAGGAAACTTTTTTGGTGAGATGAGTTTTTCCTCGCGTGGGGGCTCAGCGGCCGGGGGTGCAGGGTAGGGGGAAGGATAGAGGTCTCGGGTGGAGGCGAACCACTCTTCCCCCAGCTCTGCTTTTTCCAGAGGGGGACCTTTGAGATGCAGTGGGTGCGTACGAGCCCCCGGCCCGGCTCCCCTCCCGGGATGAAGCTGCTTCAGCTGGAATCCCTTCTCTTCTCCTTCCCCCAGTGGAATGGTGGTTTGTAGAGCGCTCGGGATTGCCACGGCTGCAGAGTAATCCGAGCAGCAGCTGGAGGCTCCGCACCGCCTCCCGTGCCCGGCTTCGGGGCTTTGATTTCACACAGGGCTCCCTGTCTCCCCTCCTCTCCCTCCTCCTCCTCCACTTACTCCTCCTCTCCGGGCCCTCCCCCCAACTCTCGGGAGCGAAGAGAAGATTTTTGGTGGGTTTCTGGTGCTGGGCGGCTCGCAGGGTTTTTCAGCTTACTGAAGGTAAGGAGAGAAAGGAGAAGGAAAGGCAAGGAAAGCTTAGTGGGGTTGGCTGGGTGGGTTGAACAGGCTGGAAGGTGCAGAGGGTCGTCTTTTCCCTCCGGGTTACATTGATAAAGGCATGGCAAAGGCATTCCTGCCTGGGAATTTCCCATGTGTAAGTGGATTAAGCTGACGGGGAAGGTGCGTTTGGGAAGCGGGGAGAAGAAGCCGAGCAAGATTTATTCATTCTCTCATTGAAAAAAAAAAAAAAAAGGAAGAGAGAAAGAATGAAAGAAGCTGCTGGGTGTGACTTCTGAAGCAGGAGGTCAGAAAGCCCGGGGTTCCCCTGACAGTGCACACACCCTGTAAACTTTTAAGCAGCTCCCAGGAAACTTGTTATTAATGCTGCAGTCATTAAAAGGCGCAGCCCACGGCAGATTTATTAGCTCAGTAAACCACAACACGTGCCAAGCTCTCTGGAAACAAAAGGGTCTGTCAACTTTACTCCTCTTGCCTGGGATTCGGGGAAGGTTGGGAGGAGAGCGGTGGGGATGGAGCTGGCGGCTTTTGTCGTGGGGAAGTGGCATCGGCCCCGCTAAGCAGCGCTCCCCGGCACGGATCGTGGAGGCAATTCCGTGGCAGCGAAGACACAGGAGCGGCTGTGAGGAAAGCACAGCGAACCCTGCTGAGCTCACGGTGCTGGTCGCGGCAGTGGGACGAGCAGCCCCCGGTCTCCCGAATGGAGAGCTTTCCCCGTGTGCCTGCCATGATAAATCGGCTGCCGCTCGCCTGAATAACAGCATTCACTGAAGTTACAGTAGGAAACTTGTCTGGCTGGACACTGTGCCATTGCTGTGCGGAGAGCGGCCGGTGCCGATAGCTGGCGTGGCGCTGAAATATCGCATTGATCGCCGCTCCGAAGCTCGGCTGGCAGCGCCCGGCTATTGCAGCGTGAGGAGCGCCGGGGAAAGGCAGAGTTGGACCGTCTCGCCGGTCTCTCCGGGAATGAGAAGCACGCTGGATGAAGGACCGGAGGAAGCTGGCACGTCCGTGGGAGGATTTGCAGGCTACACTTGGCTGCGGGCTCGCTGCCGGCAGCCAGGCGCTCGCAGGCAAAGCGCGTCAGTGAGCGGCATCGCCCTGGTGCGGGGCACGGCCCGCGTCCCATTGTGACCCGAGGGGAGCCAGTCCCAGCCTCTGTCCCGGCCAGGACGTGGGAGGTGCCTGCTCACACTCGGGTTATAAATGCCCCGGGCAGGAGCTGCCGCTTCCCTGCTCCAGAGGCGGCGGGTGCGCGGGGTGAGCGATGCTTGGCACCGGGGCAGGTCGGAGGCTGGGTGGCAGCACTCAGACGGATTTTCCCTTGCGGCATCCTGGAGCAGGGCAGACCTTGCTGGTTTGTGAATGAATTCGAGCAGCTGCTGTCAGAGGCAGTGGGGAGCAATAACAAAACGCTTGGAGGGAACGAGGACGTGACAGACATCCCAGGGGGCATTAATTTCTGATGACAAGCTGGACTGGCAGGAAAGGCTGCAGGGTTGGGGTGAGGGTCTCCTGCACCCCTATTCTTTATAGCCAAGTGCAAGGATTAAACTAGCATTGAATGGGTGAGAGGAAAATGGGAGAAAAATGAAAAAAACCCAAAACATTCAGAAGTTTTTAGGTTTCTTTGTGAATTTTTTTTTTAATATAGGGTAAAGCATCCTGTGCTCCCCCAGCCACACAGTGAGCAGCAGTGTGTGCCACCCCTGTGCAAGACAGAGCTGGGAATAAAAGGTGAGCCATCGTCTTCCGGAGGTTTAGAGTTTTCCCTCCGTCCCTAACTGCTATTTTTTTTTTTATCCCCTTTCAGTCTCTCCTACTTCCTCCTCCTCCTTCTCGTCTCTTGTTAGCTGGTTGGTGGGGAGAAGCAGAGGCTGGAGGGTGGGATGAGACAAGGCATCCTTGTCTGGCAGCCCTCCTGACCCCTGGCAGCCCCGGGCTCTGCATAGTAGCCACAGCCCTGGCTGCCTTGGCAGGCTATCCAGAGAAACTTCCAAACACCTAGATGCTGAGGGCAGGGAAGAGATAAAGGCTGGCTAGGGTAAGCTGTTTCTTGTCTTAACACTTGGCACCTGGACCTATCGAGGCCAGTGTAAGAACGGCTTGGCCATTCATTACAAGGAAATCTTGATATTTTAATTTTTATTGCAGTTTTTATATATATATTTTTAAATTTCCTGGGAGTTTCCACCGTATTCATGGTGTGCAGCAGAGGGGAAGGAAATATGTGCTCTGGGAATCACCCCAGCCCCCTGTCTGCTTGCAGACACTGCAAGAGATTAAACCATCCTGGCTGCCTTAGCATGGGACATTCCTGAGTTGCATTAAGCAGGCTGGAAATCTCCTGTCAGAGCAGCAGCAAACTGGAAAAAAGGACTTTTATCTTCACCATAGCTGACAGAGGGCCATGTGCTCTGTGTAATAGCTGAGTGCCAGTGTCAGTGGGGTTTCTTTTCCTTCCCCTTTCTCCCTTCCTGATTCTTTTTTTGCAGTCTGTGTCTCTGTGATGGTGACTCCTCTCCTTTCCCCTGATCCTTGCCAGCAGCTCAAACCCAGGGGTAGGGAGAGAAATCATGGAATGGTTTGGGTTGGACCTTAAAGATCATCCAGTTTCAACATCCCAGCCATGGGCAGGGATACTTTCCACTAGATCAGTTTATTCAAAGTCCTGTCCAACCCAGCCTTGAGCACTTTCAGGCATGGGGACTATTTTTTTTTTTTTTACCTCATATAAGATAATCTTCCTCAGGAAAAATTGAGATTCAAACTCCTGTTGTGACAGATGGATCAAAACAGATGTGTTTCCTGAACTCCATCTGAGGTGACACACGTGTATGGGGCTTGTGTCACTTGTCTCCAAGTAGGGCAGGACATGTTCCTGACTCCAAAATTGCCTGTTTTCCTCCCATCCTTGAGAATGTCTGTAGCAGTCAGCATGGTGAGGTCAAACTTCACAGAGCAGGATAGAGGAAATCCCTTCTCCAAAGCACTTTAATCCCACTGCAAAATTCAGTTTACATACAAGGTACAGCCCCTGTATCTATCCAGGACCAAAGCACTGCAACCTCTTGCAAGAAATCTCCAACTCAAAGAATTATAGGATCATAGCGTAACTGAACCTGGCCAGTCTCATCCATCCCCGTCCCTCTCCCCTGGCCAGGCTGCCCATTTTGCAGAGGCAAGGCAGAGGACTGCTGTCCAGGATGGTAGGAGCTGGACATGTACCCAAGGACATTGGTAACATTTGGCTGGACCACTCATGGCAGTGGCCAGTGTTGGGGACTTTTGTGGCCATCTTGGCTTGTGCTCCCTTCCCAGTTAAACTGGTGGGACTTAAACCTGGGGGTGATAGCCCCATCCCCACACAGGAGTGCACGCCTCTCCAGCCCAGTGCTACTCATCCTTAGAGTGTCAGGAGGGAAACTGAGGCACATAAATGGGGACTCATGGTAGCACCAGTGGAGAGAAATTGGTCCTGATGGGGAAATGGCTCTCCCAACCCACTTCAGATGACCTTTCTCCAAAATCCTGCACCAGCCAAGAGGGACTGGAGGATCCTGGGCAAGGAGGGGAGGAAAAGAGCTGAGGAGATACTGCACATCATGGGGGCAATGAAGCATCTTCTGCAGTGGGAATCGTGGTGGGGATGACACACTGCTGGTAAACCCTTTATCAGCTCTACCTACACCCTTTTCCCTTCCCAAATCCCCCCTTCCCTACTAGGTGTAGCAAATGTCTCATGTGCTTGGCTGGGGTGGGGGCAGCTCCTGAAGCCCCAGCTGATGCTCTACTGAGCAGTTTCACTGGCACTCATTGTTTGCAACATCACGATGCAAGAATTATTGGAGAGGGGGAGCGAAGAAAGGCCATGAGGGGAATGAGATGTGAGCCTCCAGCTGTGCTGTTTGCAACAATAATGGCCAGGATTGTATTTATTATCTCCTCAGTGGAGGGTCTGCAGCTGCACACTGAGAGCCACAGACGGCAAAGGGGCCCAGAGATTATTGTGCATGGAAAAAAAAACCCAACCACAAAAATAAATAAAAAGCCCACAAAGAATCCCTGGAGCAGTGCCAAGGGGCACCCAGCTTAACTCCCAGTCTCCTTATTTTGCCCTTCTTCACTGAAGTCATCAGACCCGCAGGGCTTTTAGGAGAAGAGAGATTAAGGGTCTGCAGCTGCTGCCTTTCAGAGAGCTAAAGCTGCATGGGGTCCTCTTAAAATCCTTCTGCCAGGGCTGGAGGGGTTGGCCAGAGAGGTTGAATTTCTTTTCCCTCTCCTTCCTCATGATTTTTTCCAGTGCTGGCTGCACCATGACCAAGGCATGCTGTTAGAGGCAGTTCTTAGACCTGATCTGCAGCCACTCTGTTCTAATGGATTCAATTCTCTTAGAAGTCTTTTCCAACCTTAATGATTCTGTGATTCAAGGAGAAAGAGCTGAAAAGCCATTAGAGATACAGGATGATGGGGCTGTGATGAGTTGTTTGTCCTTGGTGGGATGTGTCTCACCAGGAAGAGCAGAGGCAGCACCCTGGGATGTATCCCCTTCTGCTCCCTCGTCTCTCTGTTTCCTTCCCCCTGCCCAGCTCATCTTCTCCAGGGGAACCCATCCATGTCTACCCATGCAGCGTGGTCTCTCTGCAGCTCAGGCCAGCCCTCTGGGGTGATTGGAAGCAAACCTGATCAGGAATGTGGTGTACATCCATAGGCATCACCCCTGTCCCTCATTGACCAGAGAGCTGCGGGCAGGTCCTTGCAACCTGCACTTCCCTGGCATGGAACATGGTACATGCCATCCCAGGGACATGCACGGCATGTGGCAATTCCCAGCTGGGCACAGTGACATGGCTGATCAGCTCTTCTAGCAGCTAAAACCAAGAAGTATCCATTGTGGGTAGGAGGTTTCCTCTCCCCGTGCTGCACCTCTTAAGGTTCCTCACTGGCATATGGTGTTCATCTTGGAGTGCATTCCTCTGGAATTATATCATGTCTCTGGGAGCTGGAGTGCAGCAAAAAAGTATCACTGTAGCAGGATCCAGCCAGGGGTTGGCTGTCAGGTGTGTGTCGCCACGGGGTGAGCCTCTAGGAGAAGCTTGCTGGGATCATTTTCGCTTTCAGTAATTGACTGTTTAAGAAAGAAGGAGGGTTCAATCCTCTCAAGGTTACTGCTGTGGTTTGGGTAAAGCCTGGATACTCGCAGGCTCCCTTCATGCCTCACAGTGGGTTCTTGGGCACTGGAGGTGATGGGGCAGGTCCTTCACCAGATCTTTTTTCTGCAAAATGCACTAGGACTGGCATAAAACTCTGTGTAAACCTCTCCTTTGGCTATGAAGCACCATGTGAAGGGCTGGTCTGTTCCCGAGCTGGTGCCAAAATAACAGAGACCTCCCATTCTGGGACATGTTGCTGTGATAAAAATTCTATTCGTGCTGAGTTTGAGATGGTTAAGAAAATATTTGTGTTCCTGGCCGAGATGAGGTCTCTGCTGTACTCATTGAGTGCCAGGATAGTGAGGCCTCCTGCTCCTGGAAATGCTCACAGTTAACAAGCAGAGCAGGGAGGACAAGAAATAGGAGTTGTTGCGGGTGAAAGAATTCAGGGAGGGAAGTGATTCTAGAGCAGGAGAAAGTCCTGAGCTCTTGCATCCCTTGCAGGCACCTGTTTGCTGATTCCATGCATCCCGGGCTGCTGGGAACCAGTTGCAGCTGCCAGAGCTCCCAGTTTGAGTGGTTCTGCAGCTGGAATAGCCAGGAGGCAGTGCTGAGGCTGGGATGCTCACATCCTGTCTGCTCCCAGAAAAGCCTGTGAATCCCTCCCGGTGCTGCACCACTCCAACACCTGCCTTCCCCTGCCCCCAGCCACTCAGGATGCCTGGCAAGCAATTTCCTTTTGGGAATGCCCCCTCTGGGCACAAGCACAGCTTGACTTGAGGCTGGAGAGCAAAATTGCTTTCAAAAGCCACAGGAGACTAATTCCTCCACCTGGAAATAAACTGCTATTCAGCTGACAGCTTTCTGGGCTGATCAGAGAAAAGGGAATTTTGTGCAAATCCCGATGCTACAGTGGTTTAATTCCTAATTTTCCTGTCCTGGACTTGGCACCAGTATTTTCCCACTTGAGGCAAAATTCCCTGCAGTTGGGCTGCTCTTCCATCACAAAATGCATCTTTTATAGGCACAAAGCTTTCGGTGTGGCAGAATTTGTATTTCAGCCATGGATGTTAATGACTTGGAAGTTACTGTATAGGCTGGCAGACCTGCCTGCTCATGTTTTCCTTTTGTCAGATCCCAAAATACACCACCCCACACCTTGATTTCCTCCTCCAGGGGGAATGAGGGATGCCTGAGGAGGAAGATTGCACAAGTAGAATAAACTACTACCTGTTTAAACACTAGGATGATAAATTATCTTTGGCCTCTTGCAAAGCAGATGGGAATTGTGACATTAACAGCTATAACAAAGTTTATTTTAATAGGTCTTTCCATTTCTTTATTAAATAAAGAATTCTTTTTTACATTAAAAAGAAATAGAGCTGAGTCTTTCAGCCAAGCAAGCCTTTCAGTCTCTTTTCCCAAGTAACACGCAATAGAACAAGAATAAACAGCCTCAAGTTGCACTGGGGGATGTTTATATTGCAAATTAGGGAAAATTTCTTCACCAAAAGGGTTGTCAGGCATTGGAAAAACCTGCCCAGGGAAGTGATTGAGTCACCATCCCTGGAGATATTTAAAAGATGTGCAGATGTGGCACTTGGGGACGTGGTTAAGTGGTGGGTTTGGCAGTGCTGGATTAACAGCTGGTTTCAATGATCTTAGAGGTCTTTCCCAACATAAATGATTCTATATTTCTATATTTGAAAGCAGATCCATAGTGTGGAGCTGTAGGGTTTGGAGGTGCTTGGCTCCCTCTAGATCAATCCCACACATTTTCTCTGCAGCTCATGTGGGTTGAGGGGCTGCTTGGCTTTGCCTTTGGGGTTGTGAAATGCTTTTGATGCTTAATTTAGTTTTGCCCTTGCTAATCTTATCTATCCCATCCCCTGTTACATCTACAAAATTCTCCCTAAAGGATGGAGAACATGATTGGATGCTGCCAAGTCATTGCAGTTTTGGCTCAGCAATTTCTGTAGAGAGAGGAGCAAAGTGAATGGAGATGCCTAAGATCTGGGAAAAATGTGGAATAATGTCTTGTTTTTTTCATTCTTTTCCCCTTCTGGCTGTCCACAACCCTTATTCCATGGGGTTTGGTGAGATTCAAGTCTTGCAAAGACAAACTTGATGCAGAGCAATGGTGTTCTTGTCTAGATCAGGAAGTAGCATCTTGTCTCTGTTTATCCAGTTTCTCCACTCCTCACTGGTTTCCACTTGAACATAAAGCTGTTGACTTCAACATTTTGAGTGTGACCATCCAGCCAGTTCCTTATCCACTGAGTCATCATCCATCAAATTCATGTTTCTCTGTAGAGATTAAGATGTTGTGTGGATCAGTGTCAAATGCTTTGCACAGGTCCAGGCAGATAATGTCAGTGGCTCTTCCCTCATCCCCAGCACTGTAACTGTGTCATAGAAGGCTGTGAAATTTGTCCAGCAGGATGTGCCCTTAGTGAAGTTATGTTGGCTGTCACCAGCCACCTCCTTATTTCCATGTGCCTTAGCAAAGTTTCCATGAGGATCTGCTCCATGATCTTGCCAGGCAAAATAATTAAAGCACAAAGGAATCCATAGCAAAATCTTCTCTTTTTTTTTCTTTTGCATTCCTTGCATTTCATTCTGATTTTTCTCAGGGAGCAGGAACATGGAGCAAAAAACATTTAGGCACCTGAAGGATGCCTTTTTGCTCCTGCTTAAGCCCTTGGTGTCTCTTTACATTGAGCCAGGAGGGCTAAAGTCAGCACCCCAGTGACTGAGCTTCCCCTCATCTTAACACTTGCATGCACTGGTGAGGGAAACAGGGCTGCTGTCTTTATATCCTACTGGAAAATTTGGGATAGCTCTGCTGTTCTGTGCAGCTTGGAAATTCCCCCTGATAAAACCATCCGTGTGAAGGGTGATAACTTATCTCCTAAAAGTGACTTGTGCAATGTCTCCTGATGGAGGCCTCCATGAAATCAAGTGCAATTTGGAAGAGCCAAGAGACAAATTCTCATCCTGCTGTCACTGAGACCTAGAGTAACTTCATTGAATTCTCTTAAACCCATCTAACAAATGCAGGATCAAAAAAACATAAAAACCAGGTACTTCTTGGATTCCCATTAGCTCTCTTCTCCCTAAACCCCAGAAGTATTAACACTAGGTATAAAACCAAGACTGTTTGCAAAGTGTCTCCCAAACCAGCAAACAACAAAAAAATAACTAGCAGGTCAGAAAACACTGTTCCCATTTACACCAACAATTTTTTTGTGAGGTTTAATAATATTTTTCAAGAGCTCTTTGTGGCATTTGTGTGGGGAACTCTTCTGCAGGAAGAGCAGGTCTGAAGCAGGCGAAGCAAAATCCCAGATGACCTTTACTTTCAAAAGATTCACACGAAAGAAAAACACCAAGAAAAAAAGGGTAGCATTGTCAGCAGCAGTCTCTTTATTATGGGAGGGGTGTGTGTGTCTGCAGCAAGGGTTGAATGGTCTCTGGCTGTAGGCTGGTTTGAGCTGGTTTTGCTGCCTGCTCAAATTGGCACATGGGATCTGGAGACCCGACCGCGATTGCATCTGTGGCGTCATCTGGGCTCAGCCGGGAGAGTCCATGCTGGAAAAGTGTGGCTGCTGCTAGTGCTGCACTTTAGTCGGTAATTATTCTAATTTTACAGAATAATTAATGGGTGGAGAAGGGGGTAAAGGTCTCTCATGCAATTTTGTTGTAGAGAAGCAACTCTGGAGCATTCCACTGCTCTGGAGCTGCTGTCCCAGCTGCCACTCAGACTCTATGATATTTAAAAAGATAAAGAGCCAACTTTCTTTTTTTTTTTTTTTTTCTCCTTCAGTCTGGAGGATTTATGGCCTCTATCATAACCTATGCACTTTTTCACTTTCCAATAATGTTCCTTTTCCCCTGACCCCAATTAGTGCTGGCAGCCAAGTGGGCCTGGTGAGCTTTGCTATAAAGATTTTGTTTATTTCTTTATTTGGCTGAATACAAGAGAGAAAAGACAATGCCAAAATTTTCTTCCTGAAATATTGTTGCTAATCCAACTCTTCTCTCCTTTGCCAGAACATCAACTCTCTTTGGGGTAGGTGGGGTTCAGCCTTTCCTTTTTACCTTTTTTCTTTGAAATTTGCTCTATTTGCTGCTAATTTAGAATTAATATTGGCAAGAAACTTGGAAATCACCAGGCTCTGTCCACCATGCCTTTCAAATTCATGCCATATCTGATCTGATCTAGTTGTAGGCTGCTGTGAAAAAGACAGACACTGTTTTCCCCACTCTTCTGTGAGAGCTGGTAACCCTGTGGATGGTCACTTGAATTTGCTGGAAAACTGACCCACCAAAGGGGAAGGAGGACAATCAGAGGGGGTTTTGTTGGATGAGTGAGCCAAACTGGTTCATCCAAGTGCAGCTGGTAATTGGGTGGGACTAGGGTTTGGAAGATGCAGCCAAGAATGGGGTGGGAAGCAGTAACCAGGGAGAATGGGCATCCTGCTCTGTCATGGACAAGCGAGAGAGGGATAAGATGCATCTCCAGGGATGTGTCTGGTTTTAGGTTGTTTTCATCCCCTTCTGGAGCAATTTCTTTCCCTTCACCCCACCTTAGAGACAACCTGGTGGTTTGGGGGTTTTTTTGCACTTCTTACCTCCGTACCTCAAGCTTCATTGATTGAATTTGGGCCTTTAGCCCCAGCCCGAGCTGCATTTCAGCCAATGTTTTGTTCAGGGGCATGTTGAGGGAGGCTGAGGGAAAGAAGAATGAAGAATGGGGCAGCTGTTTCCCGACTCCATCAAACAGCAAACTTTAAACCACCTCCCCTTGTATTATTTCTTTAATTAGTCATTGATTTTTTTTGCTATGGGCAATTCTAGCTTGGTGGTTGCCAGGGCAACTGGAGGTAGCCTAGGTAGCATCCTCTTAATATCCGCATTCTCAAAGAGGGGGACCAGTCCCCAGGCAATGGGCTTTCATCCAGGGAGGATGTGTCAGCTGATCTATCTAGTGGGAAAATCCTTTAAGGGAGAGGAGAAGGAAGAAATCAAGTCCAGTGAGAAGCATGAATTTGCAACAACACTATAACAAATTTAACAAAGCTTTCCTCTCTCCCGCCTCACTCCCTGACCATCAGCTGAGACCTAGCCTTCCTCTGCAATCTGCTTTTAATGTTGGGGGCTTTTTGGCTGGGAAATCTCAGTGTGAGTTTTCTGGGTGAGTCCTGCCACACAGGATTGCAGTGGATGAGCACAGCAGGGAGAAGGCATAAGGGCATCTGCAGGCTGAAGAAGGGATGTGGGATCTGAGGCTAAGTCTGGCATTCTGCTAGGAGCTTGGTCCAACACTGGCTCCATTAACCACCACAGACTCTCATTAGGGCTGTCCCAGAATATTTGCCTGCAGAAAGGATGAGCAAGATACAAAGATCAGTGGCCTGAAGTCATTACAGGCACCTGAAACATGTGGGATGGTATTTCACCCCCAGCAGTTCCAATTGCAATCAGGTATAACAAGACCCCTAGAGCTGCCAGATGGCCAAAACTTATCACCAGGATCTCTCCACACCTCAACAGCTGTAGAAATGAAAAGGGCATGGCTGAACCAGCCCCAGGGTGGGCTGCTTTCTCCAGGTGACCTTCCCCTCACTATCCAAGGTGATGGTGCCAGTGGTTTCTCGCCCATGGTGTTCCCCTGGGTGAAAGTCCCCACCAAAAGATAACTCCTCTTCCTTTTACCAGGGGATACCTTGGCTTCCTGCCTTTATCAACAAAGCAGCTTGTGGGCAGCAATCCAAAGGCGTTTTGGTGCAGTTTCAAATACACACTGTACACAGAACTGTAAATGCCTGCAGCGTGTTTCTTTCCCCATTTCAAAGAGAGCTATTGATTGCTCCACAATGATAAAACATGCCTGTACCTGACTAAGCTCTTTGCTGATTATCTGGCAATGCAGGAGTCTCTTTCTCAGACTGGAAGATGACCAGTAACTCTATTTCCCCTTTCTTTTATCAGAGCTATAAACCAAGTGTCATGTTAGCCTATGATGCTCTGAGCTGCTCCATAAGGGAGTTTTTAACTAGTACTAATAGATTGTATCCCATCTGCAAAGCAATTGCAGAGCTAGTAAGGGAGAATTTGTGGCAATGCTGTGAGGAGGGAAGAGGCAATAGATGCTGTGCAAATACTTCAGCTGAGCTTTGCATACTGCATTTCAGCTGTATAATGTTTTGTCTTTGCTGCTGGCTGAAGTGATGAATGTTGCAGTGAGAGTCACTGTATCTGCCCACTTCTGGCAATCGTTTTTGAGGCTGATCAGGAGGGGAATTCCCACGTCAAAAGGGTTTGAGCAGCTGCATATGAAAGCCCAGCACTGGTTTTCATTCTCTCAATTCATAAAATCATAGAATAGTTTGGGTTGGAATAGACCCTTTAAAGGCCATCCAGTCCAACTCCCTACAGTAATGAGAAACATCTTCAACTAGTCCAGATTGCTCAGAGCCCCATCCAACCTGGACTTGAATGTTTCCAGGGATGAGGCATCTCCCCCTCTCTGGGCAACCTATGCCATTGTTTTGCCACCTTCAGACTTCTTCCTTACATCTAGTCAGAATCAGCCCCTGTTTAAGTTTAAAACCATTATCCCTTGTCCTACCACTACAGGCCCTATTAAAAATCTGTTCCCAGTTAAATTAGGGCTTTGGATTTGTTCCTCTTACTTTTTTTCAGATGCCCCAGAAGGAGGCAATGAAGGTTTTAGCAATGCTGAGAAAGTAAAATTTCACACTGCTGAGCCTTTGGACTTCCTGGTGTATGATCCAGCTCCCACCAGAGCTAAAACAATTGTATGAGGAAATAAGCTGCACTTTTGAAGGAGAAGTAGGGAGGAGCTTTCCATGTAGAGACATCAAGTGGGAAAAGCAACTGAGTGGAATTTGAGAGAAGAAATATGAGTAGACTGGGCCAATACCAATGTAGGTACTTCCCTGTTCATAAGATGTTTAACATTTGAGGTTTTGCAGTTTTAGTTTACAAGGAGCTCCCCACTGCTGTAACTTCCCCTGGCAATAAAACATTTCAGTGCCATCCAAATGCAGCTTCATGAAAAAATAAAAATAATAGTATTTATTTTAGGAGGTACTGCAGAAGGGAGCAAGATATGTCTGTCTGCACAGAACCAGAGAGGATCAGCCTTGATTTCATTAGGAAAGGGATATCTGGAAATGTGTCTGCAGAGAAGAGCCCTGCCCCCTGTGTCCCCTCTGCACACATATGTGTTTTATTAAGAAACAGTTGAGATGGGCTGAGGCTGGGGCTTATCTTACCAATTTTCTGTTGTTTCTATAGAATAATGGACCCCAGAGGATTGCAAGTTGGCCTTTAGCAATGGTTTAGTTGCAGGCAATTTGGCCAGAGTCCCACTCTCTGCTCTCTACTTGCAGGAGTTATGGGAGGCATTGCCATACAACTCACATCAGTGATCTGGACAGTATTTTTGCAAGTTTTCCCCCTTTGCACTTCTTTTGCTCATTGGAAGTAGTCCCAGTGAGCCTCCTGGGAATGAGAGCAGGGCCAAGAAGACCATTCTGGGAGAGAAACTGACAACAAGGGGTGGGTGAGGGGAGATGAAGTGTGAATTTCTAGGAAATTGTCTTGGGAAGGTGCAAGGACTGTGGGAAGGAATCTCAGCCAGATCAAAGGATGTGTGGGAAAGATGATACTGCAAGGAAGTTAATGAAGTGCTTTTGAACAGTGGTGGGAAAGGTAAGAATAGAGACCAGGGAGGCTGAGGTGGGGATGGGAACATTCATTTAAAGGGGATTTCTTTTACTGTTTTCTGGTTAAGTGAGCAGTTGGCACGTGAGTGTCTGTTTATGGCCAGCAGTGTAGCCAAGGACCAGTGCTGATGGATCTGCTTGTCTGGTTTGGCGAGATTTTTTCTGTTTCCAGCCCTCTGGAGACCTTGTTTGTAAGGCATGAGGAGTCATCACCCATGATTGCAATAGGAGCCAGTGAGAACAATCCTTGCTGCCTCTGCTGACCTGCAGGTTGCTGGCATGCTCCAATTGTACCCTCTCCAGAGATGCAGAGCTAAAGCGTCTTTTGGCTGTCTCTTGAAATCATGCAGCTGTTGTTGCCCACTGTTGTGTGGATAAGTTGTTAGGATATAATCTGAAGAGGTTCAGCAGAGCTGGAGGGTACAGATGAGCTCTCTGCCTCTCTTGTGTGAGATGATGGAGAGATGGAAATGTCTTGGAGAGAGAAGGCCAAAACCAAAGCAGGGGAGAGAACTCTTTTCTTGCTGGCACTGTTAATCAGAGAGAATATTTAATGCAATTAGCAGAGGCTCCCCAAATACTCTATATGGAGCAAATTGTCTCTTTCCACTGTGCAGGGGACTGGGCCCAGCACAGCAAAGGTTGGGTTAGACTGAACAAGTCTTGGTTCCTCTGCTCTAGTAGGAGCTGCCACCTGGCCAAGGAGAGTCATTTTCAGCCACCTGTTACAAATCCAAACTAAAATTTGCATCTGGAGTGCAAGTAAGGGAGATGTGATGTCCATTTGGGCAGTCAAGAGCTGGCCTTTTCAGCTGTTCATCCTGGACGTTGTTTCGAGGATGCTGTTGCCTGTAGGAAATTTACATGGAATTTTGTTTTCTCCTCTCCCAATAAGGCCTTTAGACACTTAAGGCTCCCATAGCCTAAATTATTTCTCCGACATGTCAATGCAAGGTCCTGAAGGCAGCGCTCCCAAATCTCACAGAGATGCCCTGACATGAAGGATCTCTGTGTGCTGACTTTTGCCAGGTTGTACAATGACTCATTGTTTGAGCTGTCATTTAATTTCTTCCATGGTCAAAAGCATATATGTTTGATAGGCTTTAAGGCAGCCTACTCTTCTTACTGCTCATTTCCAATTTTGTCTTAACTTGGTTATATCTGCAAAGACTGCTGACCCAATTTATTTTCTCCATTGAGTTCCCACTGGGGTTCATAACACAAGAGAAAAAGTGTTTGGGATATCCATGCTGTAAGGGTATGCTTAATCTCTCCCTTTGTAAAGAGAAAGGGCAAGACTGCATAAGGCAAACAGTTACACATCCTTCATAAAGTAATTTCTACAGCAATTAAATCTGTCTTTCTATTGTCTTGTTTTCCAGGAAAACAATGCATTTCCTGACATGGTTCAATTTGCTGCTTCTCCTTCCTTGTTTTGGTACCACCAAAACCTGCTTCCCTGGCTGCCACTGCGAAGTGGAAACCTTTGGTCTCTTTGACAGCTTTAGCCTGACCAAGGTGGACTGCAGTGGAATAGGCTCACACATTGTTCCTGTCCCAATCCCTCTGGATACCTCCTACTTGGATCTATCATCAAACAAACTGGAAACAATAAATGAATCGATGCTTACTGGCCCTGGATACACCACCCTGGTGAGTCTCGACCTGAGCTACAACAAAATTGCCAAGATTTCCTCCACAACATTCTCCAGGCTTCGGTACCTGGAGTCCTTGGATCTGAGTCATAACTCTCTGGAAGTCCTTCCGGAGGACTGTTTCTCCAGTTCTCCTCTAAGTGACATAGATTTGAGTAATAACAAACTTTTGGATATAGCTATGGACGTTTTTGCTTCAAAAGGTCAAGGCAAATCCCTGAATGTGGATCTATCCAATAATATGCTCCGCACAATTACAAGGCACCATGAAAAGAGCATCCCTAACATCCAGAACTTAAATCTTTCTGGAAACAGGCTAACATTTGTACCAAACCTTCAAGGCACTCCTCTCCGATATTTAAATCTGGATGGAAACCCTCTGGTTACAGTTGAGAAAGGACACTTCACGGGGCTGAAAGACTTGAACCATTTATCCCTCAGTGGCCTGCGTGGCTTTAGAGAGTTATCTCCTCATAGCTTCAAGGAACTCCAAGCCCTCCAGGTTCTGGATTTATCCAACAATCCCAACTTGAAGTCACTGACTGCTGAAGTTATCTTTGGTCTGAACTCCCTACAAGAGCTCAACCTCTCTGGGACAGGCGTATCATCTTTGCCAAAGACTTTGCTGAAATACCTGCCTTCCATCAAAAGCATCACCTTAGGGAAGGACATACAGTGTCTTAAGACTATCAAAGAAGGACAGTACCACCAACAAATGGGGCTGACCAAAAAAGAAGTCCTCAGCTGCCACGACAGCCACGGATCTGTAGCAGCAGCACCTTATGTTTCGTGATGAAAGCTGGAAGAGGATGGGGTGGGGCATGGTGGGTGGGGGGCCATGGGACTTGTACAGGTGTCGGACTGAGATGGCTTGCAGTGTGCCTTTTGTAAAACTATCAATAATTTATATATTTGTATTTGCCAAGAGTTGATTGTTTGTGGATTTTATAAACTCTCAAATCTCGGCCTGCATTGTCTGTGGGCTCCAGATTTTACCTGGTGTATTGAGGTCCTCACTCATCCCATTGGCTCAAGAGCAGTGATGCTGGACAATGGGGGAACAAGTTGCTCTGCAGATCCCAGGGCAGAGTCAACAGTCTGGAGTAAACCCTTCATGCCTCAGACACGTTTGTAGCAGCAAAACTGCATCTCTGCAGAGCACACAACAAAACGTACCAGCTCTGTAGCTGCTTGCATAAAAACCCATGCATCACCCTTCTTTTAATTATTACTCCCCAAACTGTGCCTTCTGGATGTTGCCTTCATTAGCAGCACCCTTTTCTCTGTCATGCACTTTCAGTCTTGAAGAAACATTTCCAGACAAACCTGAATGCAGGGTGCCCTTAACGTGCTGGGTTTTACATGTTATTTGCATAGGTGTGCAATGAGCACTGAGTAAGTCAAGACATTTTCCCACCAATTTCTCCTTGTTTTCCCACCTTGATCATTCTCATACCTAATTCACTTAGGTCCAGCTTTGGCAACCTCCTGTCTTTTTAACCTCAGTGAGCCTTCAGTCAGAGATGATGTGCAGCAGAGGAGTCTGATAACAACCACATCTCACCCAGGAAGTAGCCTGCAGTGAAGGAGGTTGCAAAGGGAAGAGATCATGTAGCCTAGCTCAGGAAAAAAAAAAATTAATAAAAGGAAAATAATCCCTCCTTCCTTTCAGGGGAAGCTTGGAAGGAAACTGACAGGGATTCTTTCTTGATGACCTTATCAAACCAAGACGAAGACCTAGAGGATATGAGAGTAAGTTGTTTCCAGGCTGACATTCCGCATCTGAACACAACATCTGCAGCTCATCTGGGCATATGTGAGGCAGCTTCCAGTGCCAAAACACTCTTGAGAACGTGCCAGGGGAAGAATTAACTAGTGATGCCTGTGGCTCTGGAGCACTTTGCTTATTGGAGAAAAGATCTTTGGGGTTTTTTCCAGAGTTGTGGCTTTTCTTTCACTCACACAGCTCCCTGGTTGCCGAGTGAATCTGATAAACTGAAATCTGATAAAAAGCCTGGTCCTCCAAGGTTTACTTTTTTTATTCCCTCCATTGCTGAAATGCTGGCAAAGAGGAACCCCTCTGAACCCTCTTTTTTCTCCAGTCTAGGAGGAAGTGGGAGAAGGCAGCACAGCATGACTCAGTGCCATGTGTGAAGCCTTAAACTTGCCTATAGGAGCAATGGAGGTGTCTGCTGAGGTCTGGTCCACATCTGGCATGCTCTCTGTGGGGGGATTTGAGGTTGTGAATGAGGGTCCTGCTTGAGCTGATCTGCAGTTTGGTCTCCAAACCCAGCCCTGCATCAGGGCCACCTTCAATGTTTGATTTAGGGAGATCCATGTAAAGATGATACAGATGTAAACTCATCTCACAACTGTCCTTGGGAGTGTTGGGACAAGCTCAGGTTTTGTCCCCAAAAGTCTTTGAAAGTGGAAACCCTGTTGCCCAAACCCACTGACTCCACAGAAGTCAGAATGAACACCTAACTTTGGACACTGAAATTTGGTACTGAGATACTCCCACATTTCCATCTATCTCCATTTCAATAATTTGTTTGGGGACCTTAGGGTGGGATTTTTTCTCCTTCCTTCAGTTTTCTGGCTTTTTCCCCTCTACTGAGCCTTTGCAATGTACGACCAGCCTTCACAATCACAGGAAACATGTTGATTTTCTTAAAAAGGCAATAGGGCTGCCTGTGGGCAGAGATCTGGAGGGGGAGAGAAACAAACTGCACTGCAAGATGGGGGCAGTTTGTGAGGAAAGAAGTGGGGGTTTTACTGGATCTTGCCTTTTTAAGAGAAATATTTTCTGCTGGCAGAAAATGTATTTTTTAGAAAAAACTGTTTAATTTTTTAAGCCTGTACATAGATGAACATTAGGGTTATCACCTACTGTCAAACTTACTGTCTTTGCAGCACTGTGGTAAATTTAAAACCCAATGTGACAATCCAATTGAAGACTGCAAGATTTCCTTGTGTAATCTCATGCTAGCTGCTAGCTAAACTAGTCTTAGCAAAAGCTGGCAAATACTATTGCTGTGTTAGTTTGTTTTTTTTAAAGAACCTTGCAGCGCTGTAAAGCTTTGTGATTACTCACAATATAATAAAGTGATTTGGAGGAGAATAAACCCAGATCCCCCAGATTTATTGCTTTAGTGCTGTGGCTGGGTCTGAAGTGTGGCACAGCTTCTCTCCTTGCTCTGCTGATCTCCATTGCCCTCACGGGTGTTGCAGCTCCAAACTGGGGGCAGGATTTGTCCCACGGTGCTTGGCTCACTGTGCTCTTCAGTGATGGAAAGGCTTGAAAGCTTCACTGGTTGACTTGAAGGAAATTAGGAACACATGGCAGTGGAGCAGCAGAGAGCATGTGGTGCAAATTCCCTGCTCCAGGATCTGCTCCAAAACTCGGGGAGCAGGTGGAGATTTCTTCATGGTTTTGACCAATCTGGGATACGGTCTGCTATTGTTGAAAGGTTGGATTTGCAGCAGGGGAGGGTGATGAGGAGAGAAATCACAAGACCGTGGAAGTGTTCAAGAAGATGTAGATGTGGTTCTTGGGGACCCGGTTTAATGGTGGGCTTGGCAGCGCTGGTTTAAGGGTTGAACTTGGTGACCTTAGAGGTCTTTTCCATCCCTAGGGATTCCATGATGCTGTGGGGGTACAGAAGTGATGCCACAGCACAGAAAGCTGAATACTCTGCCAGATCATGGAGTTTCTGGCAGTGAGACACACGAATCCAGGTTCAGCACCTTCCTCTGCAGAGCTGGGGCTGATGCACCAAGGGCTAAGACCATGCAGAGCCACTGCACCTAAAGAATAAACAGAAACCTCTCTGGAAGGTTCTTCCTGCTCTTAAAGAGCAAATTTAATTTTAAGCATTTCTTGGTGCTGTGTATAAAAGTGGCGCAATCAGAGACCCACTGGGGAAAGTGCCTCTGGGAAGCTGCAATGCTCCTGTTCCTCCCAAGCCTGAAGGAACAACTGCACCTTCCACCCAGTCAGGCAGACTTGCAGGCTGCCTGGAAGAGGCTGCTGGTCCTTCATCTGTTTCCCCAAAATATCCCATCCCTCAGGATGACGTACAGGGTAGTCGGATGACAGCCTGGGGTGTGAGATCACCAGGGAAGGCCAAATTTTGCTCACGTAACTATTATGGACTGCAGGGGAAAAGCCACAACCAACCATTAGAGATGACTGCTCCTCTAGTATCCACCACAAGGCTTTGACCATGAAGCTAAACCATCACAGTCCTTTGGGACTGAATCACTTCTGCCCTGGCGTGTGGGCTCAGTCAAAGTGGGGGAGAATGTCCTTCTCTCCTGGGGAAGGACAATATCCTGGGACCCGTGGGTCTGAAACTGTATTCTCCCACTTCCTTGTGAATGCCCCACAAACATGATGCTCTAGCACTCTTACATCTTGTCCCTCCCAGTACTCCTTTGCCCCCTTGTCTTAACCTCCGATTTTGCTACTGATTTTTATTCATTATTTAATTAATGACTTCATTTATTATTTCAACTATTGTTAATTAAAATATTGTTTTGAATATTATTTCTTATTTAAATAGCCTTTCCAAAGTCCTCTGAATGGGAAGAAACAGGCAAGCCTCACCCAGCAACTTGAGCCCCCACACTGGCCACGTGTATCCTCTCTGCACCAGCAGCACACAAACACCTGAAACAGCACAGATATCCCCACAGAGGAAGGGCACATGGGGTCTTCAGGCTTGGATAAACTGAGGAGGCCCTCATTCAAGGTTCCTGTCAGCTTGATAACACGGTGTGATGGACACCTGATGTCGGGCATCAACAGCCAGCCACGCCAGGAGAGCCAGCCAGGCTGGTTAGCTGCAAGCTTCGGCTGTCTCCACAACCAGCACAGCTCTGCGGCCAGATATGTTTGCCCTGGCAAGCAAGATGGGCGTTTTAATTAGAGGCTCAACATTTTTAGAAGCAGGAAAACCTCAGCAGAGGCTCGGCAAAAAGGCTAGGCTGGGTTAGGCAGGAGGAAGAAGTGACTGAGCTGGCATTTGCTTGTGGTGTTCTGTCTGCTGGAGAGTTATCAGCATCTCATCCCTCCTTTCCAGCAGGTGGGGGGAAGACAGTGAGGGTCACTTCCCCCCATCTGCCTTGTGCCCAGGGCAGCACAGGACAGAAATTCTTCTCTTTATTAGAGTACATGCACCTCTCAGTACCCAAAAACTCCCATTTTCTTCTCATCAGTCTGCTGGAGCCATTTCTCCCGGCTGTCAGCTGTCAGCCCACAGAAGTCCCTTGCTGACTGATTATGTGACTGACTTCATAACAGCAGTAGGTGCTGTCCCTTTTAAAAATAGCTGCTCCTCTGTACATTTTCCATTTTGCAGAAGGTTTTTATTTCCAGCACGTTTGTTTCACACAACCCTGGCTTGGTCAGGCGGGAAAGCACGGATGCACTCTTTCCATGCCAGAAAATAATGCTGCATGGCTGGGCATAATCTTTCTGCCTGCCCTGGGATCTGCCTCCTAGGAAAGGTTTGGGGCAGTGAAACCCTCTGACCCGTGCATGTTTATAGAGTTTTATTCCTGCTTCATCACGCCAAGGTTTCCTCTTCCTTCCTTTTTTGAGTGAACAAGCAGACTTGGGAACCTGATTAAAAGGTGAAAAATTGGAGCTGAAACTAGGCCATCAGATAAATCCTTTCCTATAATAAGCAGGGAGCTGGAGTACCAGCCCTTAATCATAGCCTTTGTCTCCCAGCATTTGTATGCCTGTGTGCACCCATCCTCAGCGCCAAAACAAACCCACCCCCCACCAGCCCCATCCCCACCCCTGCACTCACTGCCTTTCATTAACGGGATTAAAATAAAAGTGGTTCATGCTGCCACGGAGGAACACCCTGTGGAAAGCAGCAGTCCACTGTGCCAGGCGCTGTGCATCCCTCCAAAAAGCCCTGCCAGACACAAAGGGGTTTGGGCAGGGGAATGTGCTGCCACCTGCCCAGCTCCACCCATTCCAGTGCTCTGCCCTCTACCCTGGGTGCACCAGAGAAGGATTAATCAGTCTGGAAAAAAAACGGTGGTAACTTTCCCACCACCCTGGTGATGTCCTTTAACCCCCGCTGCTGCCTGTCTGGACCTCCGCGCCACATGCTGCCCTCCTTCCTCTTCCTCGTTAGAAGAAGTGTCACAGCACTTGCTGATAATTGACTGGGGCCATGCTGGGAATTTGAACCTGCACTTCAAAGAGATTGTTAACCTCCTTTTCCCGCTCTTTGAACTGCTTTGCTTTATTGTAGGTTAAGGGAAACACACAGCTCCTTCCTCCCAGAGCCTCTTTTGTTTGGGAGCGTGGCACATCAGAGCTGGTGGGTTTTTACCAGCAATGATGTTGGTAGCATGGTGATGCTAAGTGGCATGTGATGATGCATTTTGGGGCTTGAATTCAGAGGGGATTAAACACAAAGAAATGGTCCAGAGGTGGGCAAGGGCGACATCACCGTCCTGACATGGCATGGGGGGTTTTCAACCAATGGAGAACCTAGGAAGGGCTATAGGTTATGGGTTACTCACCCAGAAACTAAGTTCAAGTCCCTCTAGCATACTGGACTTTCTGGATGGGTTTGGATACACGAATGACAATTTTTATGAGGTATGTTTGAATGGTGGTTTAAGTTACCCTGTGACTGCAGGGCAGTAGAAAGAGGTTGTCCTGACTTTCCCCTACATTACGTGAAAGCTGGGATTTGTGTAGCCCTTCAAAGTACCAAAAAAAAGAACAAAGACCACCAGTTTTCGGACAGATCAGTGAGCTAAACCATCCCACACAGTCCCTAAAAAAAATGCACAGCTAGAAGAGGATGGCTGCCTGCAAAATGAGCACTACAGGTTTCTCTTCCCAACAGTATCTGGACTCTAAGAGTGATGGCTACACCCATCTTAGGTTCAAAACAGGTGTTCTGAAGGCTCCCAAGTACCTCTGAGCATCTTGTCTACTTATACCCTAAAACTTTGCCCTGTCTGGTCTGCTGAGAAGATAAATGTGTGTAGGACCGTGAGATGCTGGACTGTTAGGTTAGGCAATGTCCTGAAAGACAAGCTCTGCCTCACCAGACCTGTCACCTGCATTGGTAGCTCTCCACTGACCAAGGGGGTCATCCTTAGGCCTGTGGTAATTCTCAGACCTGCTGTCTCTGTCAAAGGTAAGAGACTTCTGAAGAGGCATCACTTTTTCTGTGAGATTCACTGAGGGAAACAGCTGCTGGTTTGGTCCTTACTTGCAATCTCCTTTGCAGGAACACAAGGGGCAAGGTTTTCCCCTATTTTGCTCCTAGTCCTAACCACTAGTGTAAAAATTCTTCATTTTCCCCAGAAGTATTCATTCAAGGAATTTTTCTCATTTAAATTTTTAATGAAGTGATTGTTTGCTTTCAAAAACCCCCCGCCCAACAGCTGCCTATTTGTCAGAGTGCCATCTGGGACCTGCATGCTATCTGAGACTGCAGAGGTGAAAATCCTCTTGAATAAACAGGAAAGGGAGAGGGCATGGAACATATACCTCTGATATCCCATGAGAAATGCCTGTGTAATCCATGGTGGCAATCATGTCACAATGCTATTTTTACCGCTGTTTGTTAAATGTCCTGTGGCAGCATCCTCAACCTCCCAAGGCAAATACTGCTCCATGTCTAAATTGGAAAGGATTCTGCCCCAGGGATCTTGCAAACAATATCCAAAAAGGATATTGTCACAGAAATATGAGACGATTAATTCTGTGTTTCAGTTAGTTTCCCCCAAAACACATCATAATATTGTATTTTTTCCTTGGTCATTTTAGGAACCCACAATGACTCCATCAGATCTCTATCTGCTGGCCCTAAGACTATCCTAATGGTGTGCCAAGCCTTTTGATAAGTCCAGTGGGCTTCTGCCTTTGGAATTTATTTCACAGCTCGGCTTGAATTCCCCAGTGAGCCACCTTTTCAGCCTAAAACATTCCCTGTAAAAATATTCATGTTTCCTCTTTTGCTCCTCAGCTCCTCAACACATACAAATCTACATTCACACAAAAATTCCTGCTCCACAAAAAATGTGAAGACATTTGGTGATGCCAGGGACAGAGGTGCTGTTCTGGAAAGAACACTACTAGGCCCACAATGGGTTTGGAGTTCATTGTTTTGAGGGAAAATAGTGCTTTTCTGAGGTGACTTTGCAAATACAGTTTGCTGGGTTTCAGCACTCCAGAAAAGCAGTGGTAGTGTCATAAAATCATAAAATGGTTAGAGTTGGAAGGGGCCTTTAAAATAAACCAAGTCCAATACCCCTCCCATGTGCAGGGACACCTTCCATTAGACCAGAGTACTCAGAACCCCATCCAGCCTGATCTTGGACGTTTCCAAGGATGAGAAGCCCACAACTTCTCAGAGCAACCTGTGCCAGTGCCTCATACCCTTACATCTTTCCCCTTCCTGAAGCTAAAAGCCAGAGCTACAAAGTATGCCTTTTTCCAGTATCCCAAAGCAGAGTGGAAGCCCCACAGCTGGCAGGGATTCCATCCCCGTGTCACCAAAGGGATATTGAAATTACAGTAACAGCCCCAGCAGCATGATGGACACGAGGTGGCAATTCTTTTCTTTTCTCTCTGCAAGCCACAGCAGAAGAAAGAGCTCCCAGGACAATCCTTGAGTCAGGACATGTCCCCTTTTCAGAGCCACAGATCCCTGTATTACCTGCTGCAGAAGAGAAGTTAGTGGCCCAGTCTGAAACAGCAGTTTCACATGGCAGAGCAGATACACAGTTTCCGGCAGAGCTCTGGAGCCAGCCAAACACCATTAGCCTAGTTTTTCAGCCAGGCAAGGAAGTCCTGGCTCCTGGCAGGTTTATTAGCTTTGGCACTGAGCTCCTCTGACACCCAGCCAAGGCGTTCTGGCTGCAGCTGGACCTGCCTGGCTTCTGTCCCACACGCTTGGGTCTCTCCTCATCACACTTCCCTTTGCTCTTGGTTCAGCTTGGGAAGTGCAAGACTGTGTGCCTGACCACCTGAGCTATGGGAATGGTTACAGACTTGGTTACTAGAGGGGCTGTTCAGACTCCAAACCTCTTGGATATCTAAAGAACCCTAAGGTTCAAACACTCCCTAGCAAAATACTTGTTTTTCCAAGAACAGAGATTTTCCTTCCATCTTACAAAAGTGATGCTTGGCATAAGCAGGGATGAACAATTTGTTATATTTGCTGTTATCATGTATCTTCCCTCCTTCAAACTCTCAAGATACTTTCGAAAGCCTAAACAAAAGCTGCATGGCTCTTCCCAAGGGTTGGAAGAAAGTACAAAACACCAGAAGCTGACAGGCTCTGGAGATCCACTACACACTAGAACTTTCCTGATCTTTATGAAACTCTACACTCAATATCAAATCATAGAATGATAGAATGGTTTGGAAGGGACTTCAGAGATCACCCAGTTCCAACCCCCCTACCATGGAAGGGACACCTTCCACTAGACCAGTTTGCTCAGAGCCCTGTTCAGCTTGATCTTGAACATTTCCAGGGATGGGGCATCCATAGCTCCTCTGAGCAATATGTGCTACTGCCTCAACACCCTTATAACAAAAAAAAAGTTTCCTTATGTCTAATCTAAATCTACTCCCCAGTCTCTAATCTGAATTTTTCCTAGCCTCAACCTGAGCAGGTGACTCCTCATCTTAACCCCTGCAGATGTGGTAACGAGGTCACAAAATTAATGACTGACAGGGAACAATGCTGAATATCAGCCACGTGTGAACTGCTGAGCCACTGCTGCAGGCTGGTTCCCTCATTAGCCACCTTCCAGACCCAGGCACAGCCTGGGATGCAGCAGATAGCATTTTTATCGGCTCTGCAGAAATTAATTGGGGAATCTGCTCTTCTCCCAGGCACCTGCTACATGCTGCAGGTGAAACATGGAGCAGACAGCATGCACAGGAAACAAAGGGGATGCTCTGTTGGCATGAGATAAGAACAGAAATTGCCCCATGATGGTGACATTGGTCACAAACTGCCTTATCACCAGGTAAATAGTGCTGGCAAGAGACAGAGCTTCTGCTGATCACCCTACACTGGGACAGGCAGAAGTGAGATTCTGGAGGAAATTAGGGTCTGGTTAGGGTGGCATGGATCCCCTTCACAGCCATGGCAGCAGAAGTGGTGCTGCCACACACTGAGCTGCTAAGAGAGATGTCAGGGTGACACATTGTCACTGCCTGTTTAGAAGCTGCATGCATTCAAGGGGGGAAAGAAATTATTAGTTAACACTTATTTTCATAAATAGTGAGACTTCTTCTGTGCTTGAGATGACTTTGTTAGGAAACCATGACACTGCACCTCCTCGTGGTGCCACTTTGCTGCCAGGAGAAGGGTGCACTGCTAGCATCATCAGGGATGAAAGTCATTACAAAACACAAAGCATGGCAAGTCTCTGGGCATTCCCAAAGCAAAAGCCTGGAGATCTCATATGAGTGTCTGCATATCACTTGGTCAGGCAGTGCCTGTCAATTCCCTGTAATATCTATATTGACATGAGTCAGCCAGACCTCCAGAGAAGTAGCACTGACACCAAATTCATCCGTGCAAACATATGGCACCGCACCAGAGCTATCAGAGCTAAAGGCAATGGCACTGGGAAAGAAGGGGATCAAACACATTCTTTCCATCCCAATGACAGGCAAAAGTCCTTTCCTTCTGATCTATCTTATCCAAGGAAGACTGATTTTGCTGGGGACAGGGAATGAGATGCAATTAAGATTCAGCCTTTGTCTCAGGTTAACTTCTTTCTGGCAGAAAAGTTTGGGTGAGTATGGGTCTAAATTGCTTTAAAACAAAGCTCATTCAGTAGATCCTTAACAGGGCAAGGCAGTCTGGCTCAGGCTCTGAAAGTTCCAGGCCTGAGGTTCAGAGGCATCCTTTTAAACATTTCATACATCCAAAGGCACTATAAGGTCAGGAATAGGCTGACCACTGGATGTGCTCAGCAGGGTCACAGGCAGTCCCTCAGAAATCCCTGACAGACTTCTCTAGTCCCTGTTTGGAAGAAGGCAGCATGACAAGGTGGATGGAGCTGAGAGCTAAGGATCTGCAGCAAGGGGGAATTGCCTGCTGCAATGGCATCTGCCAGATCAATAGGCCTGGATAACTCATTTCCAGGAGCCATCCAGAGATGTCCCAAGAGCCATCAACAGGAAATCTAATGAGCCTGGGGGAACCACAGGGAAAAGGAACGGGCTGGGACAGGCCTTAGGTCATGGCAATATTGGCAGAGTAGAAGGGGACAACCAGAAAGGTGAGCACCATCAGTCCTTAGCAAAACAACAGAGCGGTTAATTTGGGATTTCATCAATGAGCTTGCAATCTGGACATATGTCTATAAACAGTCAGATGGCAGAGCAGGAAACCTTCATCAGCATTCACCACACTTCAGCCCCTGAGCCTCTGCTGATAAAGGCAGCTGTGGCAGTGCCATACCTAGCTGTTCCTCCAAGGGATTCTGCTTTTTTCTTTCTAAACTGTATTAGATGAGATTAACAAAACGTGCATTAAATGGTGTCAGAACTGGCCCCTTGACAGATCTTGAAACGTGTCTGATGGTGTTGTAAACCTTTTTTTAACAGAGAAGGATGAATGTGGACAGCCATGGAGAAGAGGAAAGCAAGACCAGGCATGGAGGATTAAAGGGTTCAAAGCCCAGAGACAGGCTCAGGAAGATGGGCTGGGAAGGAGGCAGAGAAAGGAGGTGCAGGAGGACTTTAGGGGAGAGCAGACAGGGTTTGCAGAAGCAGTTCAAAGGTCTGTGGGATGAGAAATGTACTGGGTTGATATATAGGTAAATCCACAGGAGGAGAGAGAGTCAATGGGATGCCAACCTGGAAAACATATACCCTGACAGAAGCTATTTCACCCCTAAAGGGGGAGAGGCTGCCTTGAACTGCAGTGGGATGGATGAGTGCCAGCCAAGCTGATGTGCCAGAAGAGGCTGACAAAGATCTTGGAGCATACAAAATGAAGAAAGGACTCCTTCCTGCCCTAGTAGACAGCAGGAAAGGGCATCAGGGGGATGATGGGTCAATTCTGCTGGTCACACACCAGAGGCTGGGGACCTCACAGAGGGCCAGAGATTAGCTGCACACGAGTCAACATAAAGGTTTAGGAACGTAACCTTATTCATCAAAGAGAAGGCTGAAAGGGATCACTACATGTGAGTATTTACTTTGGGAAAAGCTGTCTGATAGTGAGGCAGAGAAGGGGAGGTTCTTCAGCCACACTGATAATGGAAACCAGACATGATAGGTGGAAGATAGAACTAGATTAATTCAGTCTTTGAAGTGGACACCAACTCACTGCTATGAAGGTAATTAAATATTGGAAAAGCTTATCAGGGAAGCTGCCAAGCCACCAGGGCTTCCTATGTTGAAATAAAGATTAGGTATCTAAAAAGAAGATGCTCTAATCCAATTTCTGGGAAAAGTCTATTTTCTGTACACATAAGGTCAGATAAGATGATCCTTGTGGTGCCTTTTGACAGTGCAGTCTGTGAATTCAGGAAGCATAAATTCCCCTGTGTGAGGAACCATCTTCATCTAGTACATGACGTGTCAGGCAAATCAAAGGGAAATACATAACAGGCTGAGATCCCAGCTCATAATGCTGAGAGCATTCAGCCAGTGCTGGGAAGAGAGCTCAGAAATTCCTGGCTCTTTTCCCATTAGCCTACTGGAAGACAGATTAGCCTCCACATTTCTTCAAACCTGATACAAACTGCAGAACTACTTAGAAGGGTTTGGTTTTGCCTGGTATATGTATTGCAATAGCAACAAAGGGATGCAGCCTGACTCTGCTGAATTGATAAATCTTGCTGAGAATATGAGCAAAAAAGCACTCATCTGCCACTTGGCAGGGACAGCAGCAAAACAGAGTCCACAGGGAGTTAGGGTGGTTGCCACAGGGGTGACATTAACACGTGAGATACTGAAAGGCAGGTGAGATGAACTCCAAAGACCCAGAGGAGGCCCAGACTAAAGCAGTCCTAGCAGACAGATATTTTTCTAAGGCAAAGGAAACTTCAGAGAGGTTCAAACTGCCTGCAAAAACAAGTTGCTGTGTGGTCTTCTACACTGTCTGACTGGAGATGATGCTAAAAAAATCCCAATTTTGCAATGTCACAGATGAAATGTGGTAGCCAGAAGTCCAGAATGGTGTTTTTTTCCTTTTTTTGTTTCTTTTAATGATATATCTTAGAGAGGAAAAAAAAAGTTGTGGGGCAGGGGGAGGGGGGGGAGGAGTAGGTAAAGATAAGACATGCTGAACCATGCAAAATAAAGCCAAAATGTTTCATTATGGACAGAAAGTGAATACCAAGCATTAACCTACAATGAAGTAATTTTCAGTGGTTTCTATTATTTGGTAGATGATTTTTTAAATCATCTCACTGAATCCCCCCTGGAGGATCCCTCTTGCTTCAAACAGAAGAGAATTTTTTTTTTAAATCTTTTTGATATCAGTCAGTGAAGCACAAAATCCAATTTCAGTTCAGGTCTCTCAGACAGCCCTGGGCACTGGTGATGCAGAGGCCCCTCTTCACTGCACATCCCTGTGCAAGCAGGAGCAGAGAGGGGATGGAGCCATCCTAGTGAACACACACTCTCACACTTGGCAGGAGTGGGTGTGCAAGACTCAGATCAGGCAGGCTTTCAAACTTTCCCCCCTCTTCTGCTGTCTCAGGACCCTGCTCCCAATGGGAACAGGATTCTTTTAACCCTCTCCTGCATGATTTCACATAGAGCTTTGTCCCTTGGTCTGAACCAACTGCAAGATGACCCTGCCACCAGTGGGGCCTGAGCCAGCTCTGCAGTGACAGGACAAAAGGGACCCTGCAATTGTCTTGGGCTGACCATGACAGATCCCCAGGGGTGGCCCTAGTGGGAGAGAAGGACAAATGTATTGGCCAGATCAACTGGTCCCCTGCACCCCCAGGAAATGCCAAAGAAGAGGATAAGTGCTGTTTCCCAGAGTGATTTCCTCTACTCCAGACACACTCCTGGAATCTCAAGAAACTCCTAAGCTGGGGGTGGTTTCTAGTGGATTTAACTTCATGAAGCTGACCACTTTCCCATGGAACTTATGTGACTTTGTCACATTGCCATGGTTCTTCAACACGGATTTACTCAATTCATGAAGAACTACCTGTGTATGAGAGACAGAAATAATGAAGAGGGAGGGAGGGAGGGAGGGAGGAAGGAAGGAAGGAAGGGAGAAAAAGAAAAGAAAAGAAAAAAAAAGAAAAAAAAGAAAAGAAAAGAAAAGAAAAGAAAAGAAAAGAAA
>JAHLSL010000080.1:10556391-10586435 GCA_025920805.1 Petroica traversi | reverse complement strand
AAGAAAAGAAAAGAAAAGAAAAGAAAAGAAAAGAAAAGAAAAGAAAAAAAAAGAAAAGAAAAGAAAAGCAGTGCCTCTGTCACTCCCTCTCTGTCCAGGGCTATCTGCCACAGCAGAGATGGAATTACAGTGCTGGAGGAAACTCAATGAAATAATGATTACCCTTTGGATTTAATTAGCACAAAGCTGAGGCGGTGTTGAACAAGCATGTCTGTACATCAAAACGTTCCTCGTGGCACCGGGGAGCTCAGTCCCAAACCGCTCATGCCTGCCAGGCTCAAATCAGGAATGGAGGGCAGAGACCTGGCTGCTTGTTCCCTGCTCATGGTGCCAAGCCAGGCCAGGGCACATGCCTCGCCAAGGACATGGGGTCAGGGGTGGCCTTTCAGCCATCAGATGGGTCTGTGGATGGAGGAACACAGCTGATCCTCCAGGAGCACTTCATCATGCTGTGGACTGCACGAACTTACCCAGGGTGCCATTCCCCCTCCGAAAAGACCAGGTAGTGCTGAAGGCAAGGCCACTTCATCATGGGGTTTCTGTCCCCTATCCTTCAAGTTACAGCTCCCACAGAGAGATAAATTCCCCCGCCCCCCCCCCCCCACTCCATGTTAAAAAGCCACCTGTTATTGACACTTCACAGGTAATTAGGATGAAGAGTGGAAGTATTTCCATGGGAGAACCCTAAGACTTCCAACCTTCTCCTGCACCCAAGTGGAGACAGGACAAAAGGACTGGGAGGGCTGGGAGAAAGCCTCCGACATGAAGCAGGGCTGTAATGATGTCTCAGGAGGTGATTACAAACTCACCTCCTGTCTGAGCATCCTTCTATGATTTGATTCCAAGAAAAACACTACTAGGAAAGCTGATTACCCTCTTCTTTTGGCCACAGGCTTTGTTTCTGGTGCAGGACAAGAGCTCAAGTGAAGAGTGCTCAGGGAGGCTGAAAAAACCCAGCATGATCAGGGAACCCACATAAGTTCTTATCCCCAGGTGCTAGATATCCCATCTTTTCCAAAGCCATTATCTTCCTTTTCCTACTGGGGAAACTAAGGCACAGAGCTAGGATCATCATGCACTATAAGACTTCCCACTACACCAAACAGCAGCAGGAATAAAATCCTGCCTGTTTATTTACAATGGACACCTTGCAAGACCAACCCTGTAATTATAAGGGCCAGTAATTGGAAAGATGATGAAGGTGAGTAAATTAAAACAGGATTGATTCACTTGCAGACAGAATATAAACACTCAGAGGGAACTGCAGGTCCTGGGTTTCTCAGCAAGGTTGCTGAGACCAAGAAGAGGAACACAGCTCTTTTAATTTAAAAAGATTTCATGCTAATACCTATACTTACACCAAGAGCTTCTGCTCAGCCACAGTCAGGGAGATTTTAGAAATTGTTCCTTTCATACCCATCGAACAGGAGCTCAGCAGTGATGTGTGAGCAGCATTTAACCACTTTGATGCTGATTTTCTCTCCAATCCCTGTATCATAGAATCACAGAATCAAAGAAGGGTTCGGGTTGGAAGGGACCTTAAAGATCATCTCATTCCAACCCCCCACCATGCACAGGGACGCCTTCCACTAGAGCAGGACACTCAGGGCCTCGTTCAGCCTGGCCTGGAACACTTCTGGGGATGGGGCTTCCACAGCTTCTCTGGGCACCTTCCTCTTCCTTTTTATTACAGCTACGTTTTCCCTGCATGTGTTTGACTTTGATCCTGCAAGTATTTGTGATGATTTGGGCAGCAGTGTGTGAGCACCATCCCCTAAATCCAAAAGCTCCCTGCTCATCCTTCCATCGCCTGGGCATATTCGTTAACAGCTTGGCAAGGCAATCACAGTATAAATTATGCTGCTTAGCTACATGTGCAGCCCTTGAGATCCTCACACCATGATCACAACACCAGACAAAATCCTTCAGAACACTGAAGCTACTTCTTCATCCCTCTTAACACAAGGATTTCCTGGGATACACAGAAAAGAAATTAGGTGGTTCCCACAGCTGGTTACCAGGGGGCTCACAGGAACAAGAGGCACACTCTGTTAGGGCTAAATTAATAACATTGTTTGCTACAGGGCTGCTGTGTGCTGGCAGCTGATCTCAGATGTGTGGAACTGTGGTCTTAGGAAAGACCATTAAAAAAGTGTGAAAAAAATTACAGCTACTTGCATTGTCACAACATTAGCACTGTAGTTTCCAAACACGTAAAACTAAAGGCTATTGTCACTTCTGGCAGTACCCAGCATCACCAGACAGGGCTGAAATTTCCAAATTTTCCTATTTAATGAGGTTCTATGGAGTGTTTTTTTGTAGCCTGGCCAAGCATGACTCTTCTGCTGGCGCAAAATAGCCAGGGGCCAAGTGTGATCTCTTGGTTTTTGTTGCCAGGGAAGACATGCAGCCTTACCAGAGGGAAGACAACCACACTCAGCTCCAGGGAGATTAAATGAACCAAAATTACCGACTTCCTGGTGGATGGGAAACTAACAGATTAAGGAACTCGCTCCACTGTCCTCTCACCTGCATGTCCAAGAGTTGAGCCAGTCTCTATTAAACCCTTCTCTATATAGATGATTTTTTTTCTCTGTCTCATGGTCTGTAAGCAGAGGACTTGGAGCTGGAGCTGTTTCTCTTCTTTCAGCCTAGAGAAGGATTTTTATCCTTTAAAACAAACAGCTGTCTTCCTTATTTTCCAGCTTGCCATGCTCCCCCTTTTAGAATAAATAGGATTCCACCCTGGACAAGGGTGGATTTCAATATGCCACTCCTAATCAGAAATGTGTTCAGGAGGAAAGACGAGGCATTAACTTCCTCATAAATCATTTGCAATGAAAGGGGTGGGGAGGCTAACAATTTAAATGGATAGTTTGGCTATTCCTTTAATAAGAAGGAGGAGGTAATTACATTCATCAGACCTTGAAGATCACATTATTCTCCTTGAGCCAGAGGAATGAAGATATGAAAGACTGCCTCAGTTCTTGCTGAGCAAGGGGTGCAGTTACTGAAGACTGGCATGGTCAAAAGCTAAACAGGTATTTAATAAGAGGTAACATCTAAATGAGGCGTTTGCTGTGTTTTCTGACTCATTTGCTACCTCATAAGTGAAGCATAGAGTCATAGAATACGCTGAGTATGAAGGGACCCACAAGGATCATAAGTCCAACTCCTGGCCCTGCACAGGCACCCCAAGAATCACACCATGTTCCTGAGAGCATTGTCCAAATGCTTCTTGAACTCTGGCAGGAAAGTGTTTGTTCTTTTGCCTGGTTTTCCTTGTCTTTTATTTTTTGCATAGGTTAGGGCCCTTGGGTTTGATCACCATTCCTTATTGTTGTGGCAAATGCAACAGATTGGAGGTGGTGATTTGAGTTGTCTTTGCACCCAGAATTTTATCCAGAAGCCAAAGGGCCTTGGTGAGAGCTGCACAATGCAGAGCCACAGGAGTTATGCTCTCAGACCAAGATGGTCCTAGAATGCAGCCTTCTGAATTTTCCCAATGGACCAAAATAGAGAAGTCCTCAAGGTTCACCTCTGAGCCTGATCCAATGCCTTGTGTAATCCCAAAACTGAGTTACCCTGAGCAGAAATCTTTCTGATTTAGAGCCACTCTGAGTTATTTGAGAAGGCATCCTGCTAGGACTGTTGAGGGTCTCTGTACCGTGAGAAAGCTGAGCATGTTGGACTAAAAATAGAGATAGCTCAAGAGCTTGGGCAAGAAGCAGGGGCGGAAGACAGGGATTTGTTTTGTCCTATGTTGGTATCCCCATCCAAGCTGGCAGCCCAGACTCAAGGGAGGGGACTGCAGTGTGGGTATTAGTTCAAGTGGGGGGATCATAGAAGAGCAGTATTTCTTTCCCTCCACTGACCATTAAGAAAAGCCATGGTGACCAGCTCCATGATCATCCAGAGATGAATCAAGGCCCACCATGTGGCTGTTCAGAGAAACAAATTATTTCAGCTTTGCCCCCAAAATGAATATTTCAGAGCAAGTACAATAAGAAATTACTCCCGTTGTCCTTCTGATTCCATATAGTTTCCAGACTTTTCATTATTCTACCTGGTTTTCCCTGTGGAGCAAAGACATAGGCAAAGATGGAAATGGGACTAAAGCTATGAACAAAGCCAATATGTTTTCTCCCTAATTTGTCTCTTTGCCAACAGCTAACAAAGGTGGTAGATCAAAGAAAGAACAATTTAAGAATTGAAGGGAAACTGTGCAGAATCTCACTGTATGATTGACTCATTTAGAGATTGATGTTCTGTGCAGGTGCTGTCAGACACATCTCAAAGGTTAGGACTGAAATTCTCCTCTAGAGCTGATTTGCAACTTGTCACACTGAGTTCTGCTCTTTCCCCTATCACCTGGAAAAGGAGACACACATCAGCACTGTCTGTCACCTCTGCTCATTAAAATAGCATCCCAATGAGTTGAAATAGTTGGGCAGCAGTAAGGTCACATGGTAAAAGGCTGAGGCTCTGATGGAAGCAGTACCTGCTACAAGAAGGTAGAGCAGGGTCAGGCACAAGCTTGAATGCCAGATACACTAGAGCTATAAGAAAGTCTGCTGTTAAAGGTATGTGCAAAAAAGTAGATCCTTGCTCTTCTGCCATTTATTTTCTCCCAGGTCACACCATTAATGCCAGAACTTCCTAAGGAGAAATCCAGTTTGGTCTGGTACAGACAGATGCTGTGATGGTCCACCCAAAATATGAGCTTAGTCTAAATTTGCCTGCTGACCCCTCATATCTGAATCCAAACAAATTAATTCCTTGCTTGGCAACATTCCAGTGGGAATCACTGCTGGGTCTAAATAAAGCCCAAAGGAAGTTGTTTCAGAACTGGAACAGGAAGGTTAAACAAAACTAAATCGTTTGAAGCTTGTGAAGGAGATTGTGGGTTTGATGGTTTAAGGAGATGCTGTTCTGCAGTGTAGGTGGAGGAGAGGTCTTGGCTCCATGGGAATGTGAGCTTGCCACTTTTTTCTTTTTCATTCACACCAACCAAAGCTCAGAGATCTTGCTGTGGAAAGATATCTGTTGCCAGATGTCAAAATATTGAACACTGAAGACCCAGTGCTCAGGTCTTTGTCCAAAATATGATCTCTGAGAGTTCTACAGAAGGAAGAGGGGGCAGGAAAAGTGTGATTAGCTAAAGCATAGGAGCCTGAAGCAGAGAGAACTGTTAGCATACAACCAGCTCATTCATACTGTACAGCTTCCTTCCTTTTGGGTTGGACATACCTAAAGAATAGCTTTGCTGAACCTGGCCATAGTCCAAAGTGATTTAATTGACTGTTAACACAATTGCAACTGATAGCAGAAAGCAGTTTTTGGTCTCCCCTGAAGGACCTATGGCTCTCCCTTGCACCCATCTGCACCTACCTACTGCTGCATCTGGGTGCTCACACCAGCCTGCACCCCTCTCCAGAGGTCTCTTGCAGCAGAGCTTGGAACAAGAGAAATTTCTCCATGAACTTCCTTCTTTGCAAGCATTTTTGTGTTTAGAAATTCATCCTAAAAGAGAAAGAGCCCAAATATGTGATGGAGATTAACTGGGGGGGGAGGAGGCTGTGAGCAAGAGAACAGAGCAAGGCTCAAGAGTTGCAAGACAGGAGCGGAAATAGGGTGTGCAAAGGTGTGATTTGTGTAGGTAGGAAAGGTGTATGTGGGAGAGAAGAGTGAGAGCAAACACACGGCTGTGGGAGGGAACAGCACAGAAGCATGTGTTTGAAGGGAAGCAATCCCCAAAGCCCATCACAATTTGCTTCACACAAATTTCTCCCCACACTTGTTAGATGGGAGCTGCCCTCCAGCTCACAGTGGCAACCAGACACTTACACTGAATTCATTGAGCAAGTCACCAAACAACTCCCCCAGGGAGGACAATCATTGTGGATCTAATTAAAGCTCATCACGCAGCTCTGCTCTGCTGACCAGACACTGTGTGAATGAGATGACCTCCATTAATTTTATCTGACAGTGATCATTGCATCAGGGCCAAATCCCTACGTGGGACTTGACACCCGCCAAGAGTTGGAAAAAACAGCCAGAGCTCTGAAAGTGCATGAGGGAAGAGGCACATGGAAACCCCAGTTATGCACTGGATGGGTCTGGCTGTCTCCTGTCCCAATGGGCTCAGGACACTGCCTGATGCCACACTGGTGAGACAGAAGGCTGCTAGAGCAGAGCAGGCTGGAAAACTGTGTCTCTTCTAAAAAAAGGATCTTCTAGAAACATGGGACCAGCTCACACTGTCATTCTCCTCCACCACAGCAGTCTTTCAGAGAGTAGGTGATTATTATTAAATGATAAATCTACTTAGATGTGGAACAAAAACCTAAAGGTATTATCTACACTTTGTTAATAATCACTGGGCAGATCTCCCTACCAGCTTTGGGAAAAGATTTTGAGGCAGATCCTCTTCATCCATGCTCCAGGGCCTCAAGGAGCATAGCTGTGCTCCTGTACCTATCCCTTGCACACAGTTGTGTGAGGGCTCAGTGCTGTGCTAACCATGTCCTGGTGATAGCTTGGAGCATCAGGAAAATAGCAAAAGACTGGACTAGGAAGAGCTGCCCGGTGTGGCAGAGAGATAAAGAGACACTGTGCTACAGCCTCTGCATCTCTGCTTGCGCTCCCTGATGCTCAGCAGATGGGGGGTTTGAATATCACTCCCTTCATCTGCCTATTGGGAATGGCTCCTGCCCCATGTTATCACTTGAAACATGTTCACAAACTGAGCAGAGATGTGAGCCAAGCCACAGCCCAATCTGGCAATACAGCAATAGACAATTGAATGGTGCCCCAGGTCCCAGAGAAAGCCCTGGCACTAGTTAATTGATTAACATGGGAAAATGGGAGCAGATTTTTGATCAAATTGTCCTTCATAAGATCTCTGAAGGAATGAGGCTTGTGAGAATGAGAGAAATCTCATTAACAAATGCCATTTATTAGCAGTATTTAAATAATCCCTCTGAAGACACACCCTTTAGGAACATCAAAGAACTGGAAAACTGCTGTGCATCTTCAGGTGGCAAACACAGACCTGGGTGACCTCTGGGAATTTGATAGTTCTGCAATGTATCTAAGGTTTAATCAGTGTGATTGACTTAAAACTGCTGTAAATTCACAGATAAATAACCAGGAACACACACACACAAACCACATACATTGCTCTGTGTGGCAGCAAGACCAGGACTGTAAATCTCTAAGAGCACCTGACAAAAATCTCAGCTTGTTATTCTCTTGTTAGGATCTAATTCCCTTTTTAATATAAAAGCTCTTAAAATAATTTTCTTGTAGTCACAATTTGAAGCCCCTGAAACTCTCTCAGGATCACCCTCCACACCAGAATCCACAACTCTCTCCAATCAAAAAAAACCAAAAAAAAAGCAAAAATCCAACATTCTCATTAGCATGACCAGCTAATCAGCACTTATGTCCCTGTGATTAATTTAACAAGTGTCTGTTGTAGAGCAAACATTCCATCTGCTCTGACTCCTGTCTGCTTGCAAGATCCTGTTTGTGGAGGGGCTGGGCACGAGGGCCATGAGCTGCTCTCCTGGCTCACAGGCTGCATTTCCAAACCATCCTGCCAGGTGGGCACTTCAGGTGATTTGTGTGACATCCTTGTCCTGGGGATTTATAGCACAGCCTTAGGTATGAGAAACTGCAGCTGAAACTTGATTAAATTTGCTTGTTTCTTCTCTGTGTCCATCTCTGCTCTCATTGCTGATGGAAAGAGTTTGATGCTATGGAATGTGGAGTCATTGTAGTATCTAGTCCTGGAATCCAGAATCTGTGGAGAAAATGTGGGGGCTTTTCGTTTTCTTTTGAGCAGACAGAGCAATTTGGTTTTGAATCCATGTTGCAACTGGTGGAGCAGCAACTAATCTCATCAAGACATAGGCACCAAACTGTGGGGTACCCCTATCTAGGATGTGAGTGGGTGATTCCTCGAGCTCATTTAAGGTGGTTCAGGAAGATGACAGCTTTGGGAATCTCTCAAGACCTACACGAAGACTGGAATTACATGAAGAAGACCTTGGAAAAACATGAAAACCACAGGGTGGGAAGCAATGTTCAGTTGTTCAGCCCAGTCAAAGTCACTTGACTATAGCAACAGTTTTCTGACTCCTGACTGTCTACCTGAGAGTGAAATAATGAAATATTTTAGAGTCAACCAATCTGAGATGATTCTTATGCAGCCTGTTCAAATCCAGGTGTTTGTGAGGCAGAGAACAATGATTAGTGGGTGCTTTCATGCTTCTGAAAGGCATCAAAGAAGACATGAAAAACCTGTTATTGAAAAAGGTTTCCTGAGAAGCCAGCTTCCAGGAAGGTAGACTTAAAGCTCTTGCCTTGGTGATGGTGATAACCAAAACAGAAGACACCCAAGTTGAGTGTTTGATATGAAAACAAGTGAACAATAATCAAAGGAAAGAATCTGTGAGGGAGGCAGAGGGTTGTTTTGTCCCTTTCAGGCTACTGACTAGGAGTTGGTCTCCAGCAGATTAGGGGTCGCCACATTTCTTTAAAGACTGATTTTGTTCAATACCACCTTTTCTAGTAGCACTACTAGACTTCTGTTTGTCTCCCTGAATCTCCATATCTGAGGAATCTGGTTCTTTTTCCTTGGGCTACTTTTTTTCCCCCAGCAGCTCTGCACTGCTTACTGCACTAATTGTCTCCTGTGTCAGGCAATTTGATTCTAACACTGATGATGAGCTGCATCACCTCAAGACAACTTTACTGAAAACAATGGGTTGATTCTTTGTTTAATGAGAGCAAGAGACCCAGTTAAACCAATAGCTGTAGCTTACTGGTAAATTAACCAACTTACCCCATCTGCAGATCCAGCCATATGATGCTACATGAGGCACCAAGCCACAATACAGCAGTGGAAAATCAAGGCCTCTTAATACTGTCAGGTTTTATTATAGAAAAAAAATGTTCCTTTGAGTTGGAATTACAACAAAGATATTCATGTTCTGATCTGACTCCTCCAGCTCAATGAATTATCTCTGATAGATAGAAAGATAAAAATCAATGTGTAAAGAACATCTGGCAAACTGCCAGGGTTTTTTTTGGGTTAGGTTTTTTCTTTTCCTTTTAATTACTGGAAAGTAAGATGGGGAGCTGGCTCCCTACCTTAAAACTGAAGCTAAAAGCATTTCATGATGAGAAATAACTTAGGCAAACATCCTTCCCCTTATCTCTCACAGTTCCTTTAGGCTTGTTTTGATTTCTTTTTCTTCTTAAGACCAAACCCTGTGTAGTTAATAAGCAGAGTGATAAAAAGAAAGCAATGCTCCCTATCCAAACTGATGTATTTCTGCTCTGAGCTCAATTTTACTAGCATATCTCTTAACGTCTCACTCAACTTCTCTCTCTGTTTTTGATTTCCTTTGGTGGTTGCACATCAAATAAAAAGGAGAAAAAGAAAATCAGGGTGAAAGGTGGAATGCAAGATGTGAAGATGTAGAGAAGGAAAGGTACATGATATGGTCCCTGTGAAGAGCAGTGGTCTGCAGTTGGCATTGGTTTGACAGTGTAACAATTTCACAGTCACTGCATTTACCTCCTATCCCAATCCTGTTTCAGTGTTTAAGGTCTCAACCTGCCATGACCCTACCCTGGGGCTGCCCTTATATTGTTATTGATGCTATTGATTGAGCCATGCACATTTCAGCTTTGAGTTCCCCTGTCTTATCAGTGCTTGCACAAATTATTTTTCCCCTAGGAACAGAAAACGTGTCCAGGCATAAAGGGATGAGCATGGTGTGAGGATGTCACCCCAATTTGCTCCTGCAGCTGTCTACCATGAAGGTTCCCACAAAGCAGTTGCTGATCTAAGAGCACATGAGCTAGGACCCTGCACATGAGGACTTAGACTCCTTCTTGGCTTTAGCTTTCAACATCCAAATAAACAAGCAGCCACAGATGACGTTTCTAATGCCTGAAGACATGAGCACAAGGTCACATTACACTGTCTTGAGATACTGCTCATCAGCAGCCTGCAGATAATGTGGGGTAATCTAGTTTAGGCTCATCCTCTCCACTCGTGAGCTAAACTCAGACCAGTAATAGTGCTTTTGCCTGGCGATGAAGTCACATCCAAGAAATTGCTGTGGCTCAGCTGATTTGTGTAATCTGCTCATGCGACAAGCACCAACCATTTCCATGTCTGCTGTAACAGCTTGCTCCAAGGACAGCAGTCACAGCTTGGCAATGAAATCATTTAGCTTTAAAGCAAAGGCTCCTCGAAGAGCACCACTGCCTTTAAGGCTGGAAGCAATAGGCTCTTGACCTTCATTTGGTTCAACAGCTATTGCTGAGAAGAAATGGGACTCTGCAGCAGGGATGTTTACAAAGCAGGGGGTAACACCTGGAAATGTCACCCCGAGTTTAATTCAGACCAGAAAACCAGAAGATTCCTGCTTGCATTTTTGTGAGCAGGCATTCCTGACTCAAGTGAATTAATGAGTTTCATCTTGATTTCATGCATATTTGATATTTCACTGTCCTAGGGTATTTAAAGGAACGAGGTTGGGTGCTTGTTTTTTTTGTAATCCACGATACTATCTTTATCTTCGATTTCACCAAAAGTTTCCATTTGTTCAGCCTATTAAACCCACCAAAGGGAGACATTTGAAAATGTTGTTGTGCCTTGCAGAATTCAGTCACAATGGATTTCACAGGCCATTCTGCCCCTATAAAATAGGAATGGGCTTTGGTCTTGCAAGACCTTGCTGAAATACATCAGTTTAATTGGGGAATATTTTGCAAGGGTGGAAAATAATTATTCTGCATACAAAGTGGAAATGACCAAAACTTGCCTCATTAATGTTGATTCACTGTAGCCAGCTCACAGTGAGTAGAGACTGTAACTCCCTGATGAATGGCACTCCCTTCACGCCAACATACTCCACATCCATAATAGCTAAACAAGGCTCATTTTATGGGAGCAGTGGTGTGGAGAGGAGGTAGGACCATGGGCACACAACCTGTACATGGACCAACACCTGTGCAACTCCAGAGGCTGGAGCTTGGTTCATCCCTGAGGGGATGGCACATAATGAGATGTGCCATTCACTTGCCCCCAAGCCCTTCCTGGATTTTGCTCTGGGAATCAGATGGCAAATTAAGGGAAGGAAAAAAAATGGGATAAAACTGGGAACTGTCTTCAGTGAGGTCTTGTCTGCCCTTTTATTACCACTGGTCTCAGAAACAGTTTTTTCCTAGGTGTCTCCACTTACCTTGTGAGTCCTGGCCCCTTGTTCAGGAATGGTGCATGATCCATGGCCTCTTTCAGCAGCAGGCACAGCTCACAAGGGGAGGATACAATCCCACCCCACACATGCTTCTCCCAAATGGATAAATCAGTGTCCTGTGTATACAGCTGCAATGACAGGGAGAACCAACACCATGGAGTCTGAATCATTATGAGGACAGTGTTTGCCATCACAAAGTGACTTTAGTGCATATGTTGGAACAGCCCAGAAGAGGACAGGTCTGATAGACCTGTAAGAGACAAATTCCTTCATGGAGCTACAAACTTGTGTACAACAGCTGACATGGCTAAGCCTATTGCTTCTACTCTCCACTGGCCCTTTGGGGAGGTCTCCCAGACTCACAAACATCAGTAGACCAGAGAACTAAACTGTTCTTCTGGTACACTACACAGGGGTGTGACCTTCAGAGGGAACCAAAGTACTGCCCAACACCTCTGGGGTGAATTGTTGTGTTAAGTTCATTTCTGTCTGTATTCCTAAATACCTGGGAGAAAATCCTTTTGCTGATTTGGCACACGAGGCTTGGTGAAGTTTTACTGGGCCTGTATCTCAATCCTTTATCACTGGAATGGGCAATCCGAGTCAGAGAGGGGTTGTCTTATTTTATTTAGAGCCACGATACATCATCTGATTTATCCTAAGGCAGGCATCTAAAATGGGTTGGGGAAATTACATTAGCAGTGGCCATTTCTTTTCTGTGAGTAAAAATCAGAGATGAGGGTGGCACAATCAAATGGAGTGGAGATATTTGCATTTAGATGTGTGAAGGAAAATAAAGTTAATCCCAGCCAGTGATGGATGTGGCTTGCATATAGCTACACAAGGATGCAGGAAAAGGAGACTCTTGTATTGTAAGTATACATCACAGAAAAAGATGGAGATTGTGTAAAGAAAGCAGAGGAAGAAGCAGGAAAGAAGAAAGGAGTAAAACCCATGCTCTAGGTGACCCAATGAGCCAACTGATCATTTTTCGAGCCATTCAAATAATTGCATCTGAAATTCAGTCTCAGTAACAACCAGAGCATCTTTATGACCCTTGATTTGTGGTTGCTCCTTATTCTATGAAATCGTGTCACTTTCTGCTGCAGCACAGCACGGGAAATGTCAATTGCAAACTGGTTTACTGGGTACCACTTTTTCTCCCTTCTTTCTCCTGAATTTAATTCATTCAAGAGACATCCTGAATAAAGACCTGCACGAGCCTTGAGGACAACTGAAACAAGTGAACTGTACTCTCCTCTCAGTACCAAAGCTCAGAATACTCAGAAAAAGCAAAACTGGAGGGCCATTTTTTCCCAGGGACTGAGTGCGAGCTGAATGACTGGATCCTTCACAATCCCAAGGGTCAGTAAATGCCAGTCCATTCTGATAAAGAAATCTTCAGTAGTAAAATAAAATCTTCCCTGAGCAAAATGTTCTCTATCCAAGGACCCACTCATTTTCAGCCTAGTGGTACTTTTTTTTTTTTTGTTATATGTAATGGCAAAGAAGAATAAAAACATGGAGAGCTTAGTGGCTGCACTTACAGTGAGAAGTTTCTGAGCAGCTCTCTGTCTGATGACCTTTTCAGATGGATATGCCCTTTTGGAAAAAGCTACTTTTTCACCTACTCCAAGGAAGGAATCAGAACAGAAACTCCACTTTAAATCAAGTTCTTTCTAACTTCCTTCCTCTAGAGAGAAGGAAAGCAAATTCTTTGTGTAGGCAGTGATTTATATACACAGAGACAACCCAAGCAGCAAACAACAACCGAGCATCTCTAGTTTCCAGGCTCCACATATCACAGTCATGTGTTCAAAGATATCCATAAAAAAGAACAATTTTCCATCTTAGAAAAGAGCTCTCTTTTCTGACCTGTTGGGAGCCACATGGTGCTGGCAGGCCAGTAAGGCCCTTTTCATCTCAAACATCTATGTTTCCATCTCTTTGCACTTGTAATTTTGCACCTCATTGCTCCTAATTGAGTGGTTTTGAAAACCCACCCCATAGAGCTATAATTCTCTGCCATGGCCACAGTGTCAGAGAAAAGAAGTCCTCAGACAGTTGTCTATAAATAATTCTGCTGCTCTGAGGTTATCCACAGGGAGTGTTGACAACTATCTCATTACTAGCGTATTTCTCCCTTTTCTATCAAATTGCTTGTTTCTTCCCCCAGCCTCTTCCCAAAAGCAAAGGTGCAGGATTGCAGGGCTTCCTAAACACCATTTCCAGCATGCTCTTCCTCCCACAATGGACACCACAGCTGTCACGGGAGCTGCCATCCCTAGAATGGGACAGAGGAATAAGACTCATATTAACCTGAAATCTTTCACAGCAATTTCCTGGAGTGAAAGGATGTCAGATCTAGGTCTAGTCTCAAAGCCAAACTCCAGCTCTGGAAATTATATCCTGCCAAGCCGAAGTCCCTCTAACAGTTTCAGCAGGACGAGTCTTCTTGCTAATACTCTGGACTGGTTTATCACAGAGACGGATGCATTTCAGTGGGGGAGGCGATTTCTCTAGATCTGGCCATCCACACCAGTTGTCAGTTTTGGAGCAAAAACCCTAATGTTGGCTTTTCTCAGGTGAGCATCGACAGCCTGGTTTCCAGCAAGGAAGAGTTGTTACTGAAATGGGAGCTTGGACCAACAAATAATGCGGGTATTCATCGTAATGAAGAGGACTCAGAAGATGAAAGGGGGTAGATTTGGATTGGATTTTTGGAAGAAATTCTTTACTGTGAGCATGGTGAGGCACTGGGACAGGTTACCCAGAGAAGTTTGTGGATGCTCCATCCCTGGGAGTGTTCAAGGTCAGGTTGGATGGGACTCTGAGGTCTAGTTGGTAGGATGGTATCCCTGCCAATGGCAGAGGGGTTGAAACTAGATGATATTTAAGGTTCCTTCCAGACCAAATCACTCTGTGAGTCTGTGATTCTAAGCATTAAGGCGACAACATTTACTGTCTGACCCAAGCAACCATGCCCCAGGTACTGCAGGCAAACCTTCACCTCTTGCTGCCACTTCCCCACAAACCATCACCATGAAGCAAAGAGTAGTGCAGCACAGATTTAAATGTTCTACATTGCTTTTGTGCCAAGTCATCAAGTACTTGCATGCTCTGGTATCTACCACCTTTATATTTAGTCCATAATTAAACAAGCAGGGGACACAAATAGCTGACAGCTTAAAAGCACCATCTTACACTTTTTCCTTGCTCTGTAAACACAGACCTTACTTCTCACATAAACTACAGAGTATAGCTATAACTCACTCTCCCCAGCACTGCTGGTTTTCGCCTGAGTCCGGCGTATATTGTAATCAGCTGAAATGCTTTTATTTTTTTGCCTTGAAATTTGTCTATTTAAGCCAAAGCAAGTGGCTTTGTCCATCCTGAGGATTGCTGGGTACATCTCTGAGCTGGAACAGAGTCTCATCAAAGAACTGTGCTCAGGTCAAGGCAGTACAAGGACTTTTATTCCAATATGATGTGAGCCACAGTTTTTTTATGAGTAAATTAGAGGAAAGACCTTCTCCAGAACAGATCAGCTCTGATGAAAGAAGTTAGTATATTTGTCTTAGCTTGGACATCCCCCTCACCAAGGAAAAATGCTGCTGATACAAAAGGCCCAGGAGGATGGAGGGATGGATGGAGCTGAAAGATGTCAAAGTGAGCACCTAACTTTGCAGCTTTGTCTTGAGTATTTGGGTCTACAGAAAATTCAAGGTGCATTGCCTGGAGTGGGAAAGCCCTGACTAACTGGTGCTTGTGTCAAGGTGCCCCTGCCCTGGGCAGAAAAGCTAAATTTGGGGTCTTTGAGCACCATCTGCTGGCACATTCCCCAAGAAGGAGCTGGGGTGGAATCAGAGATTGCACCATGGCCAGGTCTCGGACTAGAAAAAGACTGCTGAAGAAAGGTCTCCTTTGAGCCTTCATGGGGGAATGGAGCAAGAGAAAACAGATAAAACCCTCTCCTTTTTCTGCAATCAGGACAAGTAATGAGGTGGGGTGGGTGTCATCTACCCAGCAGAGAGAGCAAGGGACAGAGAAGAAGAAGATGGTTCCAGCCACATGGCAGAGACAGCAAACTAAGATTGCTTGGGTAAGCCCCCTACTCCAGCAAGGATTTTGGATTGTTTTAATATATCATCTTTGTTGTTGACTTGCTGGGCATCATTGGGAGGAGGGTAGGCTACTTCCACCCCACCTGGGGACCCAACAGGCTATTGGTAGGCAGATATCCTAGGTCTGGGTAGAAATCCATGCTGGAAGGGGAATAAGTCAAACTTATGACTTTCCAAAGTGTTTCTGACCTCCAGGTTAGCAGATAAAAGGTGGAAAGACCAACCACCTCCCTGCCTACTCCACTTAGAGGACCCATGTACAATGTGAGGCAGTCCTCCACATGGCACATGCATCCCAGAGATCAGAAGGGTTTTCCCTGTGCCAGGTGCTGCCTGCTGCTGGCAGCCCCCATTTTGTACCAGCTGCTTGTCCTCTCAGTGCACAGGGACCTGGGTTTCCCCACTTGGCCAAGGGAACCAAACAACCGACTCCTTCTGTGTATCCCTTAACATCTGTGTTGGCTTTTCTCTTCCAAGATTCTACTGTTCCAGGATTTAGATATCTAAATTAGTTGTCTACGTGTGCTGTTCTGGCCATTAAGTCCCTCAAAGCAGCTCATTCTCCATAGGGCATTCTCAGTCATTACCTCAACCTCATCTTTTGACTCCTTTGTTGCCTTTCCATGCATCTTTCACCCCTATCCTGTTTTTAAAATTACAGCCCCACAGGCTGTAGTGGCTTTCAACTGCAGCTAGGCTCTTCAGTCCTAAAATAGTCTACTTAGGAGAGATTTGTATAGGGGATCCTTTTCTGCTGGATCCTATCTTGTTCCCAGCTGTGGATCCCACTTTTTCCACCACACCTCCAGGACAGAGGTCCAGCAATACCTTACAGCTGAGCTGTACAGTCAAAATTTGGTTCTCAGTAAAAGCATAGAATCATAGAATCGTGGAATATCCTCAGCTGAAAAGAAACCACAAGGACCATCTCTTGGCCCTACGCAGGAAAAGCCCAAGATTACAGAATGTGCCTGAGAGCATTATCCAAGCACTTCTCAAACTCTGACAGGTTTGGTGTTGAGACCACACTGAAACAGGCTCCTGGGGAGCCTGTTTCAGTGCCCAACCTCCCTCTGAATGAAGAACCTTTTCCTGATATCCAGCCTAAACCTCCCTTGGCACAGCTTCATGCCATTCCCTCTGGTCCCATCATTGGCCACCAGAGAGAAGTGGCCGGCAGAACTAGAAAGGATATCTTTGTCCATGGGAATCAGTACTCTCTTTTCACAAGCCATACATCCTGTAACATCCTTCATAAATCCTTCCCTTGCATCTATAATTTAGATGGGAACACAATGCTGGAGCATTTCTCATATTCATGCAGAAAATAGTATTTTGCTGGAAGGAGGTAAACTATCTGCATATAATAGCAGAGCAGAAGTGACTGGGATGACACTCAGAGATATGTAAGTGGCATATTGATTTTTACGTGCTGCAAATAGCAAAAGGCAGTTGTCTCTTGGATTAACAAAGTGCAGCATTTGGCACTGGAAGTGTTGCTGCCACAAAGCACAAGATGGGGCCACAGTCTCTCAGACCTAGACACAAAGGAGGCTGAAGGAGTTAAATGCCTGCAGTCCCATGGAAAGCTGGCTGTGAGGCATTCATCAAATATGAGTCACCAAATCATCCTCTATTGAGCCTTTCACTGTTTTCAGTTATCTCTGTGCTACCATGAATCTAACACTGAGGGAAGGCGAGGAAGGAGTGTTGGAATTGGGGTGAGTCCCAGCTTTTGGGATTGTTCGATACAGGGGATTCTTAATCTGAAGTTTTAAGCACATTTCTAACTGTCTTAGGTTGGGGAGGGAAAAAAAATGAAAGAAAGTCAAGAACCTGATATATCTCTTACAGAGAAAAGAAAAAGGAAGAAAAGTTCCAAATAGTTTATTGGCCCTAAATTAGAGAGTGATAATGAACAGAAGGAGGAATGCAAGGTGGAAACCACAGCTTCATCAGGGAATCACAAACTCAGAAAAAATAGCTGGGGTTGGAAGGGATGTTTGGAGCTCAAACTTGCTGCTGAAGCACACAAGAAAAGAAAGCTCTAGAGATGCAGAAGACATCTCAGATGTGAAGATGTCCTGAGATGCATCAGATGCCAGGATTCAAAACCTGGCACCAGCCCTACTCTAACCTATGCATGCGGCAGGATCTTCCTGCAATATGGATAAGACACTTGGAGTTCCAGCATTTAAACAGAAGTCCCATACAATAGGAACCTATTTTCCCAGGTACCAAGCAATAGGACATGAGTAAACAGCCTCAGGTTGTGCCAGGAGAAGTTTAGATTGGATATCAGGAAAAATTTCTTCAGTGAAAGGTTTGTCAAGCAGTAGAACAGGCTGGCCTGGGATGTGGCGGAGTCAGCATCCCTGGAGGGATATAAAGAATGCGTGGATGTGGCACTTGGACACATTACTTAGTGCTGGGTTAAGAGATGGAGTCTATGATCTTAGAGGTATTTTCCAACCTTAATGATTCCATGGAAATAAAGGTCCCCTGTGGCAGCTCCTTGTTAGCAACAGCACAGCACAGCAAAAGGAGGAAATTGCAGAGTATTTTTCCTAATTTTAGACTCCCACATGGCACAGAAGCTTGTCCTAACTACATTTTCAAGAACTTTTACATAGGAACTAGTGCCCCTACTAAGACGCACAATGCCAGAAGTGAGCAGATGGAATTGGCAGTGCTGGATTAGCAGTTGGAATCGATGACCTTAAAGGTCTTTCATAACCTAAATGTTTCTACGATTCTAAGATTTGAGTCCTTTTTTCAGACAGCAAGCACAGCTCAGAAACTGCTTCAGTCTTGGAGCCAGCCCTGCTGAGCACCACTCAGCAATGCTAAAATGAATGCAGTCGTAAGACAGGTGTGAAATAGAGGGGGGCCAGGTTGGGGGTGTGATGCACAGTGGTACCTGTTTGGTTTGTGCAGTGCTGTCCCACCTTTCAAAAAGAGGTAGGTCTGCTCATTTGGGGCAAGGAGGATCTGTTCTAATGGAAAGTGTTCCTGTCCATGGCTGTGGGTTGGAATTAGATGATCTTTAAGGTCACTTACAACTCAAACTATTCTGCCATTCTATGATTTAGGAGCACATTATCTTTTTCAAGGGGACATTGCAAACTGCAAGATAATCTATTTTCTTATCTTCCCAGAACCCCTAGAGAAGAAATCTTGCATCCAAGATTGCTGAAACAGGAGGTTTCCTGCCTGCTGGCAGCAATCTCCTTCCTCCCTCCCTCCCTCTCTTGATCAGTCTCTCTGGGATAATAAGTCAGTCCCACTAAGAAAATCTCCAGACTCTGCTTCCTTGAGTCCTGCTTGGTCATGTAGATGAACCCAACCACCCCCTCCTGCTCATTTGAGGGCAAACCCTACTGTCCATGAGCTGAGGCAAAAATTAAAACCAGGTTTTATACTATGGTTTTGCTTTTCCCCTGCCTGCCTGTACCCAGTGTTTCTCTCTGCACTTTCAAATCAGGAGGTATGTCAGGCTTGTGGAACCAAGCCCAAACTTTCCTGAGAAAACACACCAGAGTCAAAGGCATGTTTTGAAAATAAATAGCAAAGCTGGCAAGTGAGGCTGATGGAAGACGGAACCAGCATTGTTAGAATTGGTAGGAGTAAACCAGGGGGGCTCTACATGGCAGTTTCACACAGGACTCAGCCTCCTGCCAAAAATATCTGGGGAATATTGCTCAACGATCAAAAGAATGAGCATTGAGTCTTGGGAAGGGAAGAAATTAGAAGTGTCTGTCTAGGCCGTTCTAATAGCAGGAGGAATAATAATACAGTGGGAGAAATAAGTGCAGAGCGAGGGTTAACAAAAAATACGAGGAGAAACTGGGCAACAGAAAAGCACATCAGAGTTATAAAAAGAGACAGAGAAGGGAATTTTATTCATGAGCTTTCCAAACACATTTGCCATTATCACAGGAATGAGAATATTATTCTGCTGCTGTCAGGGGGCATGTGATGGGCCTCCAGCCATCAGAAAATCACTGCCAGCTGTCAGAGGGCCAAGCCATTAAGGGCCATGGGCCCACACCAATCACACTGTCAAGAAATACATTTGCTTGTCAAGGGATTAGCAGTCTGGCCTCCAAAGAGCATTGGCTTCAAAATTGGAGACAGTCATGTGAATAGCACAGTCCCTGACAATGGAAGCAGTGGGTAGAAATGCTCCTTTTAAGCACAGGAGGAAGGAGTACAAGGAGGAAGGTGTTCAGCTGTTTCTGGTTGGCTCTGGTACATAAGGTACTCTGGGTAATAGAGAACACCTTTGATTTGACAGCATTAAAAAAAAACAATTTAATTCATCCAGAAGCACTGCTTAGCCTTTGACCAAATGGGCTGATGCATGACAGCACCCTCTGAGTGCAGCTTTCTTTGGGAAGAGTGGCAAGAGAGACCAGCAAAACTGAATTTTATTCCTCTTTCATTCAAGCATCAGCATTACTCTAACCTATGACAGTTGCGCCTCTTCATGAACAGGGCATATGGTTTGGGTAGCAAAACTGATGCAGACAATTCATTCCCCACCCTTGTTCAGCAATGGTCCCAGAGGAAAGCCAGTCCTAGAACCAGCAGGGCTTATTCTGTGGGTACTTCTCTTATTTTACAGGTGATGAGCCTAGACCTGGCTTTTGAAGTCTAGCCTACAAAGAAGCCACTGTATCCATTTCCCTGAGACAGTCACACTCAAGGTTCTACCAGAAAGCTACAAAGCTCTGTTAATACAGATCACAGAAAACACACAGTGTTCATGGAGGGTGTTCTACAGCATTTTGGGTCAAGTTTAAACCAAACAGAAGCATTGCCTAACTTTTAGGTCACACCTACTGTGGCATTTGAACTCAACCACAGTGATTCAGACTATCCACAGCTGTCATGCTCAGTAGTCAGTGAAATGAGATGTTGCTCAAGACAGGAATTCAGTATTATATCATATTGACTGACCACTGCAGTCATAATGCTTTAACACAGGCAGAATTCAGTATAGGATTTGTGCCCATGATGTAACTTCATATATTATAATCAGGTAATTCACATCACAATTAAATAATTATGTCACACTTCTGGATGAAACTTTTCAGAAAAGTGACCCACTCTCACCTGAAGTTTTGATGTGGCACATACATGAATTTTGGCATGTCATAGAATAAAAAAATCATTTAGGTTAGAAAATACCTCCAAGATCATAGAGTCCAACCTTTGTCCAAACATCACCATATCCACTAAACTATAGCACTATGTGCTACATCCTGTGGTTTCTTGAACACTTCCAGGGGTGTTGACTCAACCACATATCCTGGGCAGCCCATTCCAATGCTTGACAGCACTTTCAGTGAAGAAATTCTTCCTAATGTCCAAAATGGACCTCCCCTGGCACAGCTTAAGGCTACGCTCTCTTGTCCTGTCACTAGCTGGAAGAAGGGACTGACCCCCACCTGTCTACAACCTCTTTCAGGCAGCTGTAGAGAGTGATAAGGTCTTCCCTGAACCTCCTTTTCTCTAGACAACACTCCTAGCTCCCTCAGCCACTCCTCTTATGACTCACTCTCTAGACAAAGGTTCACAGCCCTTCTCTGGACACATTCCAGCATCTCAGTGTCTCGTCCTGAGGGGTTCAGGACTGAACACAGGATTTGAGGTGTGTACAAGTTCATGGGGACAATCACGGCCCTGATCCTGCTGGCCACACTATTTCTGATACAGTTCAAGATGCCATTAGTCTTCTTGGCCACCCAGGTACACGCTGGCTCATGTTGGGTTGTCAAATTGCACCCGCAGGTCCTTTTCCACTGGGCAGTTTTCCAGCCACTCTGCCCCCAGCCTGTAGCACTGCCTGGGGTTGTTGTTATCCAAGGGCAGGACCCAACACTTGGCATTGGCCCATGGATCCAGCCTGTCCAGACCCCTCAGCAGAGCCCTCCTCGTCTCCTGCAGATCAACACTCCCACCCAGCTTGGTGTCATCTGTGAACTCACTGAGGGTGCCCTCAATCCCCTCATCCAGAACATATATAAAGACATTAAACAGGACTGTCCACAACCCTTCCTCACGGGTTACTGGGATTCTCTTCTGCTCCCCATCCCTATCTACCAGGTCAGGGGGGGCGGTTGTCCTAAAGATAGCTGGCCTTATTGTTAAACACTGAGGAGAAAAAGATACTAGGTACCTCAGTCTTATCCTCATTCTTGGTGACAATGTCCCTCCCTGTATCCAATAAAGAATGGACATTTTCCTTGGCTCTCCTTTTGTTGTCAATGTGTTTATAAAAACACTTTTTGTTGTCTTTCACAGCAGTGGTCAGATTGAATTCTAGCTGAGCTTTCACTTTTCTAATTTTCTTTCTACATGACCTAATGGCATTCTTGTACTCTTCCTGAGTTGCCTGCCCCTTCTCCCAATGATCATAAACTCCCTTTTTTTCCTGTAGTTCCAGTGAAAGCTTCCTGTTAAAACAGGCTGGTCTTATTCCCCAGTTTAGACTGGATATTGGGAAAAATTTCTTCACCAAAAGGATTGTCAAGCTTTGGAACAGACTACCCAGGGAAGTGATGGAGTCACCATCCCTGGAAGGATTTAAAAGATACACAGGTGTGGCACTTAGGGACACAGTTTATTGGTGGGCTTGGCAGTGCTGGGTTAGTGGTTGGTCTTTTCCTACCTAAATCATTCTGTGATTCTATGACTCACTTCTGTGAATCAGTTCCACTTCTTGGTAGCTGATGCCACAGTAAAGTAGGGTCCATGGCAGAAAAGCTCCAGAAAATGTCTTTTTTCCCCGTCTATTAATGAGCTGTTCTACTGAGGCAGCTCATCAACAACTTACTGTGGAAACAGAGGGGCACAAGTCACCACAGAAGAAAGTGGAAGTGGAAACGTATTATTGTATTTCTTTGTGTTTCCTTTTTTCCCCCTTTTAGTGGATAGGTCTGAAATAACCAAGCTATGCTAATAAAGTAAATTTGAATTGTCTGAACAGCCTCTTTTATTAATGACTTGCCAAAGAAAAGAGTTTGGCTGAGGTGTAAGTTGATTAGCTCACTGGTAATTAACTGATATCCAAAAAAGTAACAAAGGATTTTGTCAAGTAAATAATGACTTAATCTTTCCTTTCCTCCTCCTTCCTGCAGTAAATGAGAGAAATATAACATTACATGAGCAGAATGTGCTTAATTTTCAGACTAAACAGAAAAATTTGCATATGCTTGAGGTAAATATGCCATTTTCCTAGAGATCAAGGAAAAGAACAGCAGCTGCCTTCCCCACTGTTGGTGCAGTGCAACTGAAGATATTTCAAATTTTTAATATTTTTAAAATATATGTGCATCTGCTTACCACTGAGACTTTGCTTGATCCTAGTGGTTTTCTCCTTTCGTTCTAGACATTTTTTGAGAGTAGTAATATAAGGAAATTGCTTTTGCTGTCTATGAGACCAAGTGACAAGCACTGCACAATTGGACAGATGGTTTATAGATTATGATAATCACCTTCCATGCTCAGACACTAACTGATTCATTACACAAAATAGAGCTGATGAATGGTTTATGGGTGCTTTCTTCATTAAACTGAAAGTTATAAGAAAAGGGGAAACACTAGCAATAGCTAATTATTCCAAATCCATTCCTACTGCTGTTTTAGGATAAAAAATGTTTAAGCCCTTCTCCCTCACAGACCATATTAGTTTATCTTCCAGCCAATTTCATGCTTCTTGACAATATTTTTCCTTCAAAATTTGTCATAAGTAACCCTGTATCATTGGGACTTCCATTCCTACAGTAGGTGGCCACTGAACTGTCCTTGACCTATCTCCAACTAATCACAAGAGAGCCAGGCAGGGACTTTTTACAGGGGCGTGCAGTGATATGACAAGGGGAGTTGGTTTTAAAATGTAAGAGGGTAGGCTTAAATAGATATTAAGAAGAAATTCTTTAATGTGAGGGTAGTGAGGCACTGAAACAGGTTCCCCAGAGAAGCTGTGGTTGCCCAATCCCTGGAAGTGTTCAAGGCCAGGTTGGAAGGGGCTTTGAGCAACCTGGTCTAGTGGAAGGTGACCTAGACTCCCATGGCAGGGGTTTTGGAACAAGATGATCATTGAGGTCCTTCCAACCATAACCATTCTATGATTCTGTTATCATGCACTCCATTTGGTATGACTGGGAAAGACAGACACACACCATCTGTTCAAACTTGAAAGCAGCAATATCAGAAACTTCAGCAACTTGAATGTAGATGGGAGAAGGCCTCAGCTTGAAAACCCTTGGCTGGACAGGTTAGAAAACTGATGCTGACACCCCAAAGCTTCCTATTGATGGCCACTTGCCCTCACAAGGTAGCTGCTATCACCAGGAAATTCCTGACTAATCCACCCAATGGCTTCAAACACTGCCAAGTCACATAAAACATGGACATTCCAAAATATTTCCTGCAGGGTTGAAAACATGTTTGTAGGGAAACAACTCTCTTACCTCTGTGCCGCAACAATACCATGACATTATGTATAGGTTCTTACCTTAAATACAAGCTGCTGGTGCCCTCCCTTCTCTTCCCCAAAAGGAGCTTATTGCAGGAGAGAAACAGTGATGTGCTCTCCTCAAAAATCCTTGTCTCCATGTGTGGGGACAGAGCTAGGATAACAGAAACTGATAAGAAAGAGAGGAGCACTGCTCCTGTTCTCACCATTCAAAAAGTGCTACCGTTATTTTGCATCCCAAATGGAGTCAGTCCTGCTTGTTCAAGCACTGTAGAGAGCCCATGTTTCATGGCTCTTGTCCTCCAAGATATCTCTCTTCCCAGATTTCAAAAAGGGAATTTATGATTTGTCCTAAGGACAGGTGACTCCAACAAATGCTATAATATACAGAAGTAAGAGGCTGCCCAGTGAAGTGGTGGAGTCACCAACTCTGGAAGTGTTCAAAAAACCTGTGGATGGGGCACTTGAGGACATGGTTTAGTAATGAACATGGTGGACTAATGGTTGGATTCAGTGATCTTAGAGGTTTTCCAGCCTCAGTGATTCCATGACTCTACGATTCTAAGTGAGACTGCTTTCCGTAAATGCCTCAATTCCAGCCCAGCTGAGATCAAAGCAAGTCCAAGAGTCTATTCGGTATGCATCTTCCATGGATGCTGTGAGTACAGAAAACCTAACAGGAGCTTCATAAACCTCCAACAAAAGCAGAGTTCTTTTTCAGAAGAGAATAAGGACTTGGGATTCACGACCTTACCCACCCTCATCCAGCCAAAAAACCCTGACATCTAAGCTTAATTCAGTTCAAAAAATAATAAACATTTAGTGGTCTTGGAGAAAAAAGCACCTGAGCACCATATGGGCTATGACACTGGATGCAGAGAAGTTCCAGTGATCCCAGGGCATCCTGCCTGGCCTTCAGCTGTTGCTCTGAAAGAAACTCCAGTGACACAAGATGCCAGCATTTAAGAAGGTGAACCGAGCCTCTAATGCAAGATTCAAACTGAAATTAACACACTCAAATATGGTTACAAACTTCCAGTGAGTGTCTCCATTTTGAGATCAGTGTATGTAAATTACCAGGCAGAAAAAGACAGCTGGCTATGTTTTTTCCTAAAGAGAAAGCTGTTTACAAGTGTAAAAAATGAAATGTTATGGCATTTGCTTTTGCTATTTTAAAGTACTAGAAGAATTCCAAAGCACAAAGGCAAACTGATTCCCAGACTCTTTGAACGTCAATGAGATTAAGGCACATGCTATTTGTGTTTTTGAAAAGTCTCCTTCCCATGATGGATTTACATTTGATGTTTCAGCTTAAACCAGTGTACATTTACCATAGACACGTTGCAGCTGGTAAGGGCTCTGATTCACATGTAAGGGCGAATTAAGCTCTGAGAAGTAGAGAAGAGCTCTCCTTCCACAATTCTCCCTGTGTCAACTGCTTCTCCCTGAGGAATGGAAGAACAGCAGGTTTATCTCCTCCCTTACCAATTTCAGCCCTGAAAATAAGAGCAAAGTGACATGAATTTTACTTCATACTAGTACAATGGTTGAAAGCTGCAGGTGCCTGGAGACACCTACGCAGGCTGTGTGCTGGCAGAGCAGTAATTACCAGGTGCAGAAAAGCTTCAGCTTAATCCACTGCTACAAGAAAGCAAACATCCTCCTTTTGGTAAAATAGGGCCTGCTCTGGATGGTATCACTCGTCTCAGCTTTTGATTTTAAAGGGTTTGGGATACAACTTGATGTAGACCTGAGCAGACAGGCTTTGCTAAAAAAGGGTGGAGAGAAAAAATACTTCCCTAAAATCTGCTTTGAAGATTGGCTGTAGGACTGAACCATTCTCTTCTGGAGGGAATGCCCTGTCCCTGGCAAGTTACACCTCCTTCCCTAAAAATCTGCTCTCAGGAGCCCCTGCTTCCATCAATCTTTTATAACACTATTCAGGTGGTTGTATTCACATCTGAGTCCATTAGTGCTGGGTGCTCACAGCACCCACAGAGCTGCAATCCATGATGCCGTCATTTTCCAGTGCAATCAGTTGCCAAAATGCAACAATAGCCTTGACAATATGACTAAGAATAGCCATATTACACTGGGGAAATTATTAATATTTATGTGGCTCTAGGGCATGAGTCCCCTTGATGATAATTTACAAATGCCTGACTCCATTTAACTCCAGCACAGGCATTTTTGCTTTACCTTGCAAGGAGCAGGCAATCAGATCTGCTAAAGTCCATTAAAGTTTCTTGGATCCTTCTTCATGTCAGGAAATAACTTCTCTTTTTCACTCTTCAGGTGCCAATAACTTATCCTCATCTTGGCACCAGTGACATAAAGAGCCCTCAAACTTCAGGGCACATTACAAAGAGTCTGATTCAACCACTAATAATCTTCTTTTTAGCATCTTATTCATGCTATCTGCATATAAATCAATGGGATAAATTACATGTTACACAGGATTGGGCTTGCAAAATCTAGAGGTGTTGATGCCCTTTTCCTGTAACCAGTATAGACTAGGCAATTCAGAAAGCTGCCAATAATGACATCTGGAGCTGCAGTATTTAGAAACCAACCTTATAATGGAAAGTAAGACTTTAGAGCTGAGAGGATGCCACACCTAAGATGGTATAAATGCTATGACCCAGTTGAAAAAAGGCCTTGGAAAAAGGACAAGCTCATAAGATGCTTAGAGGGCTGGAGCACCTCTTTTGTGGACATAGGATTGTTCAGCCTGGAGGAGGCTCCAGGGAGACTTTTTTGCTCCTTCCAGTAGTTAAAGGGAGTCCAAGAGAGCTGGAGAAGGACTTTAAACAAGGGCATGGAGTGGTAGGACTAGGCAAAATGATTTTGAACTGGCAGAGGGCAGACTTAGATACTAGGAAGAAATTATTTTATGTGAGGGTGGTGAGGCACTGGAACAGGTTGCTCAGTTAAACTGTGGCTGTCCCATCCCTGGAATTGTTTGAGGCTTTGAACAACTTGTTCTAGTAGAAAGTGAACCTGCCTATGGTGAGGGCTGGGGGGTGGAACTATAAGATCTTTAAGACCCCTTCCAACTCAAACCATTCTCGGATAATTACATGAAAAATCTAAACAGGCAATTTGTAAGACAAAATTCAGTTTTATTTTTGTGACTGATAAGTTTATTTTAACATGAGAACCAAGCAGTGAAAACATCTTCAAGATTTTAAATCAATTTTATCTTCCCCTTTGCACACATACACTGATGAGGGGGAATAAGAACAATGTTCTCCAACATATGTCTTTATAATAAGTTCTAAACAATCTGCTTATTAGGTCTCATTTTATGCAGAAATAAAACAACCAGCAGCACAAGCCATGATAAAGTGTTTGCACAGAGCAGAGGGAGATAAAAGTGCTCCTCAGGTGTCATTCCCTGAATTTACCTGATCACAAGCAGCTCAACACGTGCCATTCATGAACAGTAGTCCTTTCCCATTCCCAAGCAAAACACTGCTGGATGCACACACTAAAGTGACAGGACATATCCCTCTAGTGGTGTAAACTGACATGATTCAATTACCCACTGATCAGGTAAGCCATGAAGTTTCAGGGCAACATTAAACTGTATGGAAAGAAGATCCTTTGCCACAGGCAACCTGAGGCCACAGGAAACTACTCCTTGGGCATGACAAGTACATTTTTAGTAATACTGAAAATAAGCATTTCAGGGGCTCTGTGTTCAGTTTTTGCTGTTTCAGAAACAAGACATTCCCTCCATAGGTTGTACAGATCAGATAAAGAAAACCCAACACCTGGACAGAGGTAGATTTGATTCTTTAATCAGATACACCACATCCAGATGCAAAGAACTCCAGGCTGTCACATTATATCCTGTGCAGTAATGGACAGAACAAGCCGTAGCTCAAGGTTACAGAGGAAAAGTACTGATTTTAATATTTATTCTTGTAACGGCTGAAGCAGTCAAACTTGGTTTTGTGGAAGTCAAGTTTACTTCTACAAAACTTTTTCAGACGAAAAAAAAAAGCTTGTATAGTTTGAGGCTGCCTCTTCAATATCATCCTTCTGAGTGCAGTGACTGAGAGGTTTGTCAGAGTTCAGAAGCAGAGAACCAAGCCACAGAATAAACTAGAAGTAAATGCATATTGTGATGGACAATTCTCCAGAAAGTTGCCAAATAAATAAAAATTCCCTAGTGATTGAAATTAAGGCCTAGCTCTGGATTTTTCTTTCATTTCTGTGGAAATCAGAATGGATGACAACCTACATTGTTGGTACCTACCACACACAACCTTTCATTAATTTATCTGGCCCAGTTTTAAAGCTAATTTCATGTTGGACTTCTTTTTCTAGTGTGGTGGCAAATCTTCTCATGGCCAGCATGCATGTGACGAGAAAAGAAACAAGCATCAATATTTTAAATTATTTATTTAAAGCTAGCTGTAATTCAATATTACAAAAATTGCCTACATTTTCCACATTGTTGATATTTTTGCTCCTGGTGAGCAAACATTTATTATTTTGCTCCTGGTGAGCAAACATTTTGCTCCTGGTGAGCTATTAGTTAATATTTAAATATTTCATAGTTCTCTCTTTAGTTTCTGAACAACTGCAACTTCAGATTTTTAATTATTTTTTCTGTCAAGAACTTCTAATCTTAAAATGGTTTATTAGTAGAACAAAAATCAGAGCCCTACAAACTTCCTTATAATATAAACTGAAAGTTCAAAAGTCTGAAAAGCTAAAGTGCAACGAGCAGGTCAGAATCCTCCTTACTGTTTACCGACAGTTTTGTGCATGTTGATCAGCCTCGTACTCTTCCAGACTCCAATCTTGAAAGTCTAAATCTGTGAAGTAATCTAGGTCTGAAAAATATAGGAAGACAGGTCTGCCTATAAAAGTCCACAGGGATTTTGATGATGTTTTGACAATTTAAGCGTATTGTCACTGCCATCACTAAAATAAATTTTATTTTAGTGCTTTAGAGCATGATGAAAAGTAGTGATACATGTTAAATACATCTCTCCCTGATGCAATTATATACAAATGGAAGTTCAGAAGGCAAGACAGTCTTCAAGATAGATGTATACATTCTCAAACTGCAGTATTTACAGTAGGAAAGGTCTGTGTTTAGATTGGCATTTCTTAGCTTACAGAAAGAAAGGTGAGAAGAAATAAGATATGGAAAAAGAGGTCTGTGTGTTTATATGCAGGTATAATAAATTGTGCTGGCCAGCAGGGTGTAAGCACTGTGTACAGCCCCCAAGGTCTGCCCAAAGCTTCTCCTCAAGCCTTTGGATTGCCTTCTGAAACAAACACACACACAGTACTATCAGGCCTTTATTGGTGCACTCTATTCTTTTCCCTTGTGTATTAAGGCTTTCCATTTTTAGATTGTACTTGCCTCTGGATACCAACTCTGCTTGAGAAGCACTTTGCATATTATGGGTGTAAGTATAGTACGCATAGTAAGCACTGAGGAAACTAAATAAGGCATCAGATGAGAGGAAAACCCCCGTTTAGTAGGCAGTGCTATAAAAAAACCTCCTTCCTTCTCCCAGCCCACGAGTATGAGGAACACTTGCCTCTTCATTGCCTTCGGGAAGAAATTCTTCAATGTGAAGGTGGTGAGGCACTGGCACAGACTTCCCAGAGAAGCTGTGGATACCCCATCCCTGGTAGCGTGCAAGGCCAGGCTGGATGGGGCTCTGAGCATCCTGGTCCAGGCGAAGGTGACCCTGCCCGTGGCAGGGGGTTGGAATTAGAAGGTCCTTAAAGTCACTCCCAACCCAAACCATTCTACGATGATGCGAAGCTGTACTTTAACAACATGAAGGCAGAAGGCTGCCTCGCTGGCCTTACAAACCCTCCGCGAAGTTTATACGGAAAAGCGGAGCGGAAAGCTGCGGGAGGAAACCTCCTCCTTGCCCCCAGAACGGCTTGAAAAACGGGTGAGGAGAGCGCCGTGATGTGCCCGTCCCGCTTCATCCCCAGGGGCACCGCGCAGGTTCCCTGAGAGCCAAGCACGCCCCACGCCGGCGTTTCCCCACACACTTTCTCCACATCCACACTGTGTTTCCCCGCATCCACACTATTTCCCCACCCTCGTTCCCCCGTCCGGCAGGCCGCAGTCCCCATGGCGACCGCGGCTCCGCCCGGCGGGGCGGGCCC